>JAYRBT010000114.1:111899207-111957646 GCA_036023395.1 Myiotriccus ornatus
ATTCAATGATTCTATGCAATCTGTGTACAACAAGCCCCAGGAACAGAAAATCTTGCACTTTAACCTTCTTTTCTTCACTTCATGAAGTTTGACATTTCCTTTTCCCTAGGAGGCTCTGGAACAGATTGGTCCATTGAGATCACCCTGAACACCATCAGGGGAGAGTATGTGCCTCACGCACCCACCGTTAGTACACTTTTCCTTCCCTCCCTTGCAATAGATCATAATTTACCTTTAGCCCACAGCAAGTTACTGTCCTCCCTGGTTGTACTGTAGAAAAGTAATAACACCAGAAATCACTGAGGGTAGAGGTTGCATCCAATAAATCATTTTCAAATTATTTTAAGCAAACTTCTCTCTCTCCATATCTTGTTTCACTTGCTTGTTCCTTATACTCTGGTGCCCTCATTGCTTATATTTTATTGTCCCAATTCTTTCCTTAATGAAGTCAGGAGTAAGTAGTGCCTTCAAGTCAATAAATTCACTGCAGTATCAGAGAAGGAAGAATCAAGTCTTCATACTCTGTCATCTTGAAGTATATTGGAGCACCTCACCTGTGTGTCAACAATGGCCATCTAAACCTACCTGAGATACTCCTGACTTATTGCATTTTTTCTTAAATCAAACTTGAAATTTTCCAAAGAAAATCTTCAAGATATCGTTCACTTAAGGTGCTCCATTTCATGCCATGAACTGTTTCGGAAAGCATCAAACAGATCTCCCTCTGCCCAGCCCTGGAGTGCTGTGTCCAGTTCTGGGCTCCTCAGCACAAGTGAGACAGGGAGCTCCTGGAACGGGTCCAGCAGAAGGAAACAAAGATGATGAGGGGACTGGAACATCTCTGTGATGAGGAAAAGCTGAGGGAGCTGGGCCTGTTCAGCCTCAAGAAGAGACATTGAGAGGGCACCTCATCCATGTCTGTCAGGGTCTGCAGGGAGGGGGCAGAGGATGGACCAGGCTCTGCTCGAGAGTGCCCAGCAATGGGACAAGAGGCCACAGGCAGGAACTGCTGCCCGGGAAGTTCCACCTGAACATGAGGAAGAACTTTTTTCCTGTGCAGTGACTGAGCACTGGAACAGATTGCCCAGAGTAGTTGTGGGGTCTCCCTCACTGGAAATGTTCCAGAACCATTTGGACACAATTCCATGCCATGTGCTCTGGGATGGCCCTGCTTGAGCAGGGAGGTGGGACCAGGTGACCCACTGTGGTCCCTCCCAACCTGACCCATTCTATGATTCTTTGAAACTAATGCAGAAGCTGTAATGCAGTGGGATATAAAATACACTTTAGACTCTGATGGAACCAAACTAGAGAGTCTGTAGTAGCCCCAAAACATGTACAGTGTGGACCCTGAATCCTCAGCACCCACATTATTTGCTTTACAGTTCATCTTCTATTGGGCCACACAGTTTTCTCATGCAGGCAAAGCCAAAACCCACCTCGCATCGTTCATGGGCTCAGACACCAAAACCTCACCCTCAACACAGCTTCATCCAGCTCAAAAAATCCCCCATGAATGAATATCAACCCATGTGCTTTCTTTTACTAGCAGCAGTCTCATAATTTTTATTCATTTACCTTTTTTCCACTGAGTGGTTCCTGTGAGTTTTTAGGACTGGCACAAAAGCGAGCGACTGGCAGCAGCCTCTGCATGTTGAGCAGGGCACAGCTCTGGACATTTTGTTTACAGTCCTGATTTGTGTGCCTGTGTTAGTGTATTTTCAAGTGCATCTGTGTCCAGGCACACAACTGACTCCCATTGAGAACATCTGTCACACACATACTACAGCAACACTGCTGGGCAACAACTCCTGTCACTGAGAGGTGTGAAACCAATCTGCATTCAAAACATGCTCTAATGGAAAAGTCTTGTTTCAGGCTTTTTTCCCCACTTTCAAGCTCTGATGTAAAAATTTTTAAGTAAAATCTTCTGAATTGTTTCTTGGGTTTTTTTTATTTTATTTTAAATGAAGAATATTCCAGGCATCTGAACATTCCCCCATTTATTTTTTTCCCTTTTTCTTTTTTTCACTTCTTAAAATGCTCACCTCCCTGTTTCCCATTCCACAGTTTGTTTTACCTTTTCCCTGATGATTTAGGTGGGGTGGGATATTTCTCTGTATGTTCAAAATCTACTTCCAATTTCCAATACATTTAGTGTATTTTCACTAGGGGAAAAAGAAGCAAACAAATTTAGCAGATTCCAGTTCTATAAAATCATAGAGTCATAAAAATATTAAGGTTGGAAAAGACCTCTAAGATCATCAAGTCCAACCATTAACTCAGCACTGCCAGTCCACCTCTTAAACATGTCCCTAAGAACCACATCTACACATTTCCTTGCTTCCCATTTATATTCCCACATAAAGCAACACCTGCAGGTCAGGTTCTCCTCTACTCTAAGCAGCACAAGTGACACACAGGTCAATGATACTTTCCTGGTGCCAAGGAGGGACCATAACTGAGCCTTCTTTGCCTTAACTATAACATTTTTCCAGCACTGTTGTTTTGGTGGGAGCCCGGCATACACCCAGTTGTTCTCAACTCATTTGGGAAATGTGAGTTGGTTTCAGGTGATTAAATGTGATTCTGGATGGATGTTTGGTCTCTAGCTGCTGTTCTAGAGAGACTGCTCTCATGTAAGTCCCATGCCCTGTCTGCCAGACCCACACAGATCCCTTGGATATCATTCTGGGTGCTTGAAATAGCTGGGAGACAATCTTCAGTGTCCATCAGTGTCTGCAGGGAAGGGTCAGAGGATGGACCGGGCTCTGCTCGGGGATGCCCAGCAACGGGACAAGAGGCCATGAGCAAAAACTGATGCTCAGAAAGTTCCACCTGAACATGAGGAAGAACTTCTTTACTGTGCAGTGACTGAGCACTGGAACAGGTTGCTCAGAGAGGGTGTGGAGTCTCCCTCACTGGAGATATCCCAGAACCATTTGGACACAATCCTGTGCCAAGTGCTCTGGGGTGACCCTGCTGGAGCAGAGAGGTGGGACAAGATGACCCACTGTGGTTTCCTCCAACTTACCCATTCTGTGATTCTGTGATTCCTTTCTCAGAGATCTACAGTTTCTTTCCTGCAGAGAACCAACAAACTCTCTACAAAGATCATGACAGCTAAAGGTGGTTCCATGGAACAAAACCCTTGTTCCTTGGCCACCCTTTGGAGGCACAGAGCTCTTTTTCTTCTTTCTGCTTTCAAACAAACTTCAATTCAGATAAAACATGCAAAGCTCATAAAATAACCTTCAGTGTCTGCCACTGGGCTGTGCAACAGGTAAACAAATTACTTGTTTGACAAGAAAAGGTTTAACAGATCAACAGTTGTGGTATATTTAAATTATTTTTTTCCCCAAAAAAATACTGCAAGCAGAAACACTCAAAAGTGCTAAAAAATAGATGAATCTCTATAACTCCTTAATTATTGAACTGATTTTTAATAATTAACTTAGCACGGATTGGAAAAAGAAACACATCTTGAGATCCAAAGCAGAAGAGACTTTATGTTAAAGGGACAAGACAGAGCCTTTAGACTCAAAATGTTGTTGCAGACAAAACAAGAATTAAATTCTTTACTAAATTACTTGACAGAACACCCTTAAATACAGAGCACAGCAGAATGGTGCTATCAGTGCAGAAATACAAGAGGCTTGAAAATGAATTCTGAATGAATTATTCACAAATTTAACACTGGGAACATCTTGGCACCAGGACCCAGCTTTATGCTTCCTACTGGAAGCATGACATGAAGATGCAGTCTTGTATGGATAAGGTAAAATTACTAAGAATGAGGCAATTCTGATGTGTACAATTTCACTCTCTCTTCTTTTTTATTTTTTTTTTTTTAATTTCAAGCACAGAGGAAGAAAAATAGAGTATAAGTTTAATTTCTTATGGCCCCTAACAGAAAGCATTTTATAAATCTGTGTAGGATGATATTTCACTTCACAAATTGGTTTGGCCCAGTCCTAAGTAGTGATAGGATACTGATAGTGATAACACAAAAGGAAATGATGTTAAACCAAAAGAGGAGTGATTTCTGTCGGACATTAGGAAGAAATGCTTAATTCAGAGGGTGGTGAGGCCCTGGCACAGGTTGCCCAGAGAAGCTGTGGCTGCCCCATCTCTGGAAGTGTCCAAGGCCAGGTTGAATGGGGCTTGGAACAATCTGGGATAACGGAAGGTGTCCCTGCCCATGGCAGGGGGTGGGACGGGATGGTCTTTAATGTCACTTCTAAGCCAAACCATTCCATGATTTCTAGTTCAACAGGAGACATTACCTTAACCTTTGCAGAAATATCTCAGAATCACATCAAACCTCAGCAAACCCAGCAGGGTGTGCCAGGGCAGACTTATCTCCAGGGGTACAGGAAAGTCTCTCTTCAGTTAAGCAAATTGTGAATTGTACTGAGTGCTGTAGGTTTGGACAAATTAGCTCCATATTTGTAATCCTTTGATTACAAAAGCTGTGAATGCCATTTCCTCTTCCAGTTGAACACTGGGTGACTCACTGGGTACTGAGAATTCAAACTGGGTGTTTGAGAGGGTATCTCTGGTCACCCAGCTTTGAAAGCAGAAGCTGCTACAGTTGGAAACACTACAGAGGGTTTTGAAAAAAATTGCTACAGGGTAAGGAGAGGCAGCTGCAAACTAATTAATGATGAGACAAGTCCTATAGTCAATGGGAGATTTGCTGATATCTCAGTTACCTCTTATTACCAGTGCTCCATCCTTCAGGGAATAACTTTCCACACAACAACTCTCCTTTTAGCTGAGCATGATCCATTATATTCCAGCCTGTTTTCAGTCTCCAACAGTCACAGCCTGCACAATTCCTTTTGAAAGGAATTTCTGCCTTTCACACATTTCTATTTAGTTACATGATTTTCACCTTAAATCTATGGGATGGCCCAGGCCTAAGAATTTACATGACAAGATGACATGTTCCTTAGGTGGAAAACAGATGCCCCTGACCTGAAAACCTTTTGGAGTAGATCTTACCTGCCTCTAGACATCCTGGGAACTGCCTAACCAAGCCTGACAGCAACCAGTGGGAGCCACATCCAGTCAGGAAGAGCTGGAGAGCAAGGAAATGTTGGCAGAAACAAGACTCTCGAAGTGGGTCTTAGGAGAACTGGTTCCATCCCTAAGCCTGCCATGGTCTAAATGTTTAAATGTTTTAAAAAACCTTCCCTTTTTGTCATAGGACTTTGAATCCTTCTCCTCTGACTCCCAGGATGCTGCTGCATCTCATCTTTTCTCCTATTTACTGTAAATTAATTAACTCAGTTGTGAACACACAGTTTGTTTGTAGTGTTGACAAACTATAAAGCTCTTTTATACCTTTTGACTGTTTATTGGTGCTTTAAAGATGAGGTAATGAGATCCCTTTATACCACAAAAGGAATTTATGAGAATTGCAGGGCTCAGACACACGATTTACTTACTGGAAATGTACAAGTTACTTCAGATAAGATGTCAATCAGTTGCATCTATATTGTAAATCTTTAGTATAAATGGGAATAAGAGCTTTCCATTCTCAGGAACAAAATGAAAAGAAACAAGCTATTTATCCTCCCCCCATAAAGAATTCTGCAAGAGGAGGTAATAATATAATTCAATAGACATAACCATAATTAAAACCAAAACCAAAACAAAACAAAAACCAAAAAGCAAAAACAAAACAAAAAAACACCAAACCACAACAACCACAACTATGAGAGGGGGTTGGAGTTACAAGACCTTTAAGGTATCTTCCAACTCAAACCATTCTGTGATTGTCTTTGGTAATAAAATACAACACACTTTACTGAAGCGTTTGAGGTGTAAGACTACCTGAGCAATCCAGTTTACTCTCCACTTCATAATCCCCTATTATTCCCTTTTTCCTATCCAAGTTGCATTTCCTAATCAAACTTGGCCATTCCTAAAATTTGCAAATGCCCAGGTGATAAATGGCAAAATAGCCATTGAAAACCGGGGCTTCAGAAAAGAGGTGGGGTTTTTTTAAAATATATTTTTAGGTCCAGGACAGAGACTTTTTGCTGCTGTTGCTTCAGTTAATAAAACAAACCACAAAAATAATAATGGATAAAATGCCCTAAGTTAAAAAGAATAGAAAATATTCTCCAGAAAGCCTCCTTAGCAACTGTGCTGCTCCAGCTCTCTGTGGTCAAATAGATCTTCAAGTGCTGGATCCTTAATGAAGGACTTAGAAAAAGCATTTCAGAAAGTCAGATTTGATGAAAGATTTTTAAAGAATTGTCATTGCTACCTCAGCTCTTGCAGTGATTAGTCCAGTCACTGGCCAGGAAGTGTAAGGATCCAGAAAAGAAGAATGAGAGCTCCTTCCTCACATTTTGATACATGTTTAAAAAAAAATGTTCCTGAACCATGAGCCCTCAGTGCTCTGGACTGGAAAGTTTCCAGCTTATTTCTGCTCTCTGTTAATTCCAATCTTGGGTATATTCCCCAAACATTTGAACATTTTTAGCTTGTTTTACAATGAGATGAGTTTGGGCTTTTCCTTCTACACATCTTAGAAAGACAGGGATGTCTCTGCCAGGGACTCGGAGATGTCTGTCCACCCCTGTAGAGTCCTGCAGGACATCCTGCTGTGTGGGGGCAGCTCCTGGGGAGATGCAGAGAGATTTCCTGCTCCTTCCTGCCACAGCCAGTGCAGAGAGCTCTTCATTCCTGCCCCGAGGTAAAACACGAGGTCCTTTCTAATTTATAACTGCTCATTAACCTTTAGGACAAACAAGAACTCATCAGCTCTTTGATGAAGAGCTACAGCAGCCTTGGTGCTGGGTGCTCAGAACCTCCCTGAGTATTTTGGATTGGATTTGAGTGTGGGCTCAAATCATAGCTTAGAATCACAGTCAGAGAATGGTTTGGGTTAAAAAGAACCTTTAAAGGTCGTCTAGTCCAACCCCCCTGCAACTAGGAGGGATATCTTCAACTAGACTGTGTTGCTCAGAGCCCATCCAATCTGACTTTGAAAGTTTACAGGGGTGGGGCAGCCAAAGTTTATCTGGTAAACCCATGCCAGTGTATCACACTTATCATAAAAAACATTCTTCTTTATATCTAATATAAACCTTCTCTCTGTCATTTTGAAGCCATTTCCCTTGCCCTATCACTATCTGCCCCTGTCCAAAGTCCCTCTCCAGCTCTCTTGGAGCCCCTTTAGGCACTGCAAGGGGCTCTCAGGTCTCCCTGGAGCCTTCTCTTCTCCAGTTGAACACCTCCAGCTCTGCCAGCCTGGCTCCAGAGCAAAGGGGCTCCAGCCCTCAGAGCGTCTTTTAGCCTTTCTCTGAACTTCCTCCAACAGGTCCACATCCTTCTGATGTTGGGGACACAGCATTCCAGGTGGGGTCTCACCAGAGCAGAGCAGAGGAGCAGAATTCCCTCCTTCAACCTGCTGGTCACACTTGCCTGATGACCTCATCGTGCGGAACCAAAGCCAGCATCAGGCACAAGTTTTACACAAGCAATGGGCAGACTGAGACAGGAAATATGGACCTGCTCAGTCTCTCTGTGTCAGTAGATACAGCTCCAGTTTCTCTCTGACATTTTCAACCTCCTGTGTAAAATAGGGCTGATGTTTCCCCTTACAAGGCAGATTTGGAGGACGGAATCCAAGCCTACAACTAGCCAGGTTTGATTTCACTCCAAATTCAAATCAGCCCAAAACCTTCCACATCCTTCACAACATAAAAATTCCACAAAAGAAACTCCTTTTGGGACCATCTCCCTTTTTTGTCTGACGTCACTTTGGAAATTTAGGGAATTTGATTTCTTGTTCTGTAAAAGCATTGCATTTCACTAGTGTAGAAATGTTGATGTGAAACAGATACAGCATTTAAAAATAATATTATTAAAGCTCAGCTAAAAACAAAATTATAGAATTAAACACCTTTTTTTTCTCCAAGTGAGCAAAAACAAATCTCACATCATCTGAGCGAGAGGACAAATTGAATAACTTTTATTTTCTCCACTGAGAAATATCCTTGAAAGTGACCTAGTCCTGCCAAACGTTTCCTGTTCATGAAACTGTAGTTTTCACTTAAAGTATTTCCACCTAAATGTCTTTTCAGAGCATCTTGGGGAAAGCAGGGAGTATGATGCCTGTTTCCTGGAAGTGTGGGACCCTGAGCAACCTGGTCTAGTGGAAGGTGTTCCTACCCATGGCATGGGGTTGGAATGAGGTGAGCTTTAAGGACCCTTCCAACACAAACCATTCCATGGTTCTATGATCCTACTGAGTATGGAAAGAGCTTTATGATTAAAAAGGTCTATGAAAACTCTCACTGCTTTACTTGTACCTTGCAGACAAAGTACCTTCCCTTTGTGCTGTTCCATAAATACAAACATTTCCAAACGTTCCCTTTAATCAGAGATCACATAGTCACTTTGTTAAATCCCATCAGTGCTGAAAGCAAGGGGAAAGATTTTCCCAGCCCCTGCAATGCCACTGCATAAACCAAACCCTAGAAAAAGCTCACAACCAAAGATGCCAGGCAGGAAAATGTCATTAACCTGACCCCAGGAACAAAAACGGCTCCAACTGCGGCAGCCGCGGAGCGCGGATCCTGCAGGGAGCTGCAGACAGCTGTTAACATTCTGTGTCATTGCCAGTTCTTCTCTTGTGCTGCTGTGGAATGAGGCAGGGAATATCTCCCTGCAGGAGTGGGAATGCAGGGCAGCATGGTCATTTCCAAGCAAAGATCACTTTCCTGCATACCCAGAACGTGAAGAAGGTGAATTTGACACTGGGAAAAGGGAAGGTGAGGCCAAATGTAGGGTCCCTGCCTGGCTTGGCCTGAAGGCCTGTGAAAACAGAGGGCTGGGGCCAGGCTTCTCAGTTTGCCAAACTTCACAGAATCAAAGAATCATTTTGGTTGGAAAAGACCTTCAAGATCATTCAGTCCAACCCTTGACTGATCACCACCTTTTTCCCCAGCCCAGAGCACTGAGTGCCATGTCCAGCCATTCCTTGAACACCTCCAGGGATGGGGACTCCACCACCTCCCTGGGCAGCTCAAACTTTGCAGGCTTTCTCCTCTTTGTGGTGGAAATTAACCCTGATTTTGTTGTTGGTTATTCTATTCCTCCAGTCAATGTCCTTGTTTTACTTGGGGTCAGAATTAGAAGGTCATATTCAAAAGCTTGAAAGAGGCAACTACTTAATCCATAAAACACCTCCACATTTATAGTGACACACAGGCCTGAACTCTGTCAAGAATCACAAGTTAATACATTAATTCTATTCTATTCTATTCTATTCTATTCTATTCTATTCTATTCTATTCTATTCTATTCTATTCTATTCTATTCTATTCCACTCCACTCCACTCCACTCCATTCCAGTGTATAATACATAGAATGTAATGTATCATATTGTGTGATATAATATTGTTACCTTTATTAGCTTATTTATCTTTATTTATCTTTATTATGCTATGTATATTAGTTATCACCTCTCAATCCCCTTTACAGCCCATATTTTCCTCATTAAGATCAGCACCAACATACAAATCAACTGATTTAACCCTAAATCAAAGATGATAGATGCATTTCTGTTAGAAAGAAGGGCAAACTGTGAAAGACACAGCAGCTTTCCCTGAACTCAGCTCTCTTTCTTTTTTTTTTTTTTTAATCCCCATCTGCCAGGTCTTTAAAATCTAATGGTCATCTTATATTTGTGAATAAGAAAGTGAAGGAACAAGTCATTGTACATTAGTTACTCCATGGGAAGCGTCTAAGTGCAGTTTCTTACCCCTGGTGAACACGAGGGGATTCAAGGCAGCTCAGCCTTCTGTTCCAGAGCCATCTGCTTTAATGCATCATGTTAAAGTCAAGGTCTTGAAAGGAAAAACGCTGCCACAGAAGGCAAAAAGCCTCCTGCAACCACCACACAGAAGGGCATCTGTGGAAAACTAACCCATGGAAGTGACTCCCGAAAGGCAAAAAGGATCTGAACTCACAGTGTAACAGGAGTAGGCAAATCAGGGGGTTCAGATAGTGAAAAATAACATCTATTGAATAGAAGAGCCTTTCAACAAAGTAAAAAAGCATAGCTTTTCTCTAACAGATCTCTGCACCCTATCTTGAATTCCCCTGCTACAGATTTTTTTTTTCTTATTTTTGTCCCCTGGGAAGCTTTTCTTTTTAATATGTGAGTAAAGCAGAACAAATTCTCTCATGTTGCCTATGATCCCTTAATCTCAAACTCAGCACAGATACATAACACTGCTTAATGGAGGGAAAGCAGGAGGCATTTGATTAAATGTTTGATCTCTGGAGGAATGCACAGGCTCTGCAGAGCACAGTGCACAGCTCACAAATATTTTGTGTTTTATTATTGATTAAAAGCGATTAAAATTAATAATTGGTTCAACTGATAAAAAATACTTTTTTTTTTCCTGAGCTAACCATGAAAAAGTATCAGACTGCTTTGGTTGCAGAGAAATCTGGGATAGAAGTGGTGCAGAATTGCCTCTATTATGTCATCTTCACCAGCCAGCATCCACTGCAAGTGCAGGGACATTCTTTGCAGCAGGACTAGCCATGACTTTAGAGGACTGAAGCGACCACTGACACCCCTCTTTTAAATATCCTGATTATAAATAGGTATGTAATTACACCAAAACTCTCTGGACATTGTTTTTTTCTTTACCACACATCTTTCACAGTCTGGATAAAGTGAATGTAGTGTATTATTAAATCTGAAGTATAGAAACTTCCTTCTAGTTGGAGAGATACATGTCATGAGCCAAAGTGCAGGGGACAGGCTCATAGAATCATAGAACCACAGGATGGTTTGGGTTGGAAGGGACCTTGAAGCTCATCCAGTTCCAGTGCCCTGCCATGGGCAGGGACACCTTCACTAGACCGGGTTGCTCAGAGCTCATGCCCTGTATCATCACAGTGTTGGCACAGACACAGTTTCAGATCAAAACACAGCAAAAGTGCTGGTCTTCTTTTGGGAGCAGGCACAGTCTGTTTCGAGGGGACACAATGGAATAGTGAGGTCATCTATACAGGACTGCTAAAAATGGAACTGAATGGAAAAGGCCTTTAAAGTTTTTCCATATGTGGTAATACCTCTGCTATGGAGACAGAATGAGAGAGATGGGGCTGTTCAGCCCAGAAAAGAGAAGGCTCCAAGGAGACCTTAGAGCCCCTCTTTCAGTGCCTAAAAGGGCTCCAAGAGAGCTGGAGAGGGACTTTGGACACAAGCATGAAGACAGGACAAGAGGAAATTATCTTAAGATGAAGGAGGGCAGGGTTAGATGGGATACTGGGAAGAAACTTTTTACTGTGAGGGTGGTGAGGCCCTGGCACAGATTGCCCAGCGAAGTTGTGGCTGTCCCATCTCTGGAAGTGTCCAAGGCCAGGCTGGATAAGGTTTGGAGCAGCCTGGTTTAGTGGAAGGTGTCCCAGCCCATGGCAGGGGGTTTGGAACAAGATTTGCTTTACGGTCCCTTCCAGCACAAACCATTCTAGGATCCTATGATAGTAAGAGTGTTCAGACCACAAAATTGGGCTGTCACAAAGAAGGGGTGGTCTGTCCTCAGCTGTTGATGCATCAGCTCCACTTCCTCTGCCTTTTCACCCAGTCCCTGCCCCCAGCTCAGCATCTGCCTGTGCCTCCGGTCCAGTTTCCCTGCAAAGGACAAAGATGCAAGAACAGCCAAGGCCACCATGCTAAACTTCTCTCCTGCAGCTTGTCAGGAGAGTTTCTCAGGGAATAAAGTACGAATGGAGCTGGAGACAGTGATAAATTTCCCTTCTGAACAATCAATAAAATTCTCTCAGCCCCGCTCAGGCCCCTACCGTGGATGCAAGGGCCATAATTACATTGTCAAAAAGTCGAGTTGCCCTGGCTGACTGAAACCCCCTTTAAACCTGACGTGTGATTGACAGGCAGTTTATGGGTGGCACGCTCTGACTGGCAGGGGAGTTGGCTAAAGCCAAAGGCAACAGTGAAATTTCCCAGTCTCCTACAACTACCAGAGCAAAGGACTGCCACTCATGAGGGAATTGTGGGAAACCCTGAATCATATTAACATATCAAAGCGAAGAGCTGACAGCGCTTACTAAACAATCTGAACTCAACCAGAGCATCCCCCAGCCTTCCTGGGCTGAAAGAGAAAAGGAATTAAATAAAACGCATTTGGTCCTGTCTTCACCAAGACAGCTGAGAATTTGGAAACCTGCTTATTTAATGATTTTGATCTGAGATAACATATATGCTCGTGTTTATAAACGTATTTCTCAAATGTATATTGCTGAGCATGTCAGGCCCTCTCAGATATATATATGAAAGGGGCTGTCATGCTCAACAATTTGTTCTCTACCACAGACCAGACTGGTGCTAAATTGGAGACAGAACAGCAGATTTTTTCCGTGTAAGCAATATGAGCCCAGCAAAAGACCACACTACTTTTTGTCTTGTTTTCTAACAGGCTTCTACTGCTTCGATGTTAAATTTCAGATTATATGGTTTGAATGAACCTTAATTGCAGCCATGCACTGGGACTGTGTGTGGTGCAGAGCTTAAAAGTGATTTCATAGCTAGTCTGGATTTGTTGAATAAGAAATTGATAAGAATTCTTTAATAAGAATTGGGTTGAATAATAATAGAGTGAGAGCTGGGGGTGTCCAGCCTGAAGAAAAGAAGGCTCTGGGGAGAACTCAGAGACCCTTTCTAGTGCCCAAAGGGGTTCCAAGAGAGCTGGAGAGGGACTTTGGACAAGGGCTGGAGTGACAGGACAAGAGTGAATAGCTTCCCACTGCCAGAAGGCAGGGTTAGATGGGATATTGGCAAGAATTTCTTCCCTGTGAGGGTGGTGAGACCCTGGCACAGATTCCCCAACGAAGCTGTGGCTGCCCCGTCCCTGGAAGTGTTCAAGACCAGGTTGGATAAGGCATGGAGTAGCCTGGTTTAGTGGAAGGTGTCCCTGCCCATGGCAGAGGTGGTGGACTAGATGGGCTTTAAGATCCCTTCCAACCCAAACCATTCAATAATGCAACAATTGATGAGAAATTGAAACCAAGACATGTTTCCACTAATGGTTCAAGCCACATTTGGCTCCACATACCTCCGTCCAGGTAATACTTGGGTTGCAGACCTCACCTTTTTGGTTTCCTAGGGAATGAAGAATCCCTGGGAATTATGGCACTGAGTGGAACATATGAAAAGCCAGTTAGAAAAGACCCAAAGGTACTGATGGGGACATTTGGGTTTACATCCCTCCATCACGTTGCCAAGGTAAGACTGCAAAATGTACTTCTGTTTTTTTGTCTGTCTTTGACTTTCTGTCTTTGATTTTGTGGGTGATGGAGTCAACAAGTCTGTGATGACACAGGCTCAGAAAGGAAAGGAGAAACAGCACAGGAGGCACAGCTGCAAGGAGTTGCTACTGGATTTTCCTGCATTGCCAGAAAACAAAACAGCGTGAAGTAGTGAAGGCTCGTGCTATAAAGTGATGACAATTTAAGGACAAAATCCTGACTTACAGGGATCAAACCAAGAATAGAAGAATATTTTAAAGTAGCAGAAGACATAGAAAGTGAAGCAGTAAAAGCTGTTATCAGGCAAATTCAAATCAGACACTTCAGTACTTTTCTTAAAAAAGAAAAGAAAAATGGATGATTAACCAAATTAATCCCCTGGAACAAGCCTCCATGGAAGAAGCTGGCTTCTGTTTCCCTCGATGTCCTCAAAGACCAAGCGTTTCTGGAAGGCATGCTTTAATCTAACAGGAGTTACTGAACTCAGGGCTGGGATAACTGCATGAAACTCAGTGGTTGATGACGGACAGTCAATTCAGCCTGGATGGTCTAATAGCCCTTCTCAGGTATATCCTCCAGGAAATGGGATAGAAACCCTCTGCAAAGCCAGTTTACTGGAATTATTAAAGCCCTAAATGATTTAGCCTTGCCATGTCTCAATGAAGTGGTCAAGAGCACCTGCCAGCCCAGCTCCCTTGTCCCCCATCAGGAGCACCTTCCCCACCCTCTGCTCATCTCTCTCATCTGTTTCACAAAAGCATCCGTTCACTGACCCCCCTCCAATACCCGAGCTCTCCTGACATTGCTGGGCTCCTGTGAGCTGACAGGATCATGGCACAGTGGCACAGCTCCCTCCCTGTCTGTGCTCAGATTGTCCCCCTCGGTGTCTGACATCATTTCTGACCCAGAGCCACACGTGTCAGTGATGCTCAGACAGCAACATCTCTGCCTGTAGGACAGAGGGTGTAAGTTCAAGCCCAGCTGGAGGGTGCAAACGCCTTCCAACACAAAGTTTGACACAGAAGAATATGAGGAAGGGAGATGAGACATTCATTGTGTTCTGGTTTTTTTCCTCTCCCCTGTGACACATGGAAGCTTTAAAACCTGCCCAGTAGTTAAGAGCTTGACATGAATGCACAGCACTAATGTTCTGATTTATGCTGAGTTTGGACCTGAATTCCATATCCAACCTGCTGAGCCAAGAAATGGACATTTTATACCTGTATTTCATTGCCTTCCAAAAAAAAGCTCTGTATCTAAATTATTCTATGCCACAATACAGGAAGGATGTGGAGCTGTTGGAGTGAGTCCAGAGGAGGCTGTGGGGATGCTCTGAAGGCTGAAGCTCCTCTGCTCTGGAAACAAGCTGGGAGAGCTGGTGGTGTTCAACTGGAGAAGTCTCCAGGAAGACCTGAGAGCCCCTTCCAGTGCCTAAAGGGGCTCCAGGAGAACTGGAGAGGGACTTGGGACAAGGACCTGGAGGGACAGGACAAGGGGAAATGGCTTCAAACTGACAGAGGGCAGGGTTAGAAGAAATTCTTGGTTGTACCTTGGTAAGGTCCCAGCACAGGTTGCCCAGAGAAGCTGTGGCTGCCCCATCCCTGGAAGTGTTCAAGGCCAGGCTGGACAAGGCTTGGAGCAACCTGGGATAGTGGAAGGTGTCCCTGCCCATGGCAGGGGATTGGAATGAAATGAGCTTTAAGGTTCCTTCCAACCCAAACCATTCTATGATTCTAAGGTCCAGTGGTTGGACTTGGTCCAGAGCAAAGGACTTGTCACCTGGAACTGAAGTTCTTGGCATTGCCACAGTTTTCTGTGTAGCCCTGGACTGGACTTGTCATTTATGACCACAGTCTGTGCTGAGCAGATGAGGCCACATGGACCACCAGGAAAACAGAGATATTCCAGCTGTGCTCCTAATTCTAGAGACAGGCTTTGGGATGCCAGCACAGCATAGAGAAATGGAGGATGGGAAAACACACTGCCAGGGGCCCTTTGCTGATGCTTTGAGAAGTATCTTCTCCACTCCAGCTGTCCCAGGTTACTGTGGCATGCTTGGCATTGGCCTCACCATGGGATCTACCTGGCAGATCACACTCTCTTGGAAACCCCAAGAGTCATACCCTCTTTGGGAAGGAAACTTGTTATGGAGAGGGAGGAGGGGAGAGGGATATGCCATTCTAGCAGCACAGCAAATGCAGACCATTCACAACAGAGATTCCAGGTCCAGCTTCCAGGGGATGAAGACATTCATTTGTGGAGAGACATGTGCAAATTCAAACATCTTCTAGGCATCTAAATGACTGCCAGAGTTTCAGAACCACTTGGTACCATCCTCTTCTTCTTGGGGACCAGATTTTCAAAATGACTCAGCTCCCAGTATGGAAATTTGTATGGACATACAGCACTGAGCTTTCATGCATAAGAGACTACAGAAATAGATGTCCCATGGTAAATACAAAGATATAAAGTTCTGGTCTAAAATATCAGCAAATATTTAATTAGAAATTAAGCTTGTGACTCAAGTTGTTTCGTCATTTAATTTTTCCTCCAAAAACCTGTTTTTCTCTTTTTCCTTTTTTTTTTCTTTTTTTTTTTTTTTTTTTTCTCTTGTTCGTTTCTGCTCTGCTTTTGATGAGAAAAAAAAATGCACTCACCATGAATGGAAAGTGTCCCATTCCTCACTGCCAGGAACTTGACTCCATACGGAAATAATGGCGGAGAATGGATGCTCCCATAGAGATAGATGTGTGCTTTGTGAGGGAAAGGGGCCTCAGAGGATCCCACCTGGAGCTCTCCTCCATCAGACACCAGGATGTAATGAGCATGTAGTTCTACAGGTCCTGGCCCAGTAAACAAGAGTTTGCCACCTGAAGACAAGAGAAGAACAAAATACAACCACAGATGGAATAGCCAGTCATTATCTCACAGCCAAAGGAGCTGTAAGAGGTGCGTGAACAAATGGATTTGCAAAATTACGAGATTAAGGCTAAAATACTATTGTGTCCTGCCAAATTTCCAACTTTCCCTGTACTTCTCTTTATGGATTTATCAGATCTTTACAGACCTGATTAGTTCAGTTCATTTTTTGATTCTACAACAGTCTGTCTTTCTTGACTTGAACAAGGCCAGCCAGCCTGGGCAGACATAAAAATCTCTCCAATTCCAGTGCGAGGGAGCTGTGCTTGGAAAATCCCAATTTTAACTGACTAACTAAATGTTGAAAATGGATATTCCTGCTTAATTTGTATTAAGTTACTTTTTACATTACAAGCTACATTTGACAGGGAGAGGGGAGGGAAAACTGGCTTTGGAACATAAGAACTGGCAACTTGTTTAGATCAATGGTTGATTTAATCCTGCAAACTCTTCCAGCTGCTGTTCAAAACCAGATGTTTCCAAATACAGCATAAGAAATGTCTCCCTCTTAGCTGGATGTGAGTTGATCTCCCGATCCCATAAAAACCCTATTTCAATCCCTAATTAGAGGTTAGCTTTGCCTCAAAGCATAAGGTTTCATCCCCTGGCCAACATTTTCCTTTTGCCATCTATTAGTATAACTGGATAAGATTTGTCAGTAATATAGAACTGATCCTTCAAGTCTTTCTGATATTTAGTCTCAATGACTTCTTGAAGCAATGAATTCTGTGGTCTAAGTACAGAGGGCATTAAAAGCCATTTCTAACTCCGTTTTGGCTTAAGCTTTTCAGTTCTGTCAAATGCCTCCCTTGTTCTTTCCAAGTGTGAGCTGGCAATTCCAGTCTGTCACCTCAGGATGGTTTATCCCATTATCCCCTTTCATATTTCCTCTCCTAAAAATGGCACTGTCTCTATCTTTACAATGCATTTGGACAGAAGGGACTCTCAGACATCTTATCACACTGCACATGGGATAGGTCTTCCTAGGTCAAGCTGTGTTTCCCAGGATCTAGCAGGGAACATCCTAAAGCCTGGAAACCTCAGACCCCTTTTCAAAGGGTTTCTATCACCCTCCCTTTGTATGAAGTAGCTGATAACTCTGCCTTCTCACACCATGACCAGCTTTCTACTGGTGTTAGCAGTTCTCAGTGATGACATCCATGTCTACCACACAGCTGGCTTTCCTTCCCCACAGGTTCTTCCCTGTGAGGGTGGTGAGGCCCTGGCACAAGTTGCCCAGAGAAGCTGTGGCTTCCCTATCCCTGAAGGTGTCCAAGACCAGGCTGAACCAACCTGATCTAGTGGAAAGTATCCCTATCCACAGAACAAGATGATCTTTAATGTCCCTTGCAACCCAAATTGTTCAGTGATTGTATAATTCTATAAAGATAATACCAATCCTTAGAATAAGGATAAGGGAGATCAAACCCCTAGTTTAATTTCAGTATTGAAATGAAAAGAAGGAGGGAAGATATTTAATATAAAAATCAGATTAAATCTACCTTGATTATCGCTCCCCTTTGACCAGGTCCTGCTGCTCTCAATGATAAAGGAGATGCACAGAACTCACATGCCTTTCCCATTCAGTTCCATCCACTTCTGCTGAACACATTCTTCCCATCTTGATCCATTTGTTTAATTTTGCATGAAGGGGCTTTCATTGCTTCATTAATTTCTTAATCTTATAACAAAGTCTTATAACTTAGTCCTCATTTCCTAGGCTTATAACAAAGTCAGTATTTGAATAAGGACTACCCATCAAATATTTTATTTCCAAATTTCAGTACTTTCCATATGCACTTTTATGGAATATGCTTAGTTTTCTTTCTTATAATCACTGGGAAACATGGATTTCGTCTCACAAAAACCAACTCCCCTGTGTGTAAATTGTCTCTTTCCCTAGACTTACTTTTCTATACATAAATGTATTTCTGTTAAGTTTCTTTATAGTGTTTTAACAATCTATTCTGCATATATTGTGATAAAACAGCACAAATTTCAGCTTCATGAAAAACAAGATATTTGACTGTTATTCTGAGATACATCTGAGGCTTCTAGAAAAATGAAATGCTCCTAATAAGAAATGCACTGTGGTGAAATTGGGACAATAATTGAAATGGTATTATTTGGAGACTGAAGGCACCATTAGATCATATCTCCTGGTGGCCTGTGCACATCAGGCTATTGAAAAACTGGAGGAATTCAAGGTGTCTGTGATTGACTGCTGAGGACCCTCCAGAAAGGCAGACAATCAATCAAGTGACCTGGGAACATCACTCTACCATTTGCCATGATCATCTTTTCCAACAGTTAATTTCTCTTACTGTTCACAATTTATTCTTTATTTCCAGGCATAATTTGTCAAGGATGAGCTTTTGGAGTGCTCTGTATCCTCCTGCACTGCACTGCAGAGAGGAGCAAACAGCATTGTCTGTGGAAGTACTCTCAGATAAAATCAAATCTCAGCCCTCCTTCAGACTGGTTAAGACTCTCCTTGCATGGAATCATCTCCTGTTCATGGAGCTGTGCAGCCTCTCACACAGTCCAGCTCTCCTGAATTTGCAAAGCCCAATCTCGTAATTCTTCTGTTCCTTTATTATTATTGATGCTGCCCATAGAGGCAAAACTCCTTATTCTCACACTCTGCCTCTTGCTTTTCACAGGAAAAATTAATACTATAGCCTTTTTGCTTCTTCATTACACTGGAAGATCAGGTGGATATAGAATCATAGAATCATGGAATGGTTTGGGTTGGGAGGAACCTGAAAGATCACCCAGTTCCAACCCCCTGCCATGGGCAGGAACACCTTCCACTAGACCAGAGTTCTCCAAGCCCTGTCCAACCTGGCCTCAATCTTGGCATCCTTGGGCCAAACTGACTTCTGATCCTTTTCATGATCTTGGCTTTTCCTGACAAGGTCCCTTATGGTGCAACCACGAGTTTCATGCTGAATTGCTCCCTGCCCAGCTCTTTTCTCAGCCCTGTAAATCTGCATTTGGTTTAAATGAAGTTCACAGAATGTGATCTCCATTTCCTCTCAGATCATCAGTGATCCATCAATAATCAGTGATGAGCAGTGGGAACCAAATAGTCATGAAAATGGTTCCCCACTAACAATCTACTTCCTGAGTTAGCACATTTTGTGTGTGCCATCTGCCATGTCTTGGCAGGTGACCCTCAGTCACCACACTATCACATTTGACTGAAGTAACTATCAAATGAACTTGTAATTTTCTTAGAAAATTAACAAAAGTTTTCTGCCTTTTCTACCATTAAATTTCTCTTCTGTCATTCAGTACAATCCCATGGTTAGTAATTTATGGATTCAACCATCTCCTACATTTAACTTCCTTCAGTTTTCTCTTTTGACTCATTGGTTAATACCAAACTAAACAGGCAATGTGTTTCCCATTTACCTGCCTGTAAATCAGATCAAGATCAGAATCAAATCAAGATCAGAACTTCTACATCCCTCTGTAATCTCCCACTGACTCTTAAGTTAATATCTGTGGGCCACAGAGTGTCTCTACCAGCAGTTTTAAAGCTCTTGAATGACACTGGACCTGTTGATTTAAGATTGTGTATTCTTGAAAGAATATTTAACATCTTCATCCTATTAATATTATTTAGTAATAATGGACTGCTGGTCCATCTTCCTCTTGTGATATAATTTACCATCCTGTTCGTTCCCACACTGAGAATGGAAATATTTATTAAATACTTTTGCCCTATAGCAGCAGTGTTAATAATTTTATCACCACCATCTATAAATGGAACTGTAAATCACTGCGATTTATTTCATTCCTAACATAAAAAAGACATCTTCCCTAAGGTCTTTATTGACTTCCTATGCTCTGCTCCCACAGAAATACTCTCATTTCTGTTTCCACTTCTCTTCATACAATTTTTAATGAGTATTTTAATTGCTGCCATGCTGTACCACTGCAGCAGGAAGGCTGGTGGCCAAAGCTGTCCTACCTTTTGATTGCAAAATCATAGCTACATCTCAAACCAGTTTTCCCAAGTTTCAGCTGCGTTTTGTCCATCCCAAATTTTCAAGCTGTCTACTAGGCAGGTTAGAAATATTAGTTCCCTCCCAAAACCCCTTCCCATGGGATGGCAGGGAGGGAGGAATGTAAGATTCCTGTGTCCTTTTCTTTTTGCAGCCATTCCAATGCACCTCAAGGTAGTCATGGGAAGATGCCTGTCTCCCATGAGGGTCTGGGATTTGTTGTCTCCTTCTGCCCTGTCTCCAGAGGGTCTGTGGTAAAACAGTAGTGCATGTTCATCATCCTCCCGTCATGAACAGTGCTGAGACACAACAGAGCACATAAGGGAGCTGTGCTTTAGTCTGGAAAGCTAGGAAGGAGTGAGAAGAACACAGCTTGCACTTACCTGGAGTCTTTCTTACTGCAAAAACAGCAGCAGTTTGACCAGCCACAGTAAATGCTTTTGGGATGGGTGTTGACACCAGTTCTGCACTGTCTCCTGTGCTCTTTGCTGCACAAGGTGGCTTTGGCAATTCAGCAGCTCACCCTGGTCTAGTGGAAGGTGTCTCTGTCCATGGCAGGGGGTGGAATGAGATGGTCTTTAAGGTCCTTTCAAACCCAAACCATTCTATGATTGCATGTTTTGCTCTATGTGACTCTTTTGTTTTCCCTTAGAAGCAGCACTCGGACCCAGCATCATCATGGGAGATGGATAGATAGCTACACTCATGGTCACAGCATAATGCTGCTGTCCCTGGATGTTTGCAAAGCCTCTGAAGTCCTCCCAGAACAAATTCAAAAGGCACTCGTTTTTTGGGAGAAAATAAAGTAAAAAAAAGTTCAGCCGTTGAGGATAAAAGACGATCAGCATCACAGTCAAGAAAAAGTGGGATTCATTTAACCATTTATCAAGTCTATGTGTAAAACAAACTCTGGGCAAACTTACAAATTCTTCTGTCTGAAAAGTGCATATTCTCCCTCTAACCCTCTCTGTATCTCTGTGGTTTCTGTTGGGTCAGAATAAATATACAGCTGCTGCTTTACAAGGTTGTCTTCCCCTTTTTTAAAAAAGAAAATAAAAGTTCTGCTTCCTTTTTTTATTGCACTTGACCTCTTCTCCGAAAGCAGAAAGCGAGAATATTGCTCTACTGAGCCTTTGGCTGTGACCCTCAAATTGTTTGTTATGGCTGCGCAGGAAAGCAAAGTCCTACACATGACCTTGAGGGTGATTTTACAAAAATCAATCAAGCACTGTTATGATGGCCTCCCCACCAAGCAAAATAAATACAATTAAACCCATAATCACTTCTGTACAGTAACGTGCAAATTCAATGGGTCTCTTTAGGTGGAGTGAGGGACAGAGGGGAGAAATATGTTGAGGCTATTTGATACTTTGTGGGAACATCAGAAGCACCATTCTTCTCAATTAACCCAGCAATTAGCCTCCACCTCTGCACACACAGAAAAGAAATTGTTCTTTATCTGTCTGAAGCAAAGGGGAAAAAAAAAAAAAGGAGGAAAAGAAGGAGAAAAAAACAACAAGGCAACTCCATCTGTCCCACAGGAGGGGAGAAGCAGCCAGACCAAATAATTACAAAAAAAAAAAAATATTAAAGAAAACAAACCTCATGATAAGGTGAGAGCTTTATCTGCTATGTGGGTATCTACAGTGCCATCATGCCATTGGCAAAACTGGTTCTGTGAAAAGAGATTTGTCTTCTGAAGTCCTTGGAAAATGGTGGAGGGCATGACCAAAAGGAATGGATTTTGAAAGATAATTTATGAACACTTCTCTTTTTCAGGTGTCCAGACTGGCTCATGTAATGCCACAGCCCAGGTATCCACAATATGACTATGGAAAGAGGCTGCATCCTGCACCTCTAAAAAAATTTGATCAAATAATGATGGAGTAGAGGATGGGGAGGACTGTTGTGGGAAGTTTCTCCTTGCCTCTCTCATGAAGATTCACACTTTCAGACACAGCAGCTTACATCCTTTCTCAAAAACCTCATTTTTTTTTTTAAAAAGAGTCTTTTTATCGCAGATGTTCTCGCAATGCATAAAAGTGATACTGATATTTCTCATCCAGATTGTGATTTAAAATGCCCTAGAGATTTCCTGAACTCCAAAAGAAGCAATCCCCATTCCAAAGGGCACCTTTCACATGGAGAGCTTTTCTATTATCACTTTTTGAAGCCACACCTTGCATTCCCTGCTGATATAAGACATTTTTCCTAGTGAGCAGCTCATTAGGGAGTTAGGATAAAAGTGATAGATTTAGATTTAGTTCTACTTCAGATATTCAGTCCTACTTCAGATTTAATTCTACTTTCTGTAAAGCTGAATGCAGCGTCAAAGCAAGCAAACTACAAGAAAGGTGCTGGATAGTCACAAGAGTATTTTTTTTAAATCATCAAATGTAAGAAAAAATTGTCTTATTTTCTACTACTGTGTCATAACCTTCAACCAGGAGCAAACTTCCTCTGCATGGAAGGCGATTTGCAGATTGAAAGCTCATCTCCTCAACTGGACTACTCTCTCCCATCGCAGTGCAGGGAAGACCTGCTCTGCTTGCCTCATATTCCCACAGCCTTCAGCTTGCTCTTACCAGCTCCTCTCACTTGGTGTTTCACATGACAAAGCCACAGAATTCCCAGTGAGACGGGCTCAAGCTCAGAAGTTCAATTCCTGGCAAGCAGCAGGAGGCAACTGCTGGGGCTGGAATAGCTCTGCTTGATCTTGTACAACAAGGCTGCAGTGGGACAGCCCACTTTATTGCTCATTCTCCAGTTCCAAGGGTGGGCCTGGAAGGGCCTCTAAGCAGGAAAAAAAAAAATAAAAAAATCCCAAAGCAACTAAGATCCTCCTGTGTACAGGAAGAGGAATACAGAGCTTATAAGATTTTTAAAAAACAATTGTTTCATGGCTCTGTCACCTGTGACCAGTTGACTTGATCACATGAGATTCCAGTGAGCCATAAAAGTTGTTTGCATGCTGGACTATGGCTGAGCAAGATGCAGAGGAGAAGTTTTGTTAATACTGGCTTCATCCCAAAGGCTGCTTGAACCAAGAGCCCAAAATTCATTCTCCACCTCCCTGAGAATATCCCTCCAAGTTCATAGCACACAGAGACAGACCCCAAACTAGCTGTGAATTCAAATGCCCATGTATTTCCACCAGGACATCAGTAACACACTAAGAAGTTCAGCTTGTATTCCAGCATTTTGTTGGATGGAGGCCTGAATGCGTCCCTGGGAGAGGAACCAGCAGCTGCTTCAGTACTCTCAGACAGAATTCATCTCCCAAGCCTGACAAGCCTTTGTTTTTTGGCTTGCTGTGCTCTCAGCCATCTGTTCAGATGGCACGTGCTCTCTGTGAGCTGATCAGCTCTTCCCTAAGAACTCAGGAGACAGACAAAGGCAATTCAGATTGGCAGCCCAGAAGATGCTGCCACAGGTGTATCTCCTTCAAAGAAGTCCTTCTATTTTTCGGCTCTTAGGTACATCTGAGATGCTTAGCAACACCTCTGATGGATTTGCAAAAGGAAAGCTGTCTTGGTGGGGAAGAGATGTGGACACTCCAAGATGGCTTTGAACATGTATGGCATCATGTAGGATCTAATGAAGGAACTTCTGGTGAGCCTGGTGGAGGCATCACACATAGAGGTGTGATGAAAAAAAGAGGCCTTTGGGCTGTCATTTCAAGTCCCCAAGTGACAGACAAGCATTAAGTGCCATTTGGAAAAGTTCTTGGCTGTGAGGGTGGTGAGGCCCTGGCACAGGATGCCCAGAGAAGCTGTGACTGCCCCATCTCTGGAAGTGTTCCAAGACCAGGTTGGACGGGGCTTGGAGCAACCTGGAATAGTGGAAGGTGTCCCTGCCTGTGGCAGAGATGATCTTTTAAGTCCTTTTCAACTCAAACCATTCTATGATTCTGTGAGACCCTCCTTCCATGACAGCGATTAGAGGAAGGAGATGGTGCTGCCTCAGGTTCCAGCCTGGTCTCAGCCAGAGCTGTGTCAAGTTCCATGGCCAGGATTAGCTTCCACAGGTCTGTTCACTGTGCAGCATCCCAGAGGAGTCTCAAGATCTACTAAAGTTGCAGTAAATCAACTTAATTGGCAAGTGAGAGGCCTGGGAGTCCAATGTACATGGTATAAGCCCATCTGAAACACCGTGGCAAAAGAAACCTGCACTCTATACCCAAACATGAACCAGGGCTTGCAGTTGGAGGAAAATCTGAAAAAAACACACCCATTAAATTGCTACAGATTCAGGGCTTTGAAACTCTTCGTCCAGGAGTGTCCACCTCTGTGAGATGCACTCTGCTGGATAACACTGAATTCCTGCAGCAAAATGTGCTAACAAATAAAGAACTGATGCCTTCCACTGTTTTTCCATGAAAACAGCTGGGATTTTAAAGCTCCGAGACTAATTATTGCAGGCTCACCGTAACAACATAGGAAAACATCACACAGTGACAGAGAAAAATTGGGCTGACTTTTCTTCCTTTTAAATCTCAATTAAAAAATACATTGGATGAAATTTCCCATTAGCTGGTACTATTTGTACATCCCATGTTCTTCCTTTAATTAAAAAACATGCTTATTGCAATACTGCCAGAATTGCTTTTACGGTATTTTAATTGTAATGTCTCTGCCTGATTAAAAAAAGAAAATATGAACTGGAAACTGCCTAAAAAAAAAAAAAAAAAAAAAAATCACAATGAACATCCCGAATGGGTTGATCGAACTGGCATAGAAAACACTGCGACACAAACAGGTTCCAACTGTACCTACTGGCAAGGGATTTTAAAGTGAATTTAAGGACTGGTTGATGGAAAGGACAGGAAAACAGAGGGGAAAAGCTTTTTCCTTCTTTCAGCGAATTTAAACCCAACCTTTATCAGCAGTGACCAAAGCACTAGTAATTTCATAACTATTGAAGCAGGTGTATCAGGAAATATTTGATGCTCTTTTTAATAGGATCAAAGGTAAAGAAAAGACAAGCAAAATCAATATCTGTGTTTCCCTTCCCCCAGATCTACTCACAGGATCCAATTTAGCCAGTCTGATCAGAGCGTGGACTAGAAGAAAATCAAAATATTCGTAGTATCAGGAACTCAGAACCTTAAAAACATTTGTGTTGGAAGAGAGCTTAAAGAGCATCTTGTTTCAACCCCCTGGCATGGGCAGGGACTCCTACCATTAGACCAGGTTGCTCCAAGCCCTGTCCAACCTTGAACACTTCCAGGGATGAGGCAGCCACAGCTTCTCTGGGCAACCTGTGCCAGAGCCTCACCATCCTCACAGTGAAGAATTTATCCCTAATATCCAATCTAGCCCTGCCCTCCATCCCTTTGCAGCAATTACCCCTTGACCAATCACTTCATGTCCTTGTAGGCAGTTCATCTCCAGATTTCTTGTGGGCTTTCTTGATGGATAAGCATTGCTCTTGTGATGTGGGTTCAAAATCAGACAATAACTGATAATTTCAGGCGTATCTTTGGGGCTTCTCAGATCCCTATATTGTTTCCTTGGATCTCATGGTTTAAAAAATACAAACATCAAGGCTCAGATTAGCTCTGGTCTATTGGAAACTCAGTGCACAGATTTTAGAGAAACCACAGATGAGGTGGATCAGACCTTTCTGAAGACCTCAGCCTGGAGTCTTCAGCCATGGAAGAGGGAACTGGCACGTTGGTTTCAGCAGGACTGCTAAGATTCAGCAGTGACACAAATGACAGGGGATGGAAGGGCTGTGACAAGGGAAGTGATTGTCCCTCCCTACTTGGCACATGTGGGGCCTTTCCTCGAGTCCTGTGTCCAGTTCTGGGCTTCTCACTTTAAGAAAGATGTTGAGGTGCTGGAGCATGTCCAGAGAAGGGCAGTGGAGGTGGGGAAAGGTCTGTAGGGTCAGTCCTGTGAGGAGTAGCTGAGGAGCTGGGATTGTTTATCCTGGAGAAAAGGAGGCTCAGGGGGGACCTTCTCACTCCTCACAACCTGACAGGACATCATAGAAAGGTGAAGTTTCCCCTCTTCTCACAGGCAACAAGTGACAGGACAAGAGGAAATGGCCACAAGTTGTGCCAGGGGAGGCTCAGGTTGGACATCAGGAAGTATTTCTTCAGCATCCCAACACTTGAAAGGGTTGTCAACCACTGCCCAGGGAGGTGGTGACGTCACCACCCTTGGAAGTGTTCAAGGAATGACTAGACTTAGTCACTCAGTGCTATGGTTTAGTTGACAAGGTGGTGTTCAGTTAAAGGTTGGACTTGTAGATTTTGGAGGTCTTCTCCAACCAAAATGATTCTTTAAGTGAAACTGAGTCTTTTTCAGTACAAGGACCAAGGCAATCTTCTCTCTTATGCCTGCAAGAGTAGCCATCTCAAGATTGCCATTGCAAAGGCAACTGGCCAGTCGGGAATCTTCAATCCCATCAGAGTATCCCAGCAATGACACCCTAAAATTCATCCCCAGGCAGCATTTTTTTTTTTCCAGACCTCCCTAGACCACTCTAATTTCAGACAAAGGCAACAACACGTGTCTGAGGTAACAACCTCCCAAACACAAAGAAGTTCCCCCAGTGTAAGCCCTGTGCAAAGGAAATTTCCATCTGTCCTGGGTTATCATAAATATTTCCATACTTGCGATGTCGGGATTACAGAAATAACTGCAATCTGCTGAACACACAGAATTATCTCCAGTCTGTCTATCTTGTATCTCTTCCCCAATCAGTTTTGTCTGAGCTGTTTCACAGTCTGACTGTTAAACTTTCCACTGCTGATATTCACATGTTCATGCTCTGCTTTTCGAGGAGGAGGGAGAAACTCCTGGGCCCTCATGGCAGTGAGCAGGACCCAGCTGCTTAGTCCTATTTCTCCATTGCTTTGACCTCCAGATCTTCTGTCTGGATAGGCTGGTCTCTACCAGAACAACTATATGTTTTGGACTGTATGTTAATACAGCCAAGGCAGAGTCACTTTGAAGCTGCACATGAAGCTGCATGTCCTTGTTATAATACTCCTTTAAACAATTTCTACATTGTTGAAATCACTATAAAGATGTACAAAGAGGGGTAGTATTCAAAGTCCCCATGGTGTCTTAAAAGAGAATTTCAATAAATGAGTCTGTAAATGTGTTGTGTTTGCCAGATACAGCACCAGAAAATGGGCAATACAGCATCACTGAAATCAGTAGCATTAAAGGTCTCTTTATTTTCAGCTTGAAAGTGCACAGAGAGCCTGATGCTGAGTCACGAAAGCCAAAGGGAGCAGAACTACAATTTAATCCCATTCTCCAGCTCCGATCAGGAAAAACTCTCCAGCTAGAATAGGAAAGGGACATTTCAATCGAAGCACATATCTACACCCACCTACAGGTTCAGGGTTTACTGTCATGCCCATCTTGTACCTGGGGAAATGGTCAATTATTTGACGTGCTCACAGAGTCAGTAGTTTAGGCTCTGTGGGGATCACCCGTGATTCATCTATAAACACGTATCTACAAACACCTAAGATGAATAAGTTTTTGGTGATGTGTGTTTCTGTCAACACAGGAGCCTAAACAACTCCCCTGAGCTGGACAGCTTTAATAAGGGGAAGACTAGGAGAGATAAATCCCAGCTTCATTTCAGAGCAGACCTCAGCAGGTCTTGACTCCAAATCTAACCAAGACTAAACAATCAGAGCAACCGTGGGGGTGGATGTAACAGGCAACTTCATAAAGCTCAGATAAGCAATCCCTGTGCAGGTTTCTGCTTCTAAAATGTTTGGTCCTTACGTATGGCACGTAGCAATGGAGAAATAATAACATCTTGAATATTTTAATGCTGCTTTCCTAACTGAATTGACATTATAAACCAAGCTTCTTGGAAAACACGATAAAGGGGAGGAAAGATTTGAATGTCAGATGAGCCAAAGCCATAAAGATACTGCTCCAGACTTCATTAAATTCAATCAGAGCTCCGGTGTCTTCATGAGTGCTGACTCATAGATCAAATGTGCCTGTGAGTAGGTCCAAAGTTCAAAGGGTTTCTGCTGCAATATTGTGTCCCAGTTCTTCACAAAGTCAGAAACTGAGCCCCAAAATCCTCATCTAGATTTGCAGAAATCTGGGGTTCTGACCTGTCTCCTCCACTGTATGTCACAGTTACAACGAGGCTGAGAAGAATCTTACAAAGTCTTTACTTTTTAAAATGATCATTCAAATTCAGACTAAAATGTAGTTATTCTTTGTCACCATCTCAATGTAAGACTAGTACATTTAATACCATTTTAATACAAAATTATTTTGATCAGCAAGTATCCATGTCCTTCAACATATAAAAACTCCTGTTTTCATTTTTTGAGCTGTTTCAGCAGAGGCTTAACTTTAAGTAAGCAATTTCACTAGCAGAGCTCATTCCCTTAATACCAAGCGTGTGCACAACAATTTTCATAATCAGGGCCTAATTTCCAGAGGGGAAAATTTCTGGCATGGAATTACAAGTAGTTTTAATCCTTACTTTGACAGAGACACACAGAGATATACCTGTCTCACACTTATTTTAGGTCTGTGAGCAGGTACATGAACCTGGCAAACCCAGTGTTTCCCCCCATAACTTTTATTTACTGTCCACCAGCTGTGCTCACGGACTTTGGATTATTCACTACATTTGGTGAGTGGTGGTCTGAAATTCTGTAACATCATTAATTTTGTAAAGGTGTTTGTGACACACCTGCCTCGGAGATGCTATACAGAGCTGATTATTGTTATCAGCAGTGCCGTTATCACTGAACGTTGCTCAGGACAGCAATTTTGGTGGTTGGAGGAAAGAAATGGGGGGGAAGGAGGGGAAAGCCTTTCTACTTATATTGTCATTATGCCTCAAACAGCATAAACGATGCCCTTTGCATATAGAATAATTAAATTCTTCCCCCGTCCCCCTCGTGTGTATCAAGAGGAAACTCAGCCTGACTGACCATGGATGCTGGAGGTGGGGAATGGAATAGGAGATCACGGGCACTAAGAATTCCCAGCCCGGGATGAAGCAGAGCACCGAACCCCCCCCTTTCGCAGACCTTTGAGATGCAGCAGGTTGAGGACGCTGGTGCTGGTCCCCAACAGCAGAGTCCGACCTTCTTCTATCGTGACGTTATCGCCATCTCGCGGCTGATGGCCAGCAGGCCAGCTGGAGTCCTCGTCCCACTGGCCACAGAACTGCAGGGCAAGCTGCAAAGAAAAAAGATCCAGAGAAGTTCAAAACTCACCCCCTTCCACCCTTCAAGGAGCCAACTTGCCCAGAGAAGTGTGGAGGAGGTGCCAATGCCACGTTGTCCGGCAGGGTTTTGGCATCTCCTCTGCTGTGCTCTGGGCAAGGCTTCCAGAGGGAATCCTGTGTAGGGCAAAGGAATAGAGGGATTGGGGTTGTAGAAGTTCTTGGCCTTCAAAAATGCCTGTCACAATTCAGGGGTTGCCCCATTGTCTCCTTCTGCTCTGGGGAATGAGGGGCTTCGCTGCAGGTCTGGCTGCAGACAGACCACAGGTTTGCCTGGTGTGTGTCTCTCTCTGCCTCCCAAAAAGCAGAACTTCACCATTATTTCCTGGCAATGTCATAAAAATAGCCTGAAGAGTTTGGAATTAAAACATCCTGCTAGACAGGCAGTATTTTGCTTCAGAGGATTTTTTTCCAGAAGCTCTCCTGCCACTTGCCCGCATTGAGAGAGGTATTTCTCCTTTCAAATACCTTTTTAGCTTTCTCAGCTTATCCAGTGTTTTTATTGCCACTGCTTTGATGGCTTGTACATCAGCTCCAAATAAAGCACTGAACAACTCAAAAACAGCAAAGAGACTGACTCACAGTGAGCAATGGTAAAATGATGCCTGTGTGTTTCAAATCATGGCTCCTCCTCACCCCTAAACTTTAGGCATGCACTTTGCAGTGAAGGTTTCATAGAATCACAGAATGCTTTGGGTTTGAAAGACCCTCAAAGATCACCTGGTTCCAACTTCCCTGCCATAGGTAGGGACACCTTCCATTAGACCAGGTTGCTCAGAGTCACATTTGGCCAATTTCTTGAGGAATACACGAGTATTTTTGCATGGACATGTGTGCACAAGTGTGGACATCCATAACGTATTATTTGGTCTCATATGTGAATTAACAAGAACATTCTCAACTCATTTGAGGTGGAGGGGGACACCAGACATGGAAATATTTGTGGTCCACACTGGGTTGTGCTAATGTGAAACAGCAGTGGAAAGAATAACCTCAACACTAAAGCAAAATTACTCCATTTTCAAATTGAGCACATCATGTGCATTAAAGCTCTTGCTCCGGATCTGCAGAGGTTTAGGTGAATCAATACTGGTGATGTTATGATAGTTATTCTTTTTTACTGTGCTTTTGTCAGTTTTAGCTTTATGTGCATGATGTTTTATATGACATTTCCCACAGCACTGTCCCTGAGCAACCTGGTCCAGAGGAAGGTGTCCCTGCCCATGGCAGGGGGTTGGAACAAAATGATCCATAAGGTACCTTCAAACTCAGACCATTCTGGAGTTCTATTATGCTAATTATTTACACCAGGGAAGGGGTGATGGTTCCCAGCCTAAATGATACAACTGGTTGATGTCCATCCTGGGTGGATGCTACTGTTTTCTACCCCTTGATGCATTCCATGATTACCCTACAAAGGGAATTTACTTGGTTCAGTTTAGACTGAAACCTGGAACTACATTAACAAACACACAGCAAAAACATCTAGGGAGCTAAATCTCTGGTGTCAGAGAGAGTGAACCACTTCATCATTACAGAAATACAGACAAGCCTTCACATCTGTGCACCACGGCTACAGAGAGCACAATTTCTCCAAGGTTGATAAGTACGATAGGACAAGTTTCATTTTCATTAGTTGTAAACATATAATTATATATTTCAGGGATTTAGGATGAAATTCCAGCTGAAAGGATAGATATCTTTATCCACTGTTTTTCCAGAGAGGCTGTGAATTACTCTTCAGTGACAGTGCTTTGAACTAGATTGTATACAATATACAGGGGTATACCACAGATCCACTGAAAAAGCAGCTAATAAACTTGTCTTCATCCCAGAGCAGGGGACAGAGGACAGTACAGTCCATGGAAAGGTGCATATTTCTCAGACACACTGCTTATCAAGCCAGCTGTAGCACAGTATTACATATTGCATAAATTTCTGTCCGGCACAAACATTACCAATGCCACCAGCACAAGATGCAATTGTAAATGGTGGGAACATTTGGTTGAGAAGGCTTGTTGAATGTTTAAAGTCACTCTGACATCACTCTAACCCTCTGAAATCACATAGAACCCTCCTGTTAACCCTAAGGGGAAAGCAAGACCGTAAGGGATATACCAGACTGCTCTTGCTAGCACCAAAAACTTAGGAAGCTGTTAATAGAAGCCTTGCAAGAGTTAAGAAGAATAAACTCTTCTTCATATTGTGACTTTTTAAAAGATGTTTCCGCTTCCTAAATATAAAACACTCTAATTATTCATTTAAGCTTCTCTGCATACAATATCTGTGCTTAAGCTCATGCTGGATTTCTGCTGTCACCTCTTAGAAGACCCTGTAGCCATTGTCTTACCAACACCCTCTGGCATAAAAGCCTCTGTGCTCATCCATGACAGTATAACTCCAGAATCATGGAATGGTTTGGGTTGGAAGGGACTTAAAAGATCATTTCGTTCCAACCCCCTGCCGTGGGCAGGGACACCTTCCACTATCCCAGGTTGCTCCAAGCCCTGTCCAACCTGGCCTTGGACACTTCCAGGGATGGGGCAGCCACAGATTCTCTGAAAAACCTAAACAGATTTTAGTGCTCAAAAGAAAGTTTACTACGCAAAGAATGATTACAAAGAGGGAGAAAATGGGTTGATTAAAGTCATAAAAATCTCTATTGTTCCACTCAGTCCATACCTAAAGGTTTCCAGTTACAAGCTTTGTTCACTGCTACATGCACCACCTGCCTCTGCATCCTTCAAGTGATTTCTGAATTGTATTATTCCTTTTTCTTTTTAAATAAAGGTAAACACATGAACATCAACTAATAACACAAGATTAAGACCTGTTTATAATCACTTGTACCATCCTTGCATTATGATGGAGAGAATAAATCTAAAGAATCTTTCCCAAGAGGGAAAAGATGGTTTGTTCAAGGAACACACTTTAAATCACCACAGCATGAGGAATGTACAGGGGGTATAGAGGGAAGGCAGCTCTGTGGGGATTGAGAAAAGACATCAAACAATCTTATTTGGTGACCCTTTTCCTGTAGTTCTACATCCTTCCCGAGGAGGAAAGCTCACATCCTTAAGTTCCTTGAAAGAAGGAGTGATCTAGTGCAAGGTTAGTGAAATGGCCACCTGCCCTCATTCACCAGTACACTTTCCTGGAGCTTGTGAATCCCGTGTAATTACCCTCCCTGTTTTCTGGGAGAAAAGCACAGTGCCATCTCCAACTGCAATGGAATTTTTAAGTTCCTTTGCTGAATGGTGGCAGTGGTTATGTCCAGTTCCTTCTAAGCAGCCCATGGTGAAATAACATGAACGAACACATAAACTAATTGGATATCTCTCATCAAGCAGGGTGGGTGACAGAGTCACAGCTCTCATCTGGCCCTTCTAGTGTCCCTCCTGTCTTGTCTAGTTATCAATATGGGATTGTTTGTAGCCCACACTGACCCTACAGACACCAAATACCACAGTCTCTCTGTGCTAAGGGTGACATGGGGGACTTTGCTGCCCTGCAGTCTGAGCACACTCTTAGGGCCACTGGGATGGATCAACTCACCTAAGAACCCAAATTAAAAAGATTGAGACAACCATTTAATCTCTCAAATGACTGTATGGCCATGACCTAAACCTCTTCACCATGAAGAGACTTCAGCACCTTTCCCTCTGCCTGCAGCTGAGCAGGATAAGAATGTCTTCCTCACTGCTTTTTCATAGAAGAAAAACCTCATTCTTTTTCCATTTTCCCCCTCTTTGGCACCCAGTATTTGACCTTTGGTGTTTAATTTAAATAGTTCTCAGTCAGACTGAGGAGCAGCAGCAGTTGCAAGCGCCGGGGTCGTGGCTGAGTGCCCATCCCACACATGCTTGGTGAATGAACCAGGAGGAACCTGCAGAGCCAAGGAAAGCTGGGCATTTTCCTCCTGTGCTTTTCCCAGCTGCAGGAAAAATGGCAGGGAGCCTGAAAGTCAGGATGGGAGAAAGAGGAGCTGGCTTAAAACAAACCCTGAGTGGTGGGGCTGGAGCTGGCTGGGGGCAGCTGCTGCAGTGAGGAGGCAGCTTCACACTCTGGCTTCAGCGTGTAGCAGAGCTGGGAAGATGATCTGGAGGAAACAGAGCTTATGAGACCATAACACCTCTGTAGCCGCCTCTGTCACTGTCAGAGCTCACAACTGAACATGGGCTATTTCAACTGGATTTAATAGGAGGAGTGAGACCACAAATATGCTGCAGTCCTGCAAGATTGGTGAAAATCAGTAGCTATAAATTGAGGCAAGAGACCTTTTCGGTGGTTTTCCCAAGTAAACAAGTGTAACATGAACTGAACACTTAAAATGGTCACCCAGAGTCCTGCAATACCTTTCCAGCTCAGGTATCTATTAGGTATTTACTATTTTGTATTTACTAGGGAAAGGTTCTTCACCCAGAGAGTAGCTGGGCACTGGAACAGACTCCCCAGGGAAGTGGTCACAGACACAAGCCTGGCAGAGCTCAAGAAACATTTGGACAACACTCTGAGGCACGTGGTGGGATTGTTGGGGTTGTCCTGTGGAGGGCCAGGAGTTGGATTTAATGATGTTGGTGGGTCCCTTCCAACTCAGAATATTCTATGATTCTGTGCACAGCCCATATCAAGGCCACACCTTGTGTGGCAGGCCCACAGTTTATGTGTAACACCAGCTAATTTTGGGGAGGTATCAACTCCTTCCCAGTTAGATCTCCAAAACAGTGAATGAATTAGGTAAAGGTAAAATAACATTCTCATGGCATGGAATAAACGATGTACAATTTCCTTGCAATTCAGCACATTATATCCTTCCTCCCTTGTGCACCTTTTTTTTTTAACATTTTCAGGCAGATTTCTCTCCATTTTATGTTTTTTAGCTGCTGCTGTTTTCAGCCAGCCTGGGGTTGCCTTTATGTCAGCCTTTGGGGACACGATCTCTCAGTATCAGTTTCTCAGCTTGTGCCTGTGACAGGGCTCAGAAAAAGCAGCACCCACTGCAACAAATGAATAAATAACAGTGGTATACTTGCATTCCCACACGGGCTGGCAAACAATTCACAAGTGGGAAGGACACCAAAATGCAAGGTTTGGGCTTAAAAGTGTTGAAAAAGTCCTCTTTAGACAGTGTATAGGTAATTTGATCGTACTTTGTGGTAACTTTACAATTTGTGTAGCTAAGTGAGGTTTGTTTCGAGTACAGTTCTGAAAAAGGACTGCAACAACTGCTACAGACACCAAGACAGGACCTTTTCTCTGATCAGAAACAAAGACATTTTAAAATAAAACCAATAAAAAGTGATGTAGTTTAAACACAGGCTCTGTTTCCTGCTGGGCTCAATATTTTCCCTTATTCCCTAGAAATTAGGAAGAAATTCTTTACTGTGAGGACTTGGCACAGGTTGCCCAGAGAAGCTGTGGCTGCCCCATCCCTGCAAGTGTCCAAGGTCAGGTTGAATGGGGCTTGGAGCAACCTGGGATAGTGAAAGGTGTTCCTGCCCATGGCAGGGGATTGGAAAGAGATGCTCTTTGAGATCACTTCTGACACAGTCCAGTCTGTGATTCCATGATTCCAACTTGTGGGTTCCAGGTGAGAGTTACCTGGAGAGAAACCTGAAATCAGCAGGGTTTTCCCACCAACTCCACCTCTGGCAGCCGGATTTATCCTTTCCCCCATGCACATCCTACAGGACACAGAGCACAGAGCGGCTCCTGCGATCTCCAGCAGGAGGAATGTTCATCCCTCCCGGAGCGCACGGCCAGGAACGAGCAAGGTTTGGAGCGGCACCGACACAGCCGAGATTGACACCCACGAGGGCAGCCTTTCCTTGGTGCTGACAGATTGCCATTTAACCAGCAAGTACCGAGAGCAAGTGTTCCTGTCCTCAGTCACCACGGAGAGACAAGGTTAACATTTCAAGTGATGGAGTGCAGCGGATATTTCCCCACGCCGCACACCCAGGACTCCACACCACATTTGAAAACACTTTAATTTCAGTGATGGATACGAGGAGCTCACTTTCCAGGCTGTGAACTCTTGACAGCTCCTCAGTTTAATACATCAGGAAAAGATTTACGCCCCCTCACCCAACTCCCATCCACCTGAAGGAAAGAAAAACGTGTATTTGGAGGAGACAAAAGAGGAGGGGAGGTATTTTATTACGCTAGATGTCTTTTACAAGGGAAGTATTTTCAGCCATCTGCTCTAATTATTCCTCCTGTATTGGCCACCATCTTCATGCAACAATAGAAATAATTATCTCCTCAAGGGCAGAAAAAAAATATTTACAGAAACAAACAAAAGTTGATTATTTTTAGCTCCTAGGGAAAAAAGAAACAAGCTACTTCTTAATGAAGGAGCAATTAGGAAGGTGGGTAGAACATCTATAATTAAACCAGACAAATTGGTGCAGGCTCCTCCCTCCTACACACACTTGAAAGGGATGCAAATGCATGTTATTTGCTACACTCAGGGAGTTAATGAGGAAAACACTGCCCAGTGCTCAAAAAAGCTAAACCTGTCTCTTGGTATCATCATCTGTCTTTCCTGCCTGTCACACCTCTAACCCTCTGCCAAATTAACTGAAAAATGCTCACCACAACCACAAAATTATAGAATTTTAATTGGCATGGGTAGGTCTTCCTCCGTACAACCAGCATCCCTGAGCCAGCAATCATAGGACACTCTCTCATCCTGCTGCTGTAAGAACAGTCTTCTGCCTGTACTTCACCACCCAGCATAAAAAAATGTGCTTTTTTTCTACATAAACCAAAACCAAAAGAGAAATTTTGCAACAATCTTTCCATTCCTAGCACTGAATAAGAATTTTGTTAACAGAGAGAATAAAGGTATATACTCAGCTTCGTGGGAAAAGTGGAATGGGGTGCTCCCAAAGAGAACAGAAAATACCTTATATTGTGCCAAAAGTATAAGCAGCGAGAAAAAATATTCTCTGTACCAACAGCACAGTGAAGCAACTTATTCTGTAAACAAATATATAGGTTTAGAGTTCCATGTGGAAATTTATGGATTTGACTGGGTGTGCTATGAAATCAGTGAATGGACAGAGTAGAGCTGGTCAAGGAACAGGCTGCCCAGTGAAGTGGTGGAATTATCCCTGGAAGTGTTCAAAAAACGTGTAGCTGTGGCATTTGGGGACATGGGTTAGCGGTGGACCTGGCAGTGCTGGGTTATTTGTAGAGGTCGTTTCCAACTTAAATGATTCCATGATTTTTAAGGCTAATAATGAATGCAGAGGTTCCCAAGTCTCCTCCAAGCAGTCTCAGGACGGAGGGTACCACAGTCATTACAGGAGCACAGCAAACAACTACCAGGAAAGAGCTGCAAACCAGCACACTGTGAACCCATCTTTACCCAGGAAATTTCCCTCCCATTCCAAAAAGGCCAATTTCTACTACAGAAAAACAAACAAGCCAGGCTGAGTTACCATTTTTTTGCAGGGTTTCTCTTGCTCATGAGTGCAGCAACTCCAGAAAAGCTGCCTTCAAATATTTAAGTAGCCTGTACTGAGTTTCTTTGGAAATCAGAGTGCCAAAACAGTCTAGTGGACGTTACAATGTGCTCAGCAACCCCTTAAAGGGGTTGTGCACATCATTAAGTACTCCAGCTTTTCTGTTGATTGAGGTGATTCCAACCTGGATGTGAGGGAGTAGAAAGTGAAAGAAGAACCTCTGGAGAAGTTTGCAATGGAAAATCTACTTCCATCCTCTTAGCAAAAGCACCACATTCGCCTTTGTAATTTCTATTTAACAGAATATCCTGAGATGGAAGGGACCTACAAGGATCATCAGTCCAACTCCTGTTTCAAGTTTCCTGATTTCTCCTGATCTTCCCTCAAATACAGGACAGCCTCTTAGCTCCAAGGATTTCATCCACTTTAGACCCTGAGAAATTCCTCACCCAATTCAATTCCATGTGATGAAAATAACACAGTCTGATCACTGAGGTCCTTTTTTTCTGAGTTCCAGTGTTACAACAGTCCCTGATGTCAGTTTACCACTGAGTTAATAGGGTTGTGGTTTTTAGATGTTGGTACAAAATACCTTAGCAAAACAGTGATGAATTTTACTAATGATCCAAAGACATGAATGGAAGATGTCCCTTAAATTCATGTCACAGCAGGGACCACCCATGGGTAACCCTGCTGAATATACACTGGTAGTCAAACTGGGCAACAAAGGTAAATAGATAATGGGACCATCTTCTACTAGTTTCTGAAATAAATGTTTTAAAAAAATTGCAGGAATGGTTGTGCTTGATTCACAAATCACTAAGGAATTAGCCTTACACACATTAAAACAAAAAAAAAAACCAAACAAAACCACCCCCAAAAACAACCAGAAGGAGAAAAGGTACATAGAGAACTATACACTGTGAAAAAAATAATTTATGCTGAAGGACAACATTATCCCCCCAAAAAATTGGAAGCAACTGTAGCTATGAATAAACCAAAGATGGAAATGATCAAAATGCTTCTGACTATCCATGCACTGAGAATCTGGAATAGGTTTCCAGAGGAGGTAGGAGACCAAACTCAGCTTTCCCTTATGAATTAACATGCTTGAAATGATTGTCTGGGATAGAACAAGCCTGGAACATAACCCAACAACCCATTTCCAAGGCCACCAGATGATATTTTTATTCCTATCTGCATTATCTGCTGCTGTGTAACTTCTCTTTACTCCAGCTTTAAAATGCAGGTGTTATTATCCTACCTAAGAGGGCAACATAACAGATCCCTCATTAATGTCTTCTACAAACATTGATACAACCAGGATCAGGGCTGGGCATGTGGCTGGACATGAGATGCACTACCCAATATCTCTCTTTTTAATTGAGATTGGCTGTACCCTGACTTGGAAAAGTAATCCTTTCTGGTTTTTTCTTTCTTATTCATTTTAATTTTAGCTGTCCTGCAGGAATCTTTCCAGCTTCTGCTGAGTTGCACAAGCACAAGAAGGGCAGAATCTGGCCGGGCATGTTCTCCGTGGGACTGATGAATGACCCCAGTCTCTCCCCAACTATTACAGGATAAATCTGTTTACACACAAAAAATTGACCTGGGCTGGTAAGGTGGGACTAGAACCGGGAAACTGGCACGTCCCAGAGGTAAAAATGCATTTGCAGCCAACAGCATTAGTAACTCAAGACCATAAACAAGCCACAGTGTCATTAATTACTCAGACAGGGGCAGCCACAGAAGCAGTGAGAAGACCCAAAAGCCAACTGTAAATGGTTCATCGAGCTGATTAGTTCAGAAAAAAAATGAGTGGGCAGTTTTGGAGGTCAGAGCCCATGGCACAAGTCAGTCTCAGGCCAATTTGCAACTGGACAATGGCATGAGAAACAGCTTAATTCCTGTAAAAAAAAAAAAAAAAAGAAAGAAAAAAAAAAATGAGGAAAAAATCCCAAACACAAAACCAGCAAAAAAACTGCTCAAAAAAACAACCACTTAAAAAAAAACAACAAACCAAACCAACAAACAAACAAAACAAAACAAAGAAGCTTTTCCAGCAGGGGAGTAATCAACTGCAATTTCCAGGCACAGAAGGTAAATTTCTTTGCACCAGAGCTATTTAATTAAGGACAGGGAGGATTAGTTAGATCTGATGGTGCTTTCATAGGGAGGGCACTGAGAAGACACTGCTCTTGTCGGGGGTGGGGGGACATATTCCATGTATAGCTCAAATCATCTTCCTACACACAGGCAACAAAGCTCCCCCAAATTCAAGGTAAAATACCAAGCACTGGACAGATATGAACACTATTAAACCATTCCATAATTAAACAAAACATGAGACCCCTGGGAAGGTCCCTGTCTATTTACCAGACTCACATGAGTACCAAAGGGTTGCTCTTGGGTCTCTCAGGGTCTTTTGAGGGTTATACTGGCAGGTCAATCCTGAAATCAGAAATCTCAAATTCAAATATTGAGGGAAACACCCTGGAAGCAGAGGAAAGGTCTTGGAGCACATGAGGAGCCCTGCTTCACAAAATGCAGTTTTTCTGCACGGTAACTCCTGGTTAATTCACAAGAATCTTCCCAATGTTCATTTATGGCCTGATATTCAGAGACGGATTTTTTCCAGTGGAAACTATCCCAGTGCAGAGTTTTAAGCCCAACTTGACTGAAAATCCTGTGCATGTAAATACAATGGGGAAGTCAGTGCAACCTTCCAGTTAGGATCCAACACAACTGGTTTTCCCTTTCCAGAGCACAGTTGAAGAGCGCACATAATTTAGATAGCTCCCTAAAACAGTGATTTCTCAAAGGATGGAGGTTTCTGAGGCAAATTAAAAACAGCAATTTAATGGTAATGAGAAAATTGCAACATCAAGTTGTTTACACAAGCAGGATCAACAAGCCTGGTGACTGTGTCAGCCTTCACAGTGCTCACTGTGCAAATATTGTCTCACAATTGAATGATCTTGAGTTACACTGACTAATCTGAGAGCAAACACTGCAAATACAAAGATTAGCTTAACAATTTTCCAACCACCTGCAGGAAAAGAAATCAAATTATGTGATTATGTGCCAGCAAGAAGGATTTCTGAATGGGCACTACAGTAAATGGAGTGGGAAGAATGAGGCTGGTCCACTCCAATAGCATCAGCGAAAGCTGTTGATGGCTTTTTTGGATCAGGCAGGGAGATAAACAGAATCACAGAGTGTTTGTGCAGGAAGGGACCTCTGGAGATCATCTAGTTCAATCCTCCTGTCAAGGCAAGGTCACCTGGAACAGGTGACACCGGAACACATCCAGGTGGGTTTGGAATGTCTCCAGAGAGGGAGGCTCCACAACCACCCTCAGCAGCCTGTTCCAGTGCCCTGGCACCCTCAATGTGAAGAAGTTCTTCTTCATGTTCTTCTTCTTCTGGTGGTCTAGATGCCTTTGTAAGAGTCCCAAATCAGCTGAGAAGGTCAGGGCACTGGTGTGGGATCCAGCCCCTCTAAAACAGCTCCTGTGGGAATTTGGTGAGTACAAGTGAACTGATACACAAACCATCTCCACTGCAAACCTGGCTTGGAGGGAGTTTGCCGTGATTTACCAAGCAAAGACTGGGAAGTGTTTTGAAGAGGGAAAACACTGTGTGTAGACTACAACTTGGTATGTCCTATGCATAAAATAAAGCAGAAAGACAGCAAACCCACACAGTTCAATTTTTACTGCCTTAGTGCATCCACATCTCCACAGCCAAAGCAGCAGGGCCATTGAAGTGACAGTTACTGGGCACAACCATCAACCCAGGGTGGGATGTGATACAGACCAGAAGCATTCAAAGCCGCCACTCTCCAAAATCTGCACCCTCACTCCAGTGCAGTGTCCTGAGTAGGGCTGCATCTGTATCACAGGGATAATAGCAGGTGTAATACAGGTGTAAAGGACTTGGCCAGCAGCCAGGGTACAGTCAGTTCCCTAAGGTGCACCATAAGATTGGGAATGGTTTGGGTTGGAAGGCACCTTAAAGATCATCTCATTCCAACCCCCCTGCCATGAACAGGAACACCTTCCGCTATCCCAGGTTGCTCCAAGCCTCATCCAACCTGGCCTTGAACACTTCCAGGTACGGGGAGTCCACAACCTCTCTGGGCAACCTGTGCCAGGGCCTCACCACCCTCACAGGGAAGAATTTTTTCCTAATATCTAATCTAAATCTACTCTATTTCAGTTGGAAGCCATTCCCCCTTGCCCTGTCACTCCATGCCCTTGTGAAAAGTCCCTCTCCAGCCTGTCTGTAAGACCCCTTTATGTACTGGAAGGATCATTTCCCCTCATTTTTGTTGTACTACAGGGATGCAGGATTTGGCACTCCCAGCAGCTACTGAGACTGCCCTGCTCCTGCAGAAGTGTGTGGCAGTGACCAGCAGTGCTGGTGTCAGACTTCTGCAGTGGAGAGAACCCTGAACCAGCCCCTCAGGTAGAGAGTTTCCCCCTGCACAGCTGTTATTTCAGCAATGTGAGCTTTTTAAACAGCTCAGCCCAATCTGCGAGCTTTCAGAGCCTGCTTTCAAACCCAGTGTCCTGTTTAGTTTTAGCACATCAACAACATGCTCCCTCAGCCTATCTGTGTGCATTATCTGCTGCCATAATGTATCATGGACTGAACTACAGCATCATTACAGGTAAGTGCTCAGGTTTAAATGCAAACATAATTGCATAATGTGGTACAGCCAGGAAGAATAATGCAGGAAATAGAGCCAGCTCCATCTGATAGTGCAATCTGACTGGAACGCCGGCCGTTCGGATCAAAGGCACAGCCCAGATGGGGCAACCAAGAATAAAAGTGCTTTGTGATATCTTTATTGTCATCATCAAAAACACTTATCTGCCACAAAGGTAAAAAGGTGAAGATGGGACTCGTACAGAAAAGGTCACATAAGCAATAGGGTAACACTGGGTTAGGAGGAAGATGTCACGCCTTAGCAAAGGCTACCTTTGCACTGTCACTCCAAGCTGAATTTGGCAATTCCTAATGGGAATCTGAGCATTAAGTGTCATTTAGAAGACTGGGATTACCCCTTTCTCTGCAGTCAGGGGTGTCAGTTTAATTGTGATAAATCCATTCATTCCTGACACAAGATGCCTTCCATATGATATGTAGCAGATATGTACACCTTAATACATTTATTTTATATAGCTAAAACTAGAACTGATTCTCAGTGGAACAGGGCTTTCATCTATTTAATTTTATTTTTTTTCAGTAGTTTGAGCTCACAGTGGCACGTGATCTCAGCAGGGGTGCAGACAGCACCACAACACAAGTCAGAAGGCAGCTGAAGTCAGGTTAGTGCACTTTGTACTGAATGAGAACACCTTTGCTGGGGAGAGCATCACACACACTGTAGGACAGTAGCCACTCTTGTAATTTCAAGAGCTTTTAGCCCAAACTTAATTCAAACCAGGCAACAAGATGAGAGTTAGGGTGAGAGGCAACAGCTCGACCAACACATTGCATTCTGAGGTGAGGAGCCTTTGAGCTGAAAGCACAAACTACTGCTGTTTGAGCTGTGAAGCCACCCCTCTGTCTCAAAGGGCTGTGACAGCTCAACTTCGCTGGGAATGCAGATCCCCTGCAATAATGTGCACTCCATGGCTTTCACTACTGCCCTCCCACACACACGTTTGTCTGTCCTTAAATCAATGGGAAGGATATAAAATCCAGGCCCCCTTTACCCAAAAACCCCTGATGGCACATCCTTAGCCCGGTACCTGAATGCATTCAAGTGCTAAGGGATGCAGATGTGTGCATAGTAGCATATTCCAAAGGCGGATTTAATTTTGGGAAGAAATGGGCACTGTACCTAGTGCACACACCCAAATGAGGATGTATGTGTAGAAGGAGGATGTGCCTTGGTCCAAACACAGAAAGCCCTATCCACTGCTAACTAGGACCACTTGGAGAAACTTCCCCAAAGTTGTTATCTCATTGTACCTGCCTTCAAGTCCCACAGGTACTTGGCAATCCAGAAACTGCCTCTCCAGACCCGAAAATGAACACTGGCTTGGGGCCATGGCAGTGACCAGCAATTGCAGTCCTTTCGGCATGGAAAAATCACAATTTCCTCAACATTCCCTGGGCAATCACAACTTTAAAGCCTCATTTTTACCTCCAGTGGCTCCATTCCCTCACTAACCCCAGTGGGACTCCCAAAAAGTCACTTCAGAGCAACACCAACTGCCCAACTTCTTCTGAACCACTTCATTTCAGGGTATTACAGAATCACAAAATGGTTTGGGTTGAAAGGGACCTTAAAGACCATCTCATTCCAACCCCCTGCCATGGACTAGGACACCTTCTACTATCCCAGGGTGCTCCAAGCCCTGTCCAACCTGGCCTTGGACACTTCCAGGGATGGGGCAGCCACAGCTTTTATGAGCAATCTCAGAGCCTCACCACCCTCACAGGGAAGAATTTCTTCCTAATATCTAATCCAAACCTACCATAGAAAGGTTCATGCTGCCTTGCTGTGCCTGCCCTCATGGGTTTGCTGGTGAGCTCAGGGAAAAGCTTTCTTCAGGACTGAAAGCAAAAACTGCACCTTCCACTCACGCAATACAGGTTAAGGCAGGAGGCAAAACAGCAAATAAATGTGAATTACAGAGTGAAAGAGCAGGAATGTGTGTGAAAGAGGGAGACCCATAATCCCTAAGTGGGTGAAGCTGAGCATGACCCTTGATCAGAATCCTGGACCCTAAGAAGATGCGTGAAAGCAGGAAAATAAATCAACAAGAAAAACAGCAATCCCTTTCCTCAATTTTATTTGAGGAAGTTCAAATTTACCCAGCCCCTCACAAACTGTGTTTGGCTAAAATCACCCCTAACGAGCTCTGACATCTGAAATTTAACTGAATATGAGCTAACAGCTCCCAGCCCTCCACCACCCATGGAGTTAACTGGGAATATTTTGTTAAAGCCGTGGACGGGGCTAAGCTGCCTCTTTATTGAGAAGACACAGCGTTCACAGGGAAGTGTTTATTGCATCCACTTCACCTGACGCTTCCCTGCGCTGGCACGTCTGCTTTTCTTCACAGGGACCGCAGAGCCCCCAGTCCCCTCCACCCCTTCCCATCGCTGGGGTAATTATTTGCCGGTTTTTACGAGGTAGTCTTACGATCCCTTAATGAAGTCCTTTGCTCTGCAGCTATTCAGGAGGACAGATTGGACACGAGGGGCTTCCACTTAGGGAGCTGCCAATCAGGGGAAGGTGCCCAGCATTTAGCAGGCAGTTGTTAAGTCAGTCTATCACCCGGCTATTACAGGCTCATCATGAAAACAGCTTGCTTTTAGTGGCAATCACATAAAATTAACCCTTTCCTTAAAGATAAAAGGAAGCCTCGAGTAGATTCTTTGTTGCCCAGTGCTCGAACACTGGATTTCCCTCCTGCTGCAGCATATTTTTTTTTAATTTATTAATAAACACTCTATAGACTTATATAGTACAGCATTTTGTTTATCGTTTAACTGTACACCCAGTTCACATTTTTAGTGTAAGGTAAACCTTGTGAGCAACAGTAACAAAATCAGAAAAAAAAATCAAACTTTAAAAAACCCAACACAACAAATACTATTTATCCGTACTCTACTCCTTACTCTGATCATGGTACAAGAAAATTATCTTTCCATCACTACCAGTGGTTTACTGCAAGACCAAACCTTTCAGGCTTTTGTTGTCCTCAGGATTTATCCACTTTTTTTCAAAGAAGCAAAACATAACTGTGTCCTCCTCCCACACACTTTATCCAGGGCTTCTTCTCACTTCTTGTGGATTGGATGGGACACCTGACACTGGCTCCATGGTTAGAGAACAGGCCAGGTGCCAAACTCAGAACTTTAGACCTACTTCCTGATAGAAGGTGTGTAACCCAGCACCCACCTCACACCAAGTGCCATAAACAACAGAGGCATCACACGGGGTTCAGGCATAGCCTCCAACCTCACAGAAACCTTGTAGGGACAGAAAGAGGAGATCCTGCTGCTCTGCAACCCATGGCTCACAATAACCAGCCCACCTGAGATCCTGGCCCCTATCCTGCCAGTGCTTACCCAAAAGAGTCCATGTCCCTCAGGACTCGTTGGCTCTGTGTACATGCCGCAAGTTTTCCTTCTCCATAAAAGTCTGTGGATAAAACACTGGTAACTAAGAGTGACTTGAAGGAATGTGGAGCCACCATGTCACCTGACACATACCAACATGTGTAGGCTCAGCATTTTGGAAGATTAAATGGCAGAGAAACATCATCTCCATCCATGGTCCAACCACATCAAGGACCCCTCCAGTGTTCCCACTCTGGTCGACACTGCACTACTAAAGTCCCCCAACTTTCAATAAAGGGTAACCACATACTCAATCTTTGCTGGGCCCCAGAAATATTTGGGAAGTGTTTAGAGGTAAGACAATGACTGCTACACAGAAAACTCCTGTGGGGAGGATCAAGCTCACAGTGTTGCTCCGTTTGGGACTGGGGAGAAGAAACAAGTCAGATGGTGATGCAGAGTCCTGTGTTAGTGACACAAGTGTCTGAAAGGCCACATCTGTACCCCACATCACACCACACAAAGGACAAGACCAACAGATATGTTAAGCCATGCTCCAGTGCAGAACAAGTCTGGGCTCTGTGTGTCTCCACGTTGCTCAACCCTTTTCCAGTTGAATTCAAGATGGACAGATGGAGGAGGCTTAAGGCTTCCCTTTGACTTCACCCAGAGCCCAAGGCTGGACATCCCAGCATAGTCCCAGACATCAAATACTCCCAGTGCCTCCCTCAAACTGAGACAAGGCCAGGTTGGACAGAGCTTTGAGTAACCTGGTCTAGTGGAAGGATCAAGGTGATCTTTAAGGTCCCTTCCAACCCAAACCATTCTATGAGTCTTTGAGACCAAGTCCCACAGACAGAGAGCCAGAGCCATGGCTTCAAACACAGACAAGCCCTCCCCCTCCAAAACTGCCTAAACACCAAAGGAGTCAATTGGAGTGTCTGTCATAATTAAAGAGAAGAGTGGCAGCAAGACTCTGTGCAAAAGCCTGGGAGCAAATGGAGAGAACATGTGCCTGCAGTCCCTCGGAAAGGCTTCCCCACACTCTCCTGACCTTAATTCAAGCCTTCCCCTTGTGCAGAATGGGAAAGATTTGCTTTCTGTTCCCTGGAGGAGCGCCTTCAAAATGACACTTTTCACTCTGAATCTGCATTTCTCTGAAGGGTTGGGAGCAGGAATAAATGGAGGGGGGAGAAGGAAGACGGTTCTCATTAAACTACTCCGTGCAGTCAACTCTGATCTCACACAAGGGTGTTTAAATGTGAGTGGAAAGGCTTTGGGGTGCTGTGGGTTACAGGAGATTGGCATCCCATCCAGGGCATAATGGCATCCCCTCCAGGGCAGAAGGGCACTCCATCCTGGGGGTAGTTTCCAATGCACCTCTAAGAGCATTAGTATGACTGGTGGGGAGAGAAGGGCTCCCTGGAAAGTCACTTAAAGTTTAGGAAGCAATCCCCTCAGAGACCCCAGAAAGAAGGTGGGATTGAAAATTAAAACAACAAGAGGCTGTTTACAATGGGAAAAAAATAAAGTTACCATTCAGTCCCTCAGTTTTTGATCTGAGAGCAGGAGAGGAAAGAGTTAAACTTCAAATCGGGAAGCAAAAAGTTAAAGGAAAATAAAACCACACCACAAACACATCTCTTAAATTTCCCATTGCAGCCCAAGGCCGAACCCATTAAAAGAAAAAAGAAAAAAAAAGAAAAAAAAAAAAAGAAAAAAAAAAAGAAAAGAAGAAAGGAAGAAAGAAAAAAAAAAATAGAAAAACAGAGAAAGGAAGAGAAGCAATTTTGCCTATCTTTTCCTCACACACCTAGCAGCCACTTTTTTCTATTATTTATTTATTTACCTTCCCCTTTACAAAACAAGGCCCTTATTTTCTCATTTAGCCCAACGGAGATTGTCCTCCTAGAATGACCTTTTTTTCTTTCTCTCTCTCTCCTCTTCTCCTTCTTCCTCCCCCCTCCTCCTGGCTGCCTCCAGGCCATTGCCCTCGTGCCAGTAACTAGATAACACACTCTATCAGAGATTTTTTAAAAAATCATTGCAAAGGCACTAGGGCTGATAGTAGCATCAATCCTAGGCTGACACGGGCTCGGGTCAACCATTTATCTCTTCACATTGCCTGTGGTTACTGGGGAGGCCATCTTGGTTCTCTACATCTTACAACCTTGCACTGGTACCTCTCTGCTCTGATAACATCTGCACCCCAACCCTGGCTCGATGGGTTTATTTTCATTTGTTTTTTTATGGACTGCTCCACTTTTTTTCTGGGAAGCTTGGTGGGTTTCATTGCATTCCCCACCTCCCTCTGAAAATAACACTGGGACCAAGATATCAGGTTAAGAAAACAGGAAATTCGAAGATGCCAGGATGTTAAAAGTGCACATTTATAAAAATACACACAAAATACTAGAGAAGAGTTTCATTTAGTCCTACTCCTGATGCCCCATCCTGCATGACCTGGCTATTTTTGGCCAAAGAATTCAGGAGCCCTACTCATAGCCTAAAACACCATAAGGTCAGTTCTACCAAGATACTTGCTAATAAGTCAAACAAAACTATTCCCAAGCCTCAGCAAGATGTGATGCTTATGGTCAGATAAAGGGTACTGGTGTTTTGCACTCTCTAAAGGGATACACAGGAATAAAATATTATATTATTGTCCCTCAAGTGGAGAAGAGGGCAGCTGTTTTATTAACCCCCTCCAAACGAACTCCGTATCAAGCTGGAACCTGTTCTGTCCCTTCCCCTGTAAGGTCTTCTGCCCCAAGACAAGGAAGGTGAAAAGAAAAGGTCACACTTGAAGTACTCTCTAACATCCATGTCCAAAATATGACGATGCAGGACAAATGGAACTGCTTCTTCCCTTCCACCAAGGGCGAGGGAGCACAAATCTGATTTCTACCAGCACAGGGTGCCAGGACTCATTTGCAGGCTCCCACTCAGACCAGGATGAGCCCATCCTCACAGGCAGCATGTTTCATCCATGCCCCTGCAAGTGTTCAAGGCCAGGCTGGATGGGACACTAATCAGCCTGGGATAGCGGAATGTGACTCAGCCCATGCCAGAGTTTGGAATGAGATGATCTTTAAGGTCTCTTCCACCCCAATCCAATCTATAGTTTGACATCAGTCCTGCTGTGAACAATAAAGTAACAGCCTTTTATGCCCAGAGTGCTCTGAGCTTCCAGAGGGCCTTTCATGCTCCCCAAAAGCTAAGATTTGCCACCTTTGTAAAGTACCAAACATCTCCAGTGGTTAAAGATATGTCATCTACATTCTCATCTTCAAATATTGTGGAATCCAGACAGATGGGAAGCAGGGGGGCAAAAGGACAAAAAAAAAAAAGGAGGAAAGGAGTGATTCTAAAATCTGCAGAGGAATCCAAGGAAGTCCTGGTTGCATGAAGTGGAAGTTGAACAACAAGAATCTCTTAGGTGACTGCACATATCTCAGACACAGCCTTTGTGAGGTTTTTCATTTTTTTCCTTTTATGGGGATTGAACAAATCAGTTATACCAGCGTCAATCACCAGGCTAAGAATTCACAGATCCTCAGTACTCTGAGCTGCTCCTTAAATTTCGAGACCTTCCCTTTACGCCCTGTTTAAAAACAAACTCCAGGCAGCACAGCACACCCAGGCAGAGCCATAATCCAGGATGGCATTTTTATCTAGGAAGTTATTTTTTATTAGCCTTCTATTCCTTAATAGTGACCCCTCGAGGGTTGGGTTGTAGAGAATTCACCAGGATACCAGTTCACCTTCCCTACGACCGACTTAATATCCGTGGCATCTGCCCTCCACTGAACATTATATCACCCATCTGGGCCAGAGGAGGAGGGGGAGTCTGGGCAGGGAAACACAGCTCAGACAGCATTCCTTGCATGATGATTAGGTCTGGTCCAGTGATCCGGAATAATAATCTGAAGGCTCACTAAGCATAATGGGTTCAGAGGCACCCGAGCCTGGTCAGACCTTCCCATGAGCATCCTTTACATGTGTTGTGGGTGTGTTTTGCATGTCTCATCAGTGTCAGGGTACTGACATCTCATTATGCAGCCAAGGTGGAAGTGGACAGGTACTGAGTGAGCATTAGAACTTTTCTTTTCGCTTTTACTATTTAATTCACATCTTCCCATTATCCAGTGTATCGTGAAGCTGTGAGCTAATTAAGTCCTGTGGGATTATACAATCAGTGCTGGATTCCCCCCCCCCCCCTCTTTTCAGAAGGCTAAATTGCATTATATACCAATAGAAAAAAATAATTGTGCAACTTTTCTCGGATAATAACAGAGCAAGTTACAAACACAAATGATGCTGAATGCAACAGTGGGGCAGAGGCCTGCTGCTTACTTCAAGTGACCTAATTAAGTCATACAGGACAAAAATGCTTCAAACAATAAGTGAGACAAGAGCTTAAATCAGTTGCTAAAGCAAATCATAATAGCTATTCTCTGGGGGATAGTGGGGCACACACCAGAGCCCAAGAAAAGTCCAAGTTGAACTCAAATTTGATTAAGTCTGCCACGAAAATCATAGATCTCCAGATGGCAACTTGAAACTCCCCAAAATTTTGGGAAGTCTCTAAATCCTGAGCTGAGCCCAGCTCAGACTGCAGCAATGGACCTGACGTTCCTGGAGGTCTTTTCCAACTTCAGTGATTCTTTGATTCATGAAAGCAACAGCTCAGAGACCAGATTTTGTGGCACCTGCCAGAAAATGCAGCTGTTTTCCTGAGGATTCTGCCCAAAAGTTTTTGAAGGCATTCGGCCTATACAGCAAATTCAAGTGTCTAACTCAAGGGAGCAACATGAATAGGACAGCCATCATTTTCAAAAAAATAACCTTCTGATTTTTGATGATAACTACAAGCCAAATTTCCAAGCAAAGTTATGCTGAAATAAGAGGTGAAAAATCTCTCTTCCCTGCAGAATTAGGCAAATCTCATGGAGATCATCCAAAAATGAAGGTATCTGGTGTTAAGCTCTTAATTTTCCTTAAAATAGAACTTTATACGCATTTATTGGTGGAAAAGGGAATTAAGGAAATGGGCAAAAATGCACCTATGAAGAGTTTGTATCCAGGTACAACAACCCTCTAGTAACTGGAGCTTCTGCCTATCTAAGACAATAAACGAAGTTCAAAGTACAAACATTTTTAGTGCTGAACATGACCTATTGGTAACAGGGCTGCTGAAAGCATCACAGAAACACAGACCTGGAAGAGGTCACCATCTTACCCATCCTTTTACATACACCCACCATGCTCCTTCCCAGCACCTCTGGAGCTTCTGCCCAGCACTGTCCCACTGGGAGACTGATGTGAAACCTTGTCACATTCACAGTCTGCGTTTTCCTCATTTTCAACCTACCAAATCCATTAATCCCAATAATCGCTTCCTTATTATTTTGAGATACGTGAACAGGTCCTGTTCGGCATTTAATGAAACCGATGGAAAAATTATTTTACCCTAAAACTTGTATCATAAAATCATAGAATATCCTGAGTAGGAAGGGACCCACAAGGATCATTGAGTCCAACTCCTGACCCTGCTTGAAATCCGGCAGCCTTGGTGCCATGACCACTTGTATCCCTTAGACTCAAGTTCCCAGAACCAACCTTTCACATTTATACATTTATTTATTTTCTGCTCTGAGCCGAGGCTGTTCTCTCTTCTTGCCAGTGCCCACTCATTCCACACTCTTGACAGTATAAACCTCTGTCATTCTTTCTACATCACCTCTTTTTGCTTACAATGCTATCCTGGAGCTAATCCTGCTCCATCATCACACAGTCATGGAATATGCTGAGTTGGAAGGGACCCACAAGGATCATCGAGTCCAACCCTTAGCCCTGCACGGGAACATCTCCAAAAGTCACACCATGTACCTGAGAGTATCATCCAAATGCTGCTTGAGCTTCTTCAGCCTTGGGGCTGTGACCACTGCCCTGGGGAGTCTGTTCAGTGCCCAACCATCCTTTTTCTACTATCCAACCTAAACCTCCTCTGACACAACTCCAGGCCGTTCTCTTGGGTCCTGTCATTGGTCCCCACAGAGCAGAGCTCTGGGTCTGCCCCTCCTCTTCCCCTCACGAGGAAGTTGTAACTGCAGTGAGGTGTCTCCTCAGTCTCCTGTTATCCAGCTGAACACACCAAGTGCCCCCATCCAACCATCCCTGCCTAAAACTTCCCACAAAGCCCACCTGGCTTGTGTTCTCAGCCTGGCTGGTCATCATTCTCAGCTGGCCGAAGAAGCATCAGAAAACAAACCACTGAGCAGTGCAGCTGTGCTTGGAACAGCCATGGATCATGCCCTTTTTTTATGGAGTGCTTTGAGATCCTTGCATGAGCGTGCAATAGGAGTACCAGATGTTATTATAAAGAGATGCAGCCCCATTACTTGTACACAGAGTTGTGCTGCCTGCTAATAGCACCATTATCCTAAGGCACGTGGTGCTATTAATGCATTTCACTGCTTAGTGCTGAACCTGGGGACCATTTTTTCCACTGGAAAGGTAAGGCCAGTTCCCATGACATGATTTAAACCTCCACAGTGAAGCAGGCACACGTTGCACCAGGTCGTAAATCTTAACGGGATGCTGTCAGCTAGAAAGGGACCAAAATTGAAACCATTTATCTGAACTCCCCACCCATCCACCTCTGCTCACCCAAGCCAGTTTTGGGAAGAGGGATAAAATGATTCCAAGTGCCCGCTGGGTTCATTAAGCAGCAGCAAATCCGAGATCTAAAGTGCTGCTGTTTTCATCCTGCTCTGAATGAATTTGTTCATTCAGGACACTTAGGACTTCCCTGATTTTCCCTACTCTGAGCAGAAAAACCATAGCAGGAACAAATCTCGCTACTTCTTTGCTATTCTTGCTCTCTCCTGAGCCAAAAGACAACCTGTGATCATCTACAGGACCTGTGACCCAGCTGAGCTGCTCAGACCACAGCCAGCAGCAGGTAATGCCTCTGTAATGCTCCAAACCAGGCTTTGGGGCTGCAGAGATGCTCTTATCCCATTTGGGAAGGAAAATATGAATATAAGGATTCATATAAGGAAGTGTCTGTTCCCTTTGCTGGCCTCCTGCAATAACCAACCAGCAATTTTTCTGGGGTTGGTTTTCTCCTTAGCTGGGCGTGTTTCTGACACAACAAGGATGATGAGCAAACAAACACTAATAGGTAACAGGCCACATGTGGCATTCCTTCACAGACCAAGGACAGGCTTAACAGAATAAAGGAAAGCATTTGTATTTTAGGATACTCAGCTGCAATAGTAACATTCCTGTAAAATAGGTTTACATGTTCAGAGACTCCTACGTATAGAATAGGTCAGATATAAAACAATCAGAGAGAGAATCTCATGCCAGAAAAGCACCAAAATTACTCTGCCACGACACTGCACATACTTTTGGGGTGGTAGATTAAATTTAAATTCCTTAAATACAGGGAATATTGCAGATAGAATTAAAAATTCCCGTGGTGGCTTTAGCATTGATGCTGAACTTCAGTTTCCTAAGTTTTAACTGTACTGAAAAGACTGTGTGATAATTTGATTTAATAGATAAAAATCAGCATTTGTTTTTTATCATAAATCAGGGGTGCAACTATTCCCCCTCACACTGCCCTGTACATGGTGGGTCTAAACCACTCCTCAGGAGCTGCTCATTTAGGAAAGGATGGTGACAATGGGGCATTTGGTGCTCACCAAATATCCAGCTCCTCTGAATTTCTTCTTACAAGTGGCACAACCCAGTATTCAGCTCAACATCCCCAAAAACTCTGCAAAACCACCAGGACTCTAAAAGTACATTTTAGGTTTGCAATGAACATTTTTCAGTATAGAGCCTTACAATGTTGGTAGCTTAGAGTGACAGCTTTTTATCATCAGCTCTTTGCATATATCTTTTTTTCTTGCTACACGCACAGATTGCACTGGGAAGACTGTCCCATTTTCCTCCAGCTACTAAAAGGAAGTGAAACCCAAATATAACCAGAGCTGCACAAATGCTGAATGCTAAGTCTGTGCCAGAGAGCTGAAACTCTGCACTTCAAGCCTAAGATTTCTGCTCAACAGAAAATTATGCTTTTAAAGGAGAATTGAATTCATATAAAAAAAATGGGAGAGTGTTAAAAAATATATACATTGCTCAGAAAATAAGGTAAATCTCATTTATGTTTCATAAAATACATGATTAACCATAGTTAACCATTAATTCAGCTGCGCTGCATTAGAACTGCTATTCAAAGTTGGAAAGCATTTAATATTATATATTGCTGCTGCTCAGCCTAAATTGTTTTTTTTCTTGCCCCCTTTAAATGTACACAATATTACAAATTTAATTTTAAGCTGTTTGAATCAGTCTGTAAAAAAGATTTGATTATACCTGAGTGTTCTGGCCCCAGTTTTTCCATATCTCAGTAATCTTGGCAGTAATTGGCTGATTAGCTCCCTCACACTCCATCTCTGCCTCAGTTTCCATGGTAATGTTACAGGAGCTATTATAGATGAGAACTTCATCTCTTTCCACTTTAGGGCTGAAACGAGAAGGGAGGTTAAATGGGGTGTCATCAATCTTAATGAAATGCAATTATTTTTACTCTTATTAATCATTGCAAGCCATTAGCTTGTGGCAACTCCTGGCCACCATTTGTCAAACTTTGCAAATTTCTGTAATTTTGTTTCCATTCTTTTATTGTTTATTTGGTTTTTTCCCCCCTTTATCTGCACACACTCAGGACAAAAATACATGCAGTAAATATCTCTCAGTGATGCTTTTCTGTTTTCCCAAACTATTAAAAACAGGAGCAAATGCCATTCTAGGACCAAGGCAGGGAGATAAGTGCAGACAACAGTGAGGGAATCAGCAGTGTTAGGATCAAAGATGGACTCCTACATGGAGTAGGGTTTGCTCCTGTCTCCCCCCTCCCCATCTTACTCACACTTAGCAATGGGGAATGAATAACTTGCAGCTCCCCCAGGGCAAGGGAAGAAATTGGAAAAACCACACAACTGGCTAACTGGTCCCTAATTCCAACTGTGAAAAAATGAGCTCATTTAGGGGTTCCAATTCCTGCTACCCAGCTGATTGCAGCGATGCTTTGTTGCTAACACTGGAACATTAACTTAGTAAATTAATTAAACTTACTTAACAGCCCAGACTAAGCAGATTCGATATATGTGCCGCTTACACAACAGACATTTGCTCCAAAACCTCCCCTTGCAAAGGGGGAAGAAGTAATAGAAAAGGTGGTGGGGAGAAAACACTTTTTATCCTTGATTTTCCTGCTGAAAGTTACTGATTTCGGTAGTGTTTCATTATGGGGAGCTACAGGATTCAACACATGGTTTAGTGAGCATGCTGGTACTTGGTTAACAACTGATGACCTTAGAGGTCTTTTCCAACCTTAATGATCCTATGACTCGAAAGGAGGGGAAAACTTCCAAATTTACTTCTACAGGCCTTGGCTCAGGACAGGATAATCCAGTGCCACTTTTCATTCCTTCCTTGGCCATTGTTGCTTCTCCCTCCTCTCCCCACCCCACCACCAGACACACACCTGCAACCTGCAGGAAGAAGGGCAGAAGGGAGATGAGTGATAGCAACACCAACATGACTCAGAAATTACATCACTTTCCAGAACAGCTAAGAAAGGACAGAGTTCTCCCAAGAAAGGACAATGTGATTTGCTCAACGAAATAGAGGATCACAGAGGCAGGACAATTATTTTCTGAGGTCCTCAGGTTCCCATATAATAAGATTTGTTACAGTGTGAGTTAGAATTATGGAATGGTTTGAGTTGGAAGGCCTTGGAGATCATCTCATTCCAAGTCTCTGCCATGGACAAGGACACCTTCTGCTAGGCCAGGTTGGTCCAGCCTTGTCTTGAACACTTCCAGGGATGGGGCAGCCACAGCTTCTCTGGGCAACCTGTGCCAGGGCCTCACCACCCTCACAGGGAAAAATTTCTCCTAATAGCTAACAAAAATCTACCTTCTGTGGGTGTGAAGACATTTCCCCTTGTCCTGTCACTCCAGGCCCTTGTCCAAAGTCCCTCTCCAGCTCTCTGGGAGCCCCCTTAGACACTGAAAGGTGTTCTAAGGTCTACCCAGAGCTGTCTCTTCTCCAGGCTGAACAGTCCCAACTGTCTCAGCCTTTCCTCACAGCAGAGCTGCTCCATCCCTCTGATCATCTTGGTGGCCTCAACTGGACTCGCTCCAACAGCTCCATGTCCTTCCTGTGCTGGGGACCCCAGAGCTGGACACAGTGATCCAGGTGGGGCCACATGAGAATGGAGCAGAGGGGGGAAGAATCACCTCCCCTTGACCAAAGTTCTACCAAACTGACCCAGCTGGAAAGCCAGGACTCAGAGCCTTGCTGGGAGGGTGATGATCAGGATGGTTTGATGACCCTGAAGTTCTCAAACTTCCATGCTGGATGCAGCAGCTCGCTCTACAGACAAAGCCCTGCTCTGCCCATGCTTTTGTTGACCTTTTTTGAAGCTTAAAGTGTTAAATGAAGCAGCCACACCAGAAACTACTAAAATGCTACTTTAAAAAAGCCTCTGCGAGTTGCTGAACCTCTTCAACAGTTAATTTTTATGTTTTATGTTTAAATGAACTTTTCCCTCTGCTGTATCAATAATCAAAGCCCAGACATAGGGAACTGCACTTGCCTTTGATAATAACACTTGGAGAATTGTTCTTGTCCTGTACAGTAATTCATTGTACTGTGTTATCTTTCAAAACTGCAGAGTATTTCTTTTTATAACTCCAAGGAAAAACTTCATCTTTTAATTTACCGACAGTTTTAAAGGCACAAAGGTGGGGTGGGGGGGCGGTGTTTGGCTGGATGCATGACATGGGCCCAATTTAGGAGACACTGAAAACAATACAAGGACCTTTGAGTAGTTTTCACTTTTTTGTTTGTTTTTAAATAAACAATCTTTGCTTGTAAGCAAACAGAAATCCCCTCCCATCCTCATGTAACCACATCCTGAAACACTGATGCTGGAATACAGTCAACAAATTACAGTGATTAAAGGCAAAGGAATAAAAGGAACTAATTATTAAAGGGAATTCAGGAATGTACATTGACACAGGTGTTGTTAATGACAAAACTTCAACTCTTATAAGGAATATGCGTTTGCCACTATGTGTTCATAAAGGATGGGCTGTGGTACAGACTAGAAAAGGAAAAGATTTATTTAAACTACTGTAAAAAGTTGCCCAGAGAAGCAGTGGCTTCCCCATCCCTGGAAGTGTCCAAGGCCAGGTTGAATGGGGCTTGGAGCAACCTGGGATAGTGGAAGGTGTCCTTGCCCATGGCAGGGGGTTGGAACAAGATGAGATTTAAGGCCTCTTCAAACCCAAACCTTTCCATGATTCTATAAAATTCATAAAAAGGATCAGGAGAGATTCAATGTGCACTTAAACTAGGAATTAATTCAGTAGTTTTGTCCCCATCCTAGGACAAATGTCTTACCTCTTGAGCGTTTGCATAGAACTTAAACTCATATATATTATTATTATTATTAATTACAGCAATCAATGTGTATTCCTTCAGGAATTCCCGAAGTAGTTCTTTTCTGGTTGGAACACTTTAATTTTCTAACACTGTGCTACAAATTTCATTAATATTTTGAAATAAAACATTTTTCTGAACTGAAATGTGGAAAAAAATAAAAGTTTTCAGAAGTGCTGAAATAGGTCAGTTTGGATGATTTAAACCTCTCTATTTCTTCCCAGATTTCTCAAATCAGGAAAGTCATTTGAAAACAAACAAATCTTTGCCCCCACTTCCCTTTAGCAAGGATCAGTTTAGAAATAGATTCACCAGAAAAAAAACATCAGGACTCTGGAAAACCGCTCATGAGCCCGAGTTTGAATTTCTAACTAAAAGACAAGCATGAGCACAATAAGGAAAAGTTCATGAAAATAAAAAGAGGTTGAAGAAGATTTTAAAAAATTTGAAAATAGTAAGTAAGAAAAAATTGATTTGATTTCTCCTGATAAGATTTCTTGAAGGAATAATAAACTGGACTAAAAAGCACGGGGAAAACAGTAAGCAAAGAGTCAGCAAATGGACATCATGTCTTTCTCCACAGTGGCAGCCCAAAACAAGAAAAGAGGCAAGAAGAAAAACAATCATATTATTATTATTATTATTATTATTATTATTATTATTATTACATCATTGTAGATGCATTTTTTTTTAATAAGTGAATAGCTGAGCACAATTTTGACACTCAGAGAACAGGAAGCAAAAAAGAAACACATGTTGGGTTGTCCTGTTGCTCTCAGGTTTGTTGGTTCCTTGGTTTGGGCTTACGCTTTTAAGAGGAGAAACAAAGCAAAGCTCAGCCAGACAAGGCAAGGCTCCTGAAGTTTCTTGTTCTGCCACAGGTTCCTTTGGGAGCAATAATACTAATAAAATTAGTTAAATTTCAGGATTTTTTTCCAGAATTAGTTAAATTTAGGGGGTTCTTTTCCCCCTCTAGGACTCTCTACTCTTGTCTCCCCTAACAAATCTGTCCTCCCCATCTCCTGGGACGTTACAGGACATTACCAGTGCACAGTGTGACTTTGGACCCCTGGCCAGTTGTACAGATCAGAGCAGAACTCTGCCTTCCTTCCACTCAACAGGAAAATAATTTCTTTCTGCCTAACAATGATTTTCTCCAAACTGACAAGAATTTTTTTTTAAGTCCAGACCTTATGAAACCTAAGTCAATTTTAAAAAAACGATGGGGAAGAAATTACAGACTGACAGGGAGGTGCTGTAACTGTGAAAACCTTTTTTTTAAACTTCTACATTTTATATTTTTAAACAAGTTAAGAAAATTGTACAATTTGTGTCTTCGTAAAATGAATGCCAGTTATTTTTTTTCCTGAGGAATGCAGGGTATCCAGAACTCCCTTTGGTGACTCACAGCTCCAGCTTTGATGTGAGCATCAGGTAGGAATGGGGACCAGATCCCTGCAATTCCACTGAAATACCTGGACTGTGGCAAGATGCAGCAGCCAGGAGTGGGTTTAGCATGTTCAGCAAATCATGGGCAGTGCAATGCAGAGCTGTTCTAATTCTCTGTTTATTTATATAACTTTCGGAAAGTTTTGGTCATCTCATTCCAGTGCCTAAAGAGGGCTTACAAGAAGGCTGGAGAGAGACTTTTCATAAAGACATGGAATTATGGGACACAGGGGTATGGCCTTAATTTGAAGGAGGAGAGATTTAAGTTAGGTATTAGGAAGAAATTCTTTACTGTGAGGATGATGAGGCACCAGCACAGGTTGCCCAGAGAAGCTGTGGCTGCCCCATCCCTGGAAGTGTCCAAGGCCAGGCTGAACAGGGCTTGGAACAACCTGGTCTAGTGGAAGGTGGCCCTGCCCATGTCA
>JAYRBT010000114.1:111957746-111969349 GCA_036023395.1 Myiotriccus ornatus
TTTGGTGGGACTGGGAAGAGCTGGAGGGAAATAGGAATCCAAAAATGAAATATTTGGGGGTGTATGCCCCATCCCTGGAAGTGTCCAAGGCCAGGCTGGACAGGGCTTGGAACAACCTGGTCTAGTGGAAGGTGGCCCTGCCCATGTCAGGGGGTTGGAACTTGGTGAGTTTTAAGGTCCATTCCAATTCAAACCATTCTGTGATTCATCTGTTTATTCCCTAATTCAGACATTCCTCTTACTCCTGGAAGTAAAAGCTTTGCAGGTGTAAATCCCCCCTGCTCCGTCAAAGACAACAGTTCCAAGTTATACCTCTGGACAGCTTGGCTTTGGATTTGCAAAGCCTGAGCTATGTAAGTGCCTGAGCACCCTTGCTGAGCAAATATTGCACAGCCTGATGAATTTACTCTGTGACTCTTTACTCGAGAAACTGCTTGGAGAGAGAAAGGATGGGGGGGGAGCGGGTCGGAAAAAAGAAGTGTGGGGGGGAAATAGGAAAAAAACCCTTCTGCTTTTCATAATGCCTAATCTTTTTCCCCATTGGCATTCACCAGATGTTGCTTTGGATCAGAAGATAAATATTAAAACCTAAGAAGGAACAAAGCAGGCTGTTTAAGAGATGGATTTTCTGATGTCTCTCAGACACTTAAAAAAGACAGGAGGGAAGGAGGGGGGTGGAGATGCTTTGATAGGCACAAGGAATGAATTTCACAACCCAGCAGAGCTCTCTAGTGGTCTCAGGGCTAAATTACTCTGTTGGCATCAACCTAAGAATTAGGAATTTCACAGAATTAAAAGGGATCCACAAGGGACCCACAAGGATCATCGAGTCCAGCCCTGCACAGGACCATTCCCAAGAGTCACACCATGTACCTGAGAGTATTGTCCAAATGTTCCTTGAGCTCTGGCAGCATTGGTGCTGTGGTCATGTCCCTGGGAAGCCTGTTCCAGTGCCCAACCACCCTCTGGGGGAAGAACCTTTTTCTAATATCCACCCTAAACCTGCCCTGACAAAACTTCAGGCCATTCCCTTGCAGTTTGATCCTTCAGTCCATCGTTTGTCAGGGGCCAATTCTGCAAAAGGTGGAATAACATCTGGGGGATGTTATTCATGGAGGGACTCACCCAGCTGTTGGAGAGATAGAGCACTAACCTGGCAAAGAGTCCAGCAAAACACCTCTGGGGTGGGGTGGTGTCTCTGTGGTGCCACCGAGGGGGGTTGTCCTCACAGACATAGAGGTAGGACACAGATCCTCTCTGCTGGTGGGGTCCCACTGTCACTTGGACATCACATTCAATGAAGGTGGCTCTGTCTTCTCTGCAGTCGGCAGAAGAAGGTGTCAGGCCACAGAGAGTGGCCAAAGAAGCTGCAAAGACAGGAGAGGGAAGAAATAACCCAAATCAGCCAACACGGCACTGATACTGAGTGTATTTTACTGCTGACTTGTGTCACTGTAGGTGTCCCTGCCCACAGCAGGGGCGTTGGAACTGGATGAACTTTAGGGTCCCTTCCAACTCAAATCATTCCATGATTCTTTGACTCCTGATGAGCACCCAACCTCCCTTTAGGTGCATCCTTTTTGAGGATGAGTAGGTCTTTACGCTGCTCCTTTGTGCGAGCAAACACGTAACCTCCTCTGTGTGCTGATCATCAGGATGGTCTTTGGGATCAAATTGCTCTGTCCAGGAGGAGGTGACATAAGGGGATTAAATATGAGCATGGACATTTCTTCTGGGGTAGACAGACCACGGCCCACAGACCAGGCATAAGGCACAAATCTTTTAGCAAGGCGATGTGACATCTTAATGTCTCTCGCAACTTTAAAATCCAGAAAAAAGTTTCGTGGAAGCACTGACAGAGCTTGAAGGGCTTCTGGGGAACTGGTGTGAGCAAGGTGGGATGTCCCACCTTGCTTTGTAGCTTGAGATGTGGTCTGTGGATGTGGTGAAAAGTGTAATGGCAGCAGCTGCTTTTCTTTGAGATGCATTTAATGGACAAGTGGTGTGAATACCTGGAAGAATTTCTTCATGGAAGGGGTTGTCAAGAATTGGAAGGGGCTGCCCAGGGAGGTGGTGGAGTCCCCATCCCCAGAGGTGTTCAAAGAATGACTGGACGTGGCACTAAGTGCTCTGGGTTGGTTGACAAAGTGGGGATTGGTCACAGGTTGGACTTAATGACCTTGGAGGTCTTTTCCAACCTAAATGATTCTGTGATTCTGTGAACAGAAATTATGTCTTCTTATTCTAAATCCAGACAAAAAAAATGTTAAAAAAATAATACTATTAAGAAGTCTAACTGAAGTTCAGATTAAGTTGAAATGTTTGGTTTTAACAATTTTAAAAAGGAATCCTTCAAGCCTTAAACCATGACAGACATCAAAACTGTTTCTCTCAAAACCCTGACTTTTGGAGAATTTTCAGTAGTCCTGAACTAACCAAACAATTGTAATGAACTCCTGAAAAAGTCTGTAGACAGTGTAACAGTCTGTACTGTAGCATCCAAGAGTGTTCCTCAAGCATCAGGAATGTGCAATCAATGGGAATTTATCAAAGGAAGGTTTTTCCTATTTGCTTTTTTAAGTTCTAGTTTGCTCAAAAGGTACCTTATTTGCTGGGAAAGTGTCATTGTCAATGAGTGTCTTGTCTCCTAAGAAATTCTGAAAAAGAGGGTTTGAAATTGTAAAAATATGAAAATGCTCTATTTCCTCTGTTAAAATATTAAGCACATTTTGCTAAAAATGATTATTTCATATGGGGTATTTCTGAAGAGTTTATAACTGTTTAATGTTTCAGGTGTTTTTTAAAATATTAAAATACAGCATTTCATGTTCTCTGAACTTCAGAGAGTTCACAATTCTACTGTATTTTTCTTCTCTGGATTTAGAATGAGCGGAAAAAAAAAATTAACCACATCTTCATAAATTTTCCAATTTGCTTAATCCCTTTTCTTCCCCATATCCAGTGGCAATTCTCTCATTCAGCATCCATTCAAACACAGCCAACCACAATCCCTGCCTGAAAGATAGACATCTAAACAGGATGAGGAATAGACAGAGAAGCTTAAAGGAATGATGGCACTGTGTCTATATTTTGCTTTTATTGCCCAGGAATTATGTCTAGACCCACCTCAGATGTTTTATGGCTCCCACAAAAACTTTGTGCCTTTTTTTGGGCCAGGTTGCCACTCCAAGGACATTTTAATCAGCACTGTATATCTGTGTTTTGATAAAAAAATAACATCCAAGAGGACTAAGTGCTACAAAAAACTTGCCTTTGCAACAATCTGCAGCAGAACCAATTCACTACAGGAAGATTTTGGTTTTTCTTTCGTGATCTTGGAAAGAACACGGCAGAATTTTCCTATGTGGAACTCTTACTTCGGGATGAATGTTGAAAATTACTCACAGAATCTCAGGACATGACTATTTTCCTCACTATTTTGCTGCTGTCAAAGAACTTGCCTGGCTCATGTAGGTCACCAGAAGGTATTTCCTGCACAGCCCTTAGAGTTCAGAAGAAGAAAAGCCTGTCACTCTTTGGATACCCCCAAAATGTGGAAATTGGTAATTTCTGATTTGCTCCAGTGCCCTCATCCCAATGTTACTATTCCTATAGAAGCATGGGGCCTTGTATCCTGCCAACAGCTGAAATAATTTTTAACTCAAACCAGGCAAACAAAGGCATAAATTTATAAAATATAAGTTAAAGAACACGGTTACAAAGGGCTATAAAGAGATTAGTGAAACCAATATCCAAGCAAACCCTTTTTAATCTACACACCCAGAATCAAACTTAGAATTGCTTTCTATCTCTCAGGTGGAAGGAGGGAAGAATCTCATCTCCACACCCTCCACACCCTACATCTGTCCAGCTGATGGAGACACCACTCTTAGAGATTATGTCCTTTCCCTTTCTTTGGGGATCTCCAAGGTCCTCCTATCCCTCTGCTCCCAGAGGTCTCAATATCTTTTCTCAGTTAGGAGGAAATCATGGCCTTTCAATTCTCCTTCCTCTGACCATGAAACACAAATATCCCTTGGTATTATTGGTGTCATTGTCTCCTGCCACAATAGCAGCAAAAAATACAAGCTAAAGATTTCAACACACTTTTAGCACATCCTAAAAGGATATTCTGCCTGTTCTGGGGCACAGTTCTTCTTCCTGCTTAATTGGTTAGTGTTCAAACTCCAGAATGAAGCTTCTTTATGCTTTATATTCCCTATTAAGATAAAACCTGCAATCCCATGGCTGAGATGAAAGCACTCAGGCCTTTACAGCTTCTCTTTTGAGATCAGACATGGTGGCAGCCAAATCTCTCCATGCTGGTAACGGGTTAGGGACCAACTGCCCCCAACCCTGGCTTTGAGGGATACTCCGGCTTAATCCAGGATCCTGGGCTGCTCAGCACCAGGTCTTTGTTCGGGGTCACTGTTTAATAATAACTGCTGGACATGTGATGAGGCTAAAACCTACAGGGCAGCTGTGGGTTGATTGAAGAACTGCCCAAGGAGTCCTGGTGCCAAACCACACATCCTCAGCTGTCCGCCACTCACAAGCAGACTGTGGAGCACAACATTAGCATGTGCTTAGCAGGGAAGACAGAGATTTATTTTAAAAAAAATAAATAATTAAATAAAAGGGAGAGGAAAAAAAAGAGACTTGTTAAGGTCATTGAGTCCAACCTCTGCCTATGAAGAATTGCTCCCTGGGAGACATTTATTTCACACAGCCGAGTTTCAGAAGTCCCAAGAGGTGGCTTTCAAGCCTCTATTCCACAGCCTGATAGATCTCACTGTCAGAACATTCCTGCCATGTAATCAATATGCTTTATTACCCCCTTTCTTAACTCATTTATGGATTTGAAAGATAGAAAGGACCCTTTGGATCCCTTGGTTTGATGCCCACAATAAACATCAGAGGCCCTGACCTCTACTGAGGTCTCAATTGCCACAACATGTCTTCTTCATTTCTTCTGCATTTGTCCATCCAAATCACCCTATTTGTCTGGCCATAATCACCCTGGGTCCTGGCCCAGTGCATCTTCTTGTTCCAATTAAAAATCTCATTCCTCTCTCTCCTCTTTCCCCATTTGGAGAGCTCCACCAACCCATGTCTCTCGTCCTTTTCAACCAACCTCATTTCTAGCCTCTGATCTAAATTCTCATCCTTAAAGGTGCACTTTTACCTATGGAATCTGGTAAATGGTAGGTTCAGGACTTGTTAACAAAGATCCCAAGAGCTGCTACATCAAAGACCTAAAGCCAGACCTGTTATCCCCCAAGAATGCTGATGCAATCATGACAATCAGGCTCAACTTTCACCCTGATGGATCTTATCAGTTCAACTCCTTTCAGAGGTGCCTTCCTTATCCTCACCTAAACGTCAAACATCAAATCTCAGGTACTGGCTTACCACAAAATTTATATATGGTACCTACCCTATTATCACCTGAGAGGAGTGTTCAGTTATTTTCTCACCTGCCTCAAGCTTCCCACCAGGGGCACAACTCAGTTCCACAGACATTAACCACGTGTTCTGTAAATACAACCTGACCTGAACAGAACCCACAGTTGTATTTGCCTTCATCAGCTGCGCTGCAGCATGAGCATGAAGAGAAGGGTAGAGCTTTCTGGATCGTAGGATCATTTCAGTTGGAATAGCCCTCTAAGATCAAGTCCAACCATTCCCCCAGCACTGCCAAGTCCGCCACTAAACCATGTCCCCAAGTGCCACATATACATAGTTTTTGAACACTTCCAGAGTTGGTGATCTTGTCAATTATCTCTCCTTACCAAACCTTTAAAGATTCATGGGTCAGTCTTTTCTCTTTGTTTTGGTTTTCCTTGTAGGCCATGTGGTTTTGCTAATTTTATCTAATTTTTGTAATTTTTTTTAAGCTTTAGGGATGAAACTCATCTTTTAGCTCTGTTTTGAACTTTTTTTTCCTGCATCTTTCAAAAGATGACAGTTTCCATAAGAGAGTCTAGGTTTGCATTCCCATTCCCTGTGCTCCGGATCGAGCACAGCTCAGCAAGTTCATGCCCAGCTCTCGCCAATGATCAAACCAAAACCTCACTGCGACCCTGCTCAACACCCATTCCTAAGGAAGACCCTGTGGGACAGGCTTATGGATGGATCCTGCTGAGCCCAGCAGTTCCTCATCTCTTAGAAAGCTGCCTACCTGCAGAGCCTTGCCCTCTGGATCTGATCCCATGAGCGAGCTACAGGAACCGCTGGGAATTCCCACGTGAACATCTCTAATCTTAAACAGGCCAGACACAACATAGAAAACAACCCAGTGCTCTGAAACCCCAGGGCAGGCAGCTGCCACCTGACATCCCACAGTGCCAGAGGGGAGGTGTTTCTGCTTCACAGGGCACCGAAACAGAAGAAATGCAGCTTAAACTCTTCACTTCACATCGCCCCGTTGGGCGATCAGAGCCGGGAAATGTCACACGAGCGTCCAACCTGGGTGAGCCACTGAAGGGGCCCTGGGGCACCACAGACCTATCCCTCCCATTCCTTCATGCTTCGTGGTCCTGCATCCCTGAATTGGCTTTGCCACCTCTCCCATATGGATGAGGCAGTAAAAGAAAGGTCTGAGCACTGGATGTGTGAGTGCCAAGTGGCAAAATTCCTCGGGCAAGCAGCAGCGAGTAAACCATGAGGTGAGACTGGACTAACTGCACTTAACACATCCACTCTTACCCTAAATGTAGTGATGTGGGGGCGACTCTTTAAATATTAAGTGTAATACTGTCTGGAAAGCATCTTGTATACAGATTCACCTGTGCCAGATGCAAATGTGCAAAGGCTGAATACAGCTGTCTCCAAGAGTACAAATAACCTGACAAACACAGATTTGAGCAGCCTGAAAACAATTTTTTTTTTTTTTTAAGGCAAGAAAAATAAAGCTATTTTCTTGTAAATATTTAATTAACGTTTTTGCAACTCGACTGGTGAGACTGGCAAGGCTACAAAACCCAGGGCAGGGGAGAGAGGGATTGTAACTCTGCCTTTGGTTAGTGAGGCAACACATCCTTTGCATTTCCTCTCCATAAACACAAGGAGAGATCAGCATTCCATTGATGACATCTAGTGTCAGGAATAAGCATCGTGATCCTGCCTGTGAGATGGTTTTCCCCGGGCTCCCTCTCCCACCAACCACTCAGTGAATTTTGAACACAGTTAAAGTTTTTACGCTTTGGATCAATTTGATTACATTTTATTTTGCTATTTTCCCTGCAATAGTTGGACTGCCCTGTGTTGTGCTCTGATTAATTTTTTTCAACATTCCAGCACCATGTCTTTTTTCTTTTTAAAATAACAAGCAGTTTTGTGGGTTGCGCCTGGATCTTGTTTAAAATTAAGAAAATTGAGCCCTTATGACTTCTCGGTGTCTCCTTTTGAGGGCTTGTGGTTGGGTTTTAAAGACACAGGTTTTTTTTCCTTACATTTTTGTTAACATTCTTCATGGATAGGGGTGGAACTAGGTGAGCTTTAATGTCCCTTCCAATCATTCTGTGATTCTATGAAAGGAACTGTTAAAAATTACATGAGCAAATTTAGAATTTTGGAATAAGTGAGGCTGAAGAGAACACCTGGATGCCTTTTGTCACAACCCTTGCTCAAAAGAATATTAAATTTCACATTGGACTAGTTTCTCAGCAACTAATTTAGTCCACTTCTGATTATTTTGGAGGATGGAGATTCCACATCTCTTTGATCAAAACCCTGGAAACTTACCCTGAAGGACACTCTCACTTGACACCTTTCTTCCATGTCCACAAAGGATAAGAGGTCATGGATCTTTGGTCACTGATGATTAAATCACATCATTGTTGGATTTCTGGATGGCCACAGAACAGCAAATATTTCTGTAGACCTCCAGATGCTCTCCAAGCTTCAGAGCTGTGAAGGGGCTGAAGTGTTGCACTTCCAAGGTTTGAAATCACAGATTCACAGAATCATTTAGGTTGGAAAAGACCTCCAAGGTCATTAAGTCCAACCTGTGACCGATCCCCACATTGTCAACCAGACCAGAGCACTGAGTGCCACGTCCAGGTGTTTCTTGAACACCTCCAGGGATGGTGACTCCTTCGAGAAGTCAAGCACCAAGGCAGATGCTCCATGTTCAGCATTTGGGGAATGGTATATGTCTCACATGAGATTTAAGAGTCCTAAAATCCTGCCTTCTGCAGATTTTAGGAACCTAATTCTGTGCTTCCAGTAGGAAAGGAAGGAAGCATATCTTGTCGCAGAAAATGCCCATTTTGAAGAGCTTGCTCAAAAACTGAGGCGGGTTTATTTCTCTCTTTGAAAAAGCTGGAGACCATGGATTCATCCCATGCTGTCAGTCTCCAGTTAAGGAGGATGCTCCCAACTTGCTCTCAAGGAATTCAAATCCCCATCTCCAGCTTCCCAAAGGTATGAACTGGCCATGCTACATCATTTGTTCACCCTTCCAGTCATTCACTCTTTTCCTCCCAGCCCTTTACCCCACTGAGGCTGTCCCACAATGCAGCCAAAACACAAAATGTGTGGGGCCACAGAGCTGTAGAAAAGTTGGAAAAGGCCTTTAAGATCAAGTCCAACCATCAACCCAGCACCATGTTCACCACTAAACCATGTCCTCAAGTGTCACATCCACAAGTTTTTTGAACACTTGGCTCGCCTCCTTTCTCCATGGCTTCTCTCTGTTCCCCTGGGATGAGACGCACTGGTACCCCCCCTTTTTGGGTCAAGATAGATTTTTAGGGGATATATTTTTAACACAGTGACAGGTTTTGTGCTTTAACTGACCATGTAAGCGTGGGGCGAGGCAGCTCAGCTCAGTCACGGTCGTCTTGCCCAAAGGTTCACAGGTGGTGCCACAGACTGTGACCAAAGTCTTCCCAGGGGAAAACCCACTCCCATGCAGGTAAACTGCTCCTCCGCTCAAGCCACCTTGGAAAAGGACAAAAAAAGAGTATTTCATGCAGAGCCTGACAGGCAGCTGTCAATAAAAGTAATTTTCTTAATTCGTAATTTTTGCTTTCATGACAAAAAAGCCTGTCACTGCAACCCCTCACACAACACCCTCCATGACCTACCCCAGTTGTGACTCACAGCTGTCACCGTCAGCTGAGAGGAGAACGTCAGGTTGGAGGCAGCCCAGCCCCTGGGGATATCCAGGCCCAGCACAGGATATTCACCCACAGGGAGCACAGGAGCTGAACACTGCAACGTGGAGCCAGCGATGGTGACACCACTGCAAGCAAAGTCTCCAACAAACATGTGCATGGTGTCCATCTCTGTGACCCGTGACACTGTCACCGTTAGAAGAAGGCCAGTTACAACAAGTGAAAGGAGAGCTGGGGCAAACTCCTCACTGTAACTTATTGTTCCAAGGTAATAGAAATGTTTATCCACTTTTAGGCTCAGAGCTCTGGTGCCATTACCCGGAGGCACCGTGCACTGGAGAGCAGCACACGTGAGGCTGAGGACGTGGCAAGGGTGGTGATCTACGAGAACAGAAGTTGTTCCCTGCCCTTTCAGTGCTGAGCCTGCCAAGGTGAGCAGACCTCCCCCGCTGGTGCTGAAGTTTTGTGGGTAGAACCGATCCACCCGAGGCAGGATGGGGAGAACACTCGAAGCCTCCCTAAAGCAAGCATTCCCACTTTTCCTGTTGGATATGGAAACGCTGTGCTCCCCTGGGGCAAGGCAGGCTGTCTGGCACTCGATGATGGTCTCGTTCCAGAAAATCACCTTGCAGACAGTGTGGCTGTTCACATGTACCAGGGGCCTGTCGCTTGGCCAGGCCAGCCTCTGTCCTTTGATTGTCACATAGGTGAGTGTCCCGTTGCTCTTCCAGGTCATTAAATGTACCAGGGGGGTCCACTGCTCGTGGAGGTGGAGTGTACAGTCCCCAAGGCACACACTGCTGACCCCATTGACAGTCACTGTGACACGGAGAGCCCGGGATGGCTCATCCAGCCCCTGAGAGCGCAAAGGATGTGACACTGGAAGGACAACACAAGTAATGGCATTGTTATCAGACTTCTGGATCTCACAGGAATAATTACTCTCCAGGCTGACCTGTACCAAATTCCTCCTGGATTTTAAAGCAATGCCAGATATAGTGAGAAACGTCCCACCGCAGATTGATCCTTTTGCTGGGAATATGGAGGTTATCTGTGGAGTTACTGTAAGGGCCTGCTGCCTTGCTGTGACATGAGCATATCCCAGCTGCCTGTGGATAACCTGGATGGGGAAAGTCCCAGGTTCCAGGCTGTTCAGTGGTAAAGAGCACTGATAAAACATTGCAGACTCGTTGTCACGTTGAAACTCGAGTTGACATTCACTGTGTCCAAGCTTAGCCGCAGATCCAGTGATGTTTATCCCCTGGATGCTCAAGAGCAGGCTGCTGTCCGTGGTTTCTGTTTCAACAAACGTAACAAGGGGAGTCAAAGCTCTTTGATATGTAAAGGTGGTGGTCCTTTTCGCCAAAAGAGAGTATTGAAGTGATCTGCTGCTGATGATGACATTTACTCTGACAGAGATGTCTTGTGAATTTTCATTAGACAAATTAGCAGCTGGTGGGGTCAGGCACCAAATTGTCTCTTCTTCCAAGTGAGTAACTGCACAGGTTTGGTTGTTCAGTGAAACAGAAACCAGGGCAGGATTTTGGCTAAAGCCCACCCCAGAGATTGTAAGCAGTGTTCCACCTAGGAGTAACACAAAATAAGGAAGAAGGACATTATATGCAGGAAAGGAATTAATGATTGTCCATGAACAATCACAAACCATGATCTTTAAGGTCCCTTCCAACCCAAACCATTCTATGATAAAGCTGATAAGTATGTGTCGTGGTTTTGCCCACCAGCCCGTCCCTGGGGCTGTGAATGGTTTTGTCCAAGTAAATTTCCGGACAAAACCCAATCAAAACTCGTAGTGACGCCTTTGCTAATTACATATTTAAGAAAAAATGGAAGAGAAAGTGGATTGGGCAGTTGAAATTAAGAGCAGTGGCTGTGTAGAAGCAGCAGCAAGTCCAGGTGGGGGCAAGGCCCCCTCCTCCCCCGGCCTGGGCCGGGGGCAGGTGTGGCACTGAAGCTCTTCTTCTCTCATGTAAGAGAGTAAGAAAAAAAATCTTTAAAGAACGGACTAACTGAACAAAAAACCGCTGTGGAAGAAATTCCAGCCAAGAGATAACGGAATGTTCAAAGTCGAAGCTGGCAGCTAAATTTGCAGCCGAAAAAAGAAAAAAGGTTTGAAGGGGGGAGAGCTGCTTCTTCTCCCTTTCACTCTCTCCTTTCAGCAGGGAAAAATCTGAAAAATAGATCCCTGCTATCTGTAAAAGTTTGTTGGGGTGAAGAGACCCCATGTTGCTCGTGGAGGAGCCTGCATTTGAGTAAGTTGATGCACGAAGAAGCTGATGCATGAGAGAAAACTGAAGTGAGGCAGAGTCCTGTTGAAAACTTGTAACCCTGAAGAAAACCCACGCTGAAGCGAGACGGCCCAGGTGAGATGTTGAGATCCATGTGTGGGATCCGTGTGTGGGATCCATGTGTGGGATCCATGCTGCTACTGGAAATTTGTGACCCTGAAAGAGACGTGGCTTA
>JAYRBT010000114.1:111969449-111987528 GCA_036023395.1 Myiotriccus ornatus
AATAAATGTTCATGTTATTTTCCTAAATCCAGTCTCTTTTGTCTGCATAAACCTTCTCTCAACTAATAGTAATTGTGGGGGAGGGTGTAAAAGCAAATTAACCCAAGGCAAAACCACGACAGTATGTCTGTCTTAGCCAGGCTGAATAAAAGAAGAAATAAAGTCCTTTTTTTATTTGGATAGGACAGTTAGAGACAATAAGCAACCATACATCAGGATAATCCTACATGGACAAGAGGCTGAGGTAACAGGTAGTCAGGGACACTTGTGGCAGTAAATGACAGTAAAAAGCCACTACAGAACTGGAGAAAGCTGCTGTGAAAGGACCCCAGAGAGTAAACAGAGGCTGAAATTTGCATGGAATGGGACTGTCCATACAGGTAGATGAGGAGATGTTTTGGTCCTGCTGCCTACAGGGAAGCAGAACATAGGAATGACTGCTTTCAGACTCAGGCAGAGTTCCAGATTTCATACAATCACAGAATGGTTTGGGTTGGAAGGACCTTAAAGATCATCTTGTTCCAATCCCCTGCCATGGGCAGGGACACCTCCCACTATTCCAGGTTGCTCCAAGACCTGTCCAACCTGGCCTTGGACACTTGCAGGGATGGGGCAGCCACAGCTTCTCTGGGCAACCTGTGCCAGGGCCTCCCCACCCTCGCAGGAAAGAGCCCCCCTGAAGCCTCTGTCCCTCTTCCTTTCATTAGTGGTACTCCCAGTGCTTTGCCTTGCTTCAACCTCTTTATCCATTAAGCCCATTCCTCTCTTTTCCTGTGATCAGGCTACAAAATGTTGGTTTATGGTGGGATTCTTTTTGATTTGAGCTCAAATCCTTAATCCAGATGCCCACACAAGTGTTAGAGACAACAAAAGACTAGAGGTAAGGGGGGGAGGACTGGTGTTTTTTGCAGCAATGAGATTCTAATTCAGCTTCAGCCATTCATAAAGCCACAAACAAAAAGTTAATCAGCTCTTATTTAATTTTCAATTTACCCTTAAATATGAAAAGAAGGGAACAACTTCTAGTATTTTTTTTTTAGTGTGGCTTAATCTTCAAAACTTACAGGATTTGCTCTCCAAGCTCTATCCACTCTCTCATCTTTCAAGGCTTGAGCACTTCACAAAGTATTGAACTAATCACGCACCACAAAGCCTCTGAATTTTTGTGTCTTTAAATGTGTTGTGAGCCTGGGAGAGCAATCTGTGGAGGACCTGAGGTTGTAGCACAAGAATTTCTCTGTCTTCTATAAAAGCTTTTCTAAAGGCTCATGTAAAATTCACTACAGGGATTCAACTCTCCCCCACCACCAGCCAAATGACAAAATAAATCAACCACCCCAAATCTTTTTAAGATTTAAAGTAAAACTTTTCTTTTTAATTCAGTGATGTTTCGCTCTCAAACACACTTAAATTATTTCCAGTGTGTAAAAGCTTGGAACAGGATTAATAAATATTTCACTTTTGATTAAAATTAACATTGAAAAAGGGCTTTTTTTTTTTTTTTTTTTCTTTTCAACTTAACAAAAACGAACATCCCCTTTGGGATCGCTTGAAATTATTGTTTGCTTCAAACCACAGTTTTACCCTGCCTCCCTCCTAACTTTCACATAGAAAACCTTGAAAGATGGGGGCGAAATGACTCAAAGAAACAGCACAGATGAGCCAGGTGTGGGCATGCTTTGTTTTCCCAACGGGAACATGCAAGGATACATGAGCAAACACTTGGGGAAATCAAATTCAAAGCACAGGGAGCCCTGAGCCAGCCAAGCAGATTGAGGGATGCTCACTACAATCCCACATTTCCAGACTGCTGCTGTCTGCCTGTTGATGTCTGCATAATAAAGGGTCACAAATTCAAAACACCCTCATTTAAACTGATGTGAAATGGGATGCACTTTCCGTTCCTGCAGGAAAACTGTGCCCTTGATCCCTTTAACCTCCATAAGTGGCTGCAGATGTATCAACACTGTTTACCCAGAAAGGAGCCACAACACGGCTCCACGCTGAAGATCTCAGAGAGGTACTGGATTAACAGCTCAGTCCTGCAAAACACAAGTAACACAGAAAGGATTTGGGTTTTTTTTTTTATATTTTTCTCTCCTACTGCAGTGCCATTCTTTCTAACAGCTCTTTCTAGCTTGGAAACTCAAACACTCACCCCTCACATCCCCTTGGTTTAATGCCACTAGTGACAAGACCACCCCACACTCCAAATTTTTCCACATGGTTTGGAATCATAGAATGGCTTGGGTTGGAAGGGACCTTAAAGATCATCTCATTCCAACCCTCTTGCCATGGGCAAGGACACATTTGAGCTACATCTGTCACAAACACTCTCTTATCAACTGGCAACCTGTGGGTCAAATTTAGCCCATGAGGTGCAAGTGAATTGCCCATCAAAAGAAAAACCCATCAGGAATGAGGGGTTTTTTTGGCAAACAGATCCCACTGTAGGTACACCCCCAGCAGGAGATGCAAGTGCATTGAAGAGACATCCCAGCTGCCTTCTCTGCTCACATCCTCCCACCAGACAGTGAAGCGACTGAAACGAGGAAACCCAGATTTGAGCTCCTGAAGCCACTCAGATAAAGGTGTAGCTCTCTTTCTGTCTGTATTTTTCCTCCTCACCACCCTTCTTTCAAAAACACCTCCTTCCCTAAGAAGATCCATTAGAGAAGGAGACCTTCCCCATCCTGCAATCCAGCCCACCAGAGATCAGACTTGTCTCCTGGGATGACCCATCTCTCTCCACTCTATCCCCAGAGAAGAAGTGAGGGTGCTGCTAAGGGACTCCAGTACCAGGTGGGATGAATCCCTGTGTGTCATCACATCGACCACAAATTTTCTCCTGAAGTTCAGTAATGCTATAAAATGCTTAGGTTGGTTTAGAAACAACAAAACCAGCTCATTTCTCCCCAGTATCATTGTTTCAGGATCATTTCTGCCAGCTGCCGTGGATGAGGATTAAAACCGTGCTGCTTGTGAGTGCGTTCTTACATCCCCATTTCAGGTCGGTTTTCCCCCCACCATTTTATTTCATTTATATTACATTTATCTAGGCATGAACTTGAAGTGTCACCTTAAAAGATGGAAATAACATCATTTAAAAATTCTCCAAACAAAGCATTTTTTTATTGTTCAAACTAGCTTTTGTTTTTCTGATAAAAAGTGTTTCTTTTCTTCTGCTGTTTTCCTACAGCAGGATTTATCTGCATTTGACCTGAATCCATGAATACCTTTGATTGCCTGAATATGCATTTTTCATCAAATCAACTGTTTTTTAATAAAGTGTTTCTCTCCTGCCTCCTACTGATCCAAGGGGAGTTAATTGAGTAGCATTAGCAGTTTGCTGACTTGGGTTCCACAGATCAATAAATGCCTTGATAATTATTCATAATTTTATACCACACTGCAGAATTCACTGTTAGGTGTTTGTGAAAAACTCTTGCCTTCCTTTTCAGATTAACCCTAGAACACCAAATGGGATGGAGAATGAAGTTTAGAAGGAAAATGCTCACCTGTTCGAAGCAATAGCGATACCATTGATGGTGACAGAAATGTTGTGCCACCCTGCAGCCAAGGCTGGAAGTGTCACACGAACACCATGGTCTGTCTGCTCCTGGGTCTGTGGCCACAAGTCTCCAATTTGGACCTTGACATCCAAACCTCGGTAGATGGCAAAGTGAGATATCCCAATCTGAAGCTCCTCCCCTCCTGCAGAGGAAAGAACGGATGAAACTATTTCAGTTTTCCTGGCAATGGTTATTTTGGCACATGTGACCATTGCCTGAGGAAGAGCACAGAGTCCCATGATGACAGGACAAGTCCAGTCGTGTCCATCAGCCCAAGACCATAAAGTTGAAGACTGTGATGGTTCTGTATCCTACTCAGTCCCTTGTGGATAAGGTCACCAGGTACCAGAGCTGTCTTGAGATCTCAGCCCAGTGAACTTGGCTATGACCCTCTACAGCCACTCTCATCCTACATACTCAGGATGGATCTATGGCCCCTTATCATAAAACTCTCCCTATAAATATCTGAACTTCATAAAAGACAAATCCTGTCTTTTTAAAACTCACATAAATGGCAGCTGAAGAGTTCTGGGTTTTTTCCCAAATCCTTGTTGAATGATCCGGATCACATTTTTAGGCCCTAGGGAGATAATCTAACTTTAACAGGAGCCTCCCACAGTAAAATGAAAATTTCTTTGGGTACCTAAAGTCAGGTGGTCACATATGTGCCTGTTGTGGTTTAACCCCAGCCTCTCATAATAGTTTACTCCCTCCCCCAGAGTGGGATGGAGGAGAGAACCGGAAAAGTAGAAGGGAGAAGGCTCGTGGGTAAAGACACTTTTATAGGAAAAGCAAAAACCATGTGTGCAAAGCAAAACAAGGAATTCATTCACCAGCCAGTTCCCACGGGAAGACAGGTGTTGAGCCATCCACGGGAAAGCAGGAATCCATCACACATAACCATTACTTGCAACAGCAAACGCCACCACCCTGAACGTCCCCCTCTTCCTTCTTCTTTCCCCAGGTCTTATTGCTGAGCATGATGTCATATGGTCTGGAATATTCCTTAGATGAGCTGGGGAGAGGTGTCCTGTCTGTGTTCCCTTCCCAACTCCTTATGCACCCCCAGCTCACTCACTGCTGGGGTGGGATGGGGAGCAGAAAAGGCCAAGACTTTGTATTAAGCCCTGATCAGCAATAACAAAACATCCCTGTGTAACCAACACCATTTTCAGCACAAATCCAAACCCATATTCCCATACCAGCTACTATGAAGAAAAAAACCAGCTCACCTTCAAAACACCTTGTTTTCAGGAAACATGGCTCTCTCTCACAGTTAAACTCTGTTTTGAGCCAAACTATACTGAGATGAAAGCGGATACTTTACTTCTCTGTGCACAGTGCAGTAATAGAAAACAACAAGGTCAGTGGAGAAGGGAATTTCATAACCTAAATTCCTGCTGAAATAGGTTTAAAAATTTGGATGGTATCCATCAGTCCCAACAGAGCCATTTTCACTGATAGCTGTATCTGTGGTCAGTGAAGAGAAACAGCCTTTATGGCATGATTCACTTTACTGTAAATAAGACACACAAAAGAGCTGTGGTGAATCCCACCAAAGAACCATCATTTCTCTTCACCGACTATGCAAGACATCTAAACAATAAGCACAGAGATGTGTTTAGGAGGTGAATCTCACCCTCCTGTCTCCCCTGAAGGGATGAAGGAGGGAGGACAGAGCTTCCATGAAGCAGGAGAGCCTGTACAAACCTCCCTTCCTCTACCTGCTCTTCTAAAGAGGTCTTGAAGCCATTACTTTTCAATTCTGCTTGTACAAAGTGTCAAATAAAGTTTGAAAGCCTGCAAAGTTGAATATGTTAATAGCATGAACTCTTTGGACTCTTGGTCAATTGTCAGCTTAATCCCAGACGCCTGGAAGGCATTGGTGTAATTTATTTATTCTTTTTATTACATGGGAGGAAAATTATATTAAAAGACAAAGCTGTGGAGGTTCTGAATAGGAGATTGAACTCAGCCCCAGCACCGCTCACGAGACTCTATAACATTAAGGAATTCCTTGCACCTGGAATTCCCCCCGGCGAGAAAAACCTCCCCTTGGTGCCGTGGCATCAGAATAATATTCAAGTGATAAAGGGCATTTTCTCTTATTTATGCATTCTGGAGTAATAGAAAATGACAAGGGCATTTGGAGAAAGGAACAGAAATACAGAGAGTGCACAAGAGGTGTATTTTGGCACTGGTAGTCATCCAACTCCATAAATCCCCACCAAGTCCAACCAAACTTGGGAGCTGGGGGGGGCTCTAAGGTGTGCACGGGAGAGGTTGCACAAAGAGAAGAAAAAAAAACAGATTATTATATCCTTGGAGGAATGAGAGTGGGGAAAAAGAATATTTCTGTCTTTCTCCCATCTTTCCTTCCTCTTTCTCTCAGATACTGAGAAACTGGTGTCTGGTTGCCATACAGAAATGTACTAAACCTTATTCCTAGAAGACTTGTCTGTAAGTGGACATCATTTGGCATTAATGCTTTCTATTCCCAACACCCAGACAAAGTCTTGGGGGAGGGGGCAGGGGGACAAAGAAGGGAAATGAGAAAAAAAAAATTCAACCCCAAATAGAAACTTTCAAAAGATAAGAATGAGCAATACTCTATGACTCTCTTTGGGATTATGTCCCTGCAAAGTCCATGAAGACTAACAGTTCACAAGGTCAAACTGGAAGGAACAGTTTGGCTTGGAAATGGGGACTAGGAAGACAAGCATTGTCTTTCTTCTGCTTTCAGCAACTTAAAATACATGTGATTCTCTTTATGGTCAACCCTTTGGAATCCTGGATATGGACACTCTGTAGAGCTCATTTATCTTGTCATGGCTGAACCTGTTACCAAGGATGAGTAGGTGGGAAAATTTCAGGGCAGAGTTAGAGAAACATGATACAAAAGGAGCACTGTACCACATCTAACATACTGTGGACATCATCCATACTGACCTGGGACAAGCAACTCATTCCTTTATGTATATTGGAGTAAAACCAATAAAGAAACACCAGGATTGTCAAGGACTAGCAGGAATCATAGGGAATAAAATTTAAAAGAAAAAACAAACAAACAAACAAAAACTCCCATGTCAGATCAAACTTCATAGACCTAAATTCCCTCTGCCCCACCACCATCAACAATAACAACACTTCTCCAGGTGGTTCCCAATATATGTCTTCAGCCTTTTCACCTGCTATGCCACTTCTGTTCCTGCTCAGGGATACAACAGCAGGGTTTAAGGAAGGATCGTATCGGAACAAGTTGGTTACTGTTGTTGATTGGTACCCAGAAATCAATGTCACATGGGCAGCAGCATCCTCTGTCCCCTAGAAAGAGAAATTAAGAAAATGTCAGGTATAATAATGTGCTAATTTAAAAAAAAAAAAAAATTTACTATTTTCCAGCATCTCCCATACTTAACAAGTCAGGCACATAGCACTCATGAAACTTATATATACCCAGACTCCACTTAAATGTGTACATTTATGCTGACTTTAAGGAAACATCTATGGAGAGTTAGAAACCTTAAAACAATCCCAGACTATGCAGATTTGGATTTGCTGTACCCATACTAGTAAATTAAACTAGAAAATAAAATCCTGGACTGTGCAGTTTTTAATTCACAATATCCTTACTAAATTAGGGAGTTATTTGCTATTTCGTTGGTTTTCATAAATCACCTATTAATCTATTTTTAATTAAGATGGTCTGTTCTGTAGATGGAGTGCACAGTAAATTGTCCCACAGCCAAGACTTGGCTTATGGGCTACAGTTTGCCCTTTCCCTAGTGTAGCTCAGGCCAGGAAGACATAGAAAGGGCTCTAGGTTGTTGATTGTTCCCCAAAATATGTGGTTTCTTACCCGAGAAGGAACTTTACATTCAATTCTGGTTGAATTTCTGCTATCCTTCAAAATTGGGCAAGGCTGAGATCCAAACAACACCACGTTTATACCTTCCAGGTTGGTCCCCCTGAGAGCCACTCTCAGTCCTCCTAAAAAACACAATTATTTCATTACATCCAATATCTAGAATATTTTTATATGCAAAGGAATCTTTGTTTATAGATGAATACAAAAGCACAGTCTCTCAATTGATCTGATGATGATCTGCTCCACCTTGCTGTGCCTGATTTCCTCTCTTTCACCAGAGATCCTTCTTGCCTATTATTTGGATTCTTCTCCTTGATACAGGAGGGGGCTGGGTTTGTTTATCAGGTTATTTTTTAATGACATACTTATTTAAACCAGCAGGCTCTGGCCTGTGATCTCTCTCTTAGACAGATTCCATCCCAAGAATGAAACAGGGAAGGAAGGAACAAGCACTAAGAATGGAAAATGAGCTTAACACAGCAGGTGCTTTCACAGTTCAAACAGCTGCCAGGGACCCTGCTGTCCAAAAAGCCTGTGGCTTGTGTCTAGGAAACTTAGGTTAGAAAGGGGACTTGGCAGGGCTTGAGACTTAGAGCTGTGAGGGAAGTCATGGAGGGCTTGATTCTGTGAAGTACCGAAGCAAACCCGGCTCTCCCTCGTGCCAGAGCTGAGCCTCGTCCATCGCATGCAGGATCATGCCCCACACAGGTCAGACTTGTGCTTTATCTTTCTTCAACACCCTATTCCAGTGTAAATAGTAGAGGTGTCGCCTTTGCTTTTCCAAACGATCAGAAGACTCAGGGATGTTTCAAAGAGAAGCAGGAAAAGGGAGCAGGAACAGACATTAATGAAAATTCTAACGTGGACTTTGTTCTTTGATGTGGTGCAGAGACAAATTTAAAAATAAAAGGAATTTTGCCTGAAACTTACAGCTGTTTGCTCTAGTTCTCAGCACTGGAGAGTTTTAGGACTGTGGCTGGACAGATTGCACAGACAGGAACTTTATTAATGCAGTGCTTATTTGTATTTATTAACCTAGCTACGTTACAAACCAACTGAGCTTTTATGATTCTTTTCACATGTGATGTAAGCAATCTTCTACATTAAAATAATCATGTATTGATGGCAAAGTCCCCTGTACACTTCCCCCAAAGTATCTTATCCTTTTAATTCTTTAAACCACCAGAGAATTGTAGAAATTTAATCTTTTGGATTTTCTCTGGCTGGCAGCAAAACCAGGCAAACAACAGCAATCGGATACATGAATAGTAAGCTCCTGCTATCCACTGGAACATGGGAGTATCTTTAGAAAGGCATTCCGTGCTTTTAGAGTTAGGTCATGGGGATCTCCCAGCATGGCACCACTGACACCAGGGATATTTTGACAAGAGGGAGCTGATGCAGCAAAGTACAAGCTGCTTCTTGCCTTCCTGTTCTGTAACATTAAATTTTCAGAGTCAGAAAGAGCAAGAAGTGAAAACTGAAGCCACTTGTCTAATGAAAGGTTTGTCATATAAGGAGCTTCAGATTTAGAGTGCAAAATCCATGTGTGTTGTGTAAGGACTGATGCTCTTATGTTTTGATGTTTACGTTATATCTATATGCAGTGAAATACTGCCTGTGTGCACTTTATGATGAGACTGAAGAGGTATTTTAAATGGAAGAAATTAAAAACACAGATGGAAGCTGTAATTCTTTCCAATTAAAAACATTCCAGGCACATGTAATGTAAGATAACATTATACTTGCTTTCTTTTTAATGAGTGACAGATCACTGTAATTGGGAGAAGAACTGGATTACCAGCAAAGCAAATGAGAAGCAAGGCCCAAGCACCAAAATTTGCCATTTCTGGAATTATTTTAGAGTTTTTTGGAGATGTTTGACTTCTGTGGGCTTGGGTTTTCTACGAATCAAAAGTGAGTCTTAACCTTAGTGTATTAAATGACCCTCCCATTAGGGGAAAAGAAATGTAACAAGAGGGTTACAATAGCTTCCTTCCCATGCACCCCAAAAAAACAAAGAAAAGAAAGAGGTGGACACAACTTCTAGATTAAGAACCCTACCTTATTACAGGCCCATCCCATGGCTCATCCATGGAGGGGTTTACAGACCATCATTCCCTTTCTCTGCCTGCTCCAAGGTGGCCAAGTATGATTCAAGTTCTCCAAGCCATGTGGCTTCCTGCTGCACCTAGGCCAGTATTCCTGCTCTCAGGGGTGCTTGTTGCCATGATCTCAAAACATCATAATTATGAAATGCCAAGATTTCCAGAAAAAAAAAATCTGGGTAACCTTTACTGTCAGAGTAGACGTTGTTTGTAGATACATTCCTTAATTCTTGAAAAGAAGTGATAAGCTGAGATTGTCCTTATTGCCACAGCCCAGGTGTGGCAAGAGTGTTTTCCACCTTTTTGTTGGGCTGAGGAGACCCTTCCCTCTCCCAAAAAAAAGGGGAAAGGTTGGTTATTTGCAGTATTTGTTTTGGCTTGGCTACAGTTGTCTGTGCACCTTGCTTGAACTTCCATCTGTGTCACATACAGGGCACGTGAGAGAGTTATATGGTCCTTTGCCCTCAGAGTGCTGTGGAATATATTTCTACTTCTTCTCTTCAGGTATGGAATATATCACCCTTTATTTCCCTTTCTCTTTCAAAGAGAGGAGAGGTAATGGGAATGGAAGCAGACTCAGTTTAGCTTGAGCTTCTCTATGTTTCTCAGTTTTGTATCTAAACACAGATGTGTTTTCCATTTTATTACTCGGTGTATGAGTTCACTCCAACGGGACTGGGATGAACCAAAGTTCAGCCATTTCACAGTTACAGAATCATGGGATCATTTAGGTTGGGAAAGACCTCTTAAGATCAAATCCAACTGTTAACTCAGCACTGCCAAGCTTACCACTTAACCATGTCCTCAGGTGTCATATCTACCTGTCTTCCAAATCCCTCCAGGAATGGTGATTCCATCACTGCCCTGGGCAGGCTGTTAAAATGACTGACAATCTTTTCAGTAAAGAAATTTTTCCTAATACCTGGTCTGATAAGGCCAGATTAATTCAAATACTACAAAGCTACATGTCAAATGGATGTGGAAGGATGAATACGAAACACTAACGCCCACCTGATTTGCTGGAATGAATATATGTGCACTTGAAATTAAAACTCCCGAACAAAACTAGTTGGGAAACTGGTTGCCTGCACAAAGAACAAAGGGAAGTCTGCCACTCTTTAAGTAACTTTCCCCAAACAGTGTACAGAGCCATAATTATGTCTTTTTCATCACAGAAGCACAGAATATGCTGACTTGGTTGGAACCCACAAGGTTCATCGAGTCCAACCCTTAGCCCTGCACAGGGCCATCCCCAAGAGTCACACCATGTGCCTGAGAGTATCATCCAAAAGCTTATTGAGCTCCAGCAGCCTTGGTGAAGACCTTGGCAGTGAAAGCACAAAAGAACCAAACAGGTCATGGCAAGGAAGGAGCAGAAAGCAGATGGTCCCTTAGAGCTGGTCTGGTGCTCAAACCTACCGATCTCTGAAGTCGTAGGAGGTTCGATGGTGACTAGTTTCGGTTCCACTCTCAGGAAGATTCCTTCTCCTGTGCTACCATTGAGTGCAAATCCATAAGGCCTCACCAGCAGTGCCAGCTGGTAGATTCCCACTGGAAGCCTCTCCACCTGGCAAACCACTTTGGTTTGATTCAACCTTGTGACGTGGCAGGTGGTGTTGTTCACCTCCACTTGCAGTGCTGATTTCTCCTCAGTGAAGCCATGTCCCCTAATAACCACTGTGGCCAGGGGCCCGTCATCTGAAGGGACACAATCAACAAGATGACTCATGAATTTTGGTGTGGCAATGCCCTGGATTTGCTTTCAACCAACAGTTAAAAGTTTTTACCAGCTTCATCAGGACATCCTGAAAACTGCAGACAACTGGTGTTGTCTCATTGCCCACATAACACCAATTTCTGCCTGTCCCTGTCAAGCTACTACATTTTTCCTTAGATTTTTACTAAAAATTACTTGAGCTAAGAGCCGCTTTTGCTTTAAGCACCAATGTGCCATTATTTCTCTCCCCTTTATGTCTCTACCATAGAACCACAGAATAATTAAGGTTGTAACAGACCTCTCTAGATCATTGATTCTGACTGTTAGTCCAGCACCTCTTGTGTTCATCATTAAACCGTGTCCCCAAATGCCACATCCACACACCTTTTGAAGTCTTTCCAGGGAGGATGCCTCCACCACTCCCCTAGGCAGGCTGCTCCAGTGCTTGATTACCCCTTCAATGAAGACATTTTTCCTGATGCCCAATCTAAACCTCTTCTAATGCAGCTTGATACCATCTTCTCTTATGCTATTGCTTATTAATTGGAAGAAGAGGCCGATCCACACCTGGCCTCAACCTCCTGTCGGGGAGTTGTAGAGAGCCATAGGTCTCCCCTGAGTCTCCTTTTCTACAAGCTGAACACCCACGGATCCCTGATCTGCTCCTCATCAGACTTGTGCTCCAGACCCTTCCTCAGCTCCATTGCCCCACTCTGGACACACTTAACATGTCTGGAAATGGAGCTGATCCACTAAAAATGCAGTTTCCATAAAAACAGAAATTTTCAAATAAAAGTGCACATACACATGAAACCATCATCTGGCACATCTTTCTCACAGAACAGTGTTTTTTTTGCCATTTTGTTCCGACACAAAGCCCTGTTACCTGATAAGTACTCCACATCACTGACTGTAGGTGTCAATTCCTGGCTGAACAGGAAAGAGCACGAGCCAGAACAGCTTGAAAGGATATCATTCACCACCACCACCACCTGGAGACAGAGAATAGGGTTACCTTAAAGTTGGGAAGGAAACAGAGGCATTTTCTAGAGCCACAACTACCTGCTAGATGCTGGTAACCACACTGACCTACCGAGAGCACTCAACGAAGCACAGTCAGACAGCTGCAGCCTCATTATAAATTTAATTGCAAAGCTTATTAGGGTTCATCCAAGGCAAAGCAAATCACAGCTTTGGACACTGTATTATCAGCTTTTCTTGGCGTCTCCAGGTTTTTATCTCCCATGTTGCTGGGACCTCATAACTCCTCTTCTTCTAGTCATCTATTCAAGACCCGGCTTGCCTTTCCCCAGTTCTTCCCACTTCGCCTTAGGAACAAGTTTATTATGTTTAAAGCACCCTGTAAGACTAACTAAAACGAATCCCACAATGTGTTTTCTCAGCAGCCCTCAATTTTATTTTTTGTCCCTGAAGGAAGAAAGCTGGGCTGTGACCTTGATTATCTAAAAGAGATATCAAGAAATATCTGTCCTGAGACCTTGATTTCTCAGAAGAATCAAATGGTAAAGTATAGGGCATAGGAGGGCCCCTCTTTATCTCTGTCGAGGTATTAAGGATGTGACAGGAGAGTACAACACCACCTACAAAAAACAAAAGCAAACTGTCTCAAAGAAATGCAAGGAGCACAGAGTTGTAAAGCACTCTGCTTGAGTAGGGACACATTTAGAGGGACATTTTATCGTTGTGCTAGCAGCAATACAGAATAAAGTTTCAAAAATTACAAGGATATCTGTTTGGTGCTGCTGGTCTTGTTTCACTGGGGCTATTTGAGGGTATGTCTGCAGCACAGATGGAAAAGATATCATAGGTGGTTGAGTCACTGGACGAAGAGAGATCCTCACGTCTGGGAAACAGGATCACCAAAAAAGCACAATGACCTGGCCCCAAATGCTGCACTTTGTGCTTCAAGCACATCCAGCATCACCCTGTTATCGCCACAGTGCCTGTCAGCCTTTGCTGGAAGCAGAGCCAGTAGTACCCACTGCTCTGCAACATCTGAGAGCAGAGCTGGGAACACATTTGTCCATCCAGCAGGCCAGAATGGTTACTCACTCAGCCAGGAAGCCCTCCTTACCCTCTTCTCACACTTGAAGAACTGAGATCCACAGAGGCTGAGGGACTTGCCTAACTCACAGATGGGTACCACAGCCACCAGCTCATTTGTTTTGCCCATCAGTGTAACAGCAGATGAATAGTGTGATTCCCAGTTTGGTGGGCAGCACCATAGGACCCATCAAGGGTGGAAGTCCAGAGATTGTCCTCCCTTGGTCAGTGCCTCAAAATAAACAAACTGTCTTCCATCACCCACGATCACCATTCTCCCCACCTGCAATTGCTCCTGGGGGAAAGTCCCGCTCCACATACCAGGCAGCAGAATATGAGGAGTTTATGGCACAGAACATCAGATTTCTGGAAGGATTTAGTGGCAGAACAAGGTACCCAAATACCTGTGAGACTCCTGGATCTATACAACCCAGGTGAATCAGTAAAAAGTGTGACAGCACATCAACTCACCTGTGTTTTGTTATTAGGGGTAGCAAGCATGTCCCCAAATATGGGTCCAATAAACACGCCCCCATCATAAACCACACGAGTAGAAACAGCTGCCTTCAGACCAGTGAGGTTTTTGGCAGAGACCTGGCAAAAAAACAAGGAATTTAGGTTTCTCGTCCTTTTCTGTCCTGTAATTTTCATTTAAAACAGAATCTTTACAAGGTGACAAATAACTCGTGGAAACTTCTTCTCAAGCTCTATCCATGAATCAAATGTCCAGGTGTAAATCTTCATTACTAAAGACTTCACCTCTCTCTGTCCCCACCTTCACCTTGCAGACAAAGAGACTGCAAACTGAGGAGCCAGATTTGCAAATAAAATTCTAATACTTAGTAACACTATTTGGAATTAGGCATGCAAAGAGCTTCTCAAACATGTGCCTTTGAGTGAAACAAAGGCCTGTGCTACAGCTGAATATGTAACTCAAACCCTCTTCACCCTCTAGGCCAATGTCTGGAGCACAGGAACTTATTGATTTGCTGAAAAAAATAATTTGACACTCTTAGAAACTGAAGATACAAAGAAATAGTTTTTTTTTTCTTTTGGGGGAGGAAGCAGCTCAGTCTGAGTCCTTATTCAAAAAGACGCTTCTACCTGAAGCAAAACTAACAGGACAAATCTTGGGATGGGAGAATGTAAACTGAACCTTCATCTGAGACTTATGAGAACCAGATATGAACCCATGTAGGATAGTTCTCAGAAAAAGACCTTGGCCAATAAATGATGCCACAAATCTGTGATGAGATCCAGTTACTGTACTGAAACAATAATGTTTTGGTAATAGATTTCATTTCAGTATAGCAGACTCTTTATCATGTAAAACTGCAAAATAAAGCCTGGAAATTACACTCTATCCCCCTTGTTTTGAAGCACAGACTCTGAAGATGCAACTTCTTTCCCTGCAACTGTTTTTTTCATCATCTAATCTGGAATTTGCTCTTCCAAATAGGGAGACTGCCCAAGTTCCCACAGGTGTCTTCATAAAAACAACCACTGGGAGAGTGAATCATCCAAGGCCAAAGAACATTGAACAGGGTTCAAAGAGGGGGTTAGTGAAAGAAATTACTATACACTGAGAACATTGGGCAAGTCCCCAGTTGTTTTTTTCCAAGTCAGAGTCCAGACTTTTTCATAGCACGAGTTCAAGTCCTTGGTCACGATGAAGTCACTGGTGGTGAAGTAGGGAGCGGTAGAGTTGTCTACGTTGTCCTGCAAAAGCTTGCGGAGATGGTGGGAGGAGATGTGCACTGAAACACCTGCAAGGGACATCAGAAACCAGAAATATCATCATCCTTGGGGGGGACACACCTCCCAGCTCCCAGAAAAGAAAGGTGTTTAATTTTTAGTGCAAGGCTGTCGTGGTTCAAAACTTTTGAAACTGCCAAAAAGCTTCAGAAACTTATTGGACTCTAAATGCCAAAAGATGGTAGAATTATAGAATTGAAACATAAGTTTGGGTTAGAATGAACATGTCTAGTCCAACCTCCCTGCAATGAACCCTAGACCAAGTTGCTCAAAGCCCCATCCAACCTGGCCTTGAATGTTTCCAGGAATGGGGCATCCACCATCTCTCTGGGAACCTGTGCCAGTGCCTCACCACCCTCCTCATAAAAAATTTCTTTACTGTATCTAGTCTGAAGATCTAGAAAATTACAGAAACCTCTCCAGTTGGGGGCATCAGAAATGTTAGGACCTTTAAGTAATATGGAAACATGAAATATCAGAGTGCAAGTAATTTTCCTTCAAAACAGAAAGGTCAGAAACTTTCTATATGAAACGGGTGTGGAGAGAGTCAGCCTGTCAACTCCACATGTAGAGTCCAATCCTAAATAAACTCAAATGATATTTTATCTCTTTTGACATAAATCCCCATAGCCAGCCAAAGCTGCAGATACAATAAATCTCTCTAAACCAATTTGTGAGAAAGAGGGGAAAGCACAAGACCTGGAAACAGAGCAAGAGGCATGGAGAACATTTTAAAAAGATTGCATTCAAAGGAGGGCACTGCTGAGACAGTCTTCAGTTACATAGAAAAATCTTAAATAACAACCTGAAGGAAAGAGTTATTTCATAAATATTCTAAGGTTCCACTTTCCTCCTTTGTTATTTGACTTTATAATTGAGTCACCAGTTCCTCAGTCAAGAACTTTATCATTGGCCTTGCTCAGATTAATCTGCTCCCTTTCATTTTAAGCCTCTGATTGTTTAAACCAAACACAAGGAAACCTGGCACATCTAAAGGGTTTCCAATTCAAGTTAAGCACAAAACTTGTACAAAAACTTTTGTGTCGTCTGCAAACCAATTATTGATCCTGAAAATCCTGGAAAACAAGGAATTTCCTGGTAACCTGCACAGCTCTTGTCATACACAGCCACCAGAACTACACATGCTGGAGAAATACCAACATAATGAAACTTTGGGGTGCAAACTTTGGGATCTGAACCAAAGTTCTTTAACATTAAGGCAGATATTTCATACTGGCTGTATGCATTTTGGAAGAAACTCATCTAGGAATACTGTCCTGTCTATAATCCTAAACCCCTGTCTTGAAGGACATCAAATGCAAAGATCTGGCAAATTTCATGAGGGGTTTAACCTGCCCGTCTGTACCCTGAGCATGTCCAAGGTTCAATATTGTCTTTTCATAGAATCACAGAGTGGTTTGGGTTGGAAGGGACCTTAAAGATCATCTTGTTCCAACCCCACTGAGGAACACCTTCCACTATCCCAGGTTGCTCCAATACCCACCAAACCCGGCCTTGAACACTTCCAGGGTTGGGGCAGCCACAGCTTGTCTGGCTGCTACTTCTTCACTTGGCTTCCTGCTAAGGAAATCCAGATGGACTTGCATCTTCTCTTACCTGGTATCACTGTACCGGCCAAGTGGATGTGGAAGGTCCCTCCAAGGGGCGGGGATGACTTCTGCAGTCTCTGGATAGTGAGGCTGACTCTCACATCCTCCGTGGAGACATAGAGGTGTCCGTACTCCTTAGAGCCCTCCCCAAGCGCTGCACCTCTGTGGGGCAGAGAGGGTTCACATGAAGGCACCAGCAGCTGAGACCCCCACTCCTGTCACCCCCACGTCACCCAACAGCCGAGGGACACCTATGGGAGCGACACTCCTGAAGGGTCTAAGGGGAATGTGTCCAGAGCTCAAACAAAACTGGATATTCCCAATTTATGTCTACATTATGTAGCCAAAGCACATGACAGAAAATTGTGGAAAGTGACTTTTTAAAATTAGGACAGAAGAAATTTGTACACCATCAAGCACAAGCAAGTCCTACCCAAGTAGTGTTTCTAAAGGACCAGCTCAGTTCAGCCAGGGCAGCATCAACAAAAATCGAAGCTTTCCTACTTCACCCTGCAATGTCCTCGAGTCCATCAAAATCTTAACTCCCCTGAGTGATATTTCATATTGTAGGATCATAGAATCATTGAGGTTGGAAAATACCCCCAGGATCATCTAGGCCAATTGTTAACTCAGCATTTTCAGGCCCACAGCTAAACCATGTCCCCAAACAACACATCTGTATTAGAGTAATTCAAGTTTACCCAAAGTCCAGTCTCTAAAACTTAAAATACTTTCTCCTTCACCACGAAATTTCTCATTTTTCTAAGGAGAAGGAGCCTCTCTGTGGTACAACGATGCCACCACGTGGCTCAGTGTCTGGATGACAACTGGCTTCTGCAGAGCAAATTCTGAGATTACAATCACTGAGCATTTTGTAGAGTTGGTACCTCAGATTTTAGCTAATATTCCTGTTCCAAAAGGAATAGGAGTTGCATTAGAATAAATCACAGCCCACGTTCAGTGAAGAGAAAGACACAGGTTTGTTTTGAAGATGTCCAAAGACAGTGCTCAGTCCACCCGTTTTTGAAGCATGTGCTGATTCCAGTTCTCAGTATTCCTGGCTTCAGCATTCTCTACTTCTCTGCTTTGTCTGTTTTCTTCCTCAGGGAGATGGAAAATCTCACTAGTGCCAAGAATCTTTTTTTTTTTTCCTGGTGAGAGGTAATGTGACCAATCCACCTCTTAATCCTCTCTTTACAAGCTGAACATGTTGAGCTTCTTAAATTTTTCTCTCCATTTTCTGCAGCTCCATAATGATGTTCATGGCATTTTTTTTTCCCAAGTTTTTCTAAATCCATCTTAAAAATGTGGGCATCAGTGTTGTACACAGCATTCCAATGTCAGTCTTCTTAAATATTCCATACAGGAGTAAAGATTTCCCCTCT
>JAYRBT010000114.1:111987628-111999663 GCA_036023395.1 Myiotriccus ornatus
GTCCCTACCTTGGAGAGAGAAGGGGTAGGCTTGGACCGCAGCCAGACACCACCCAGGACACGTTGTAAGTTGGAGGAGACCCCACCACAGATACTGATTCAATCATCCTCCCACCCAGCCGAGGGGGTTTGGGATCCCTCTGAGAAACTGGAAGAAGAGCACAAGCATTCATTAGAGCAAGGAGAGCAGCTGTGACTATGCCCAGGTTACTGTCATTTCATAGCTGGGATCACACCTTCTTGAGTGTTTAGTTTTGTTTTGTCGAGTTACATTTCCTAGAATCACAGAATCGTCTGAGATTGAAAAGCCCCCTAATATCACTGTCTAGTTGTTTCCCCAGCACTGCCAAGTCCACCACTAAACCATGGCCCCAAATGACACATCGACACATCTTTGAAATCCCTCCAGGGATGGGGACTCCACCACTGCCCTGGGCAGCTGTGCCATTTGTAAAACACATTTTCAAATAAACCAAGAATATTGATATTTGGCAATTCCTTCTTGACTGCTACTACAAAACAAAACCAAAAAAACCAAAAGAAACAAACAAACAAGTTTAATATATAAGAAAACAAAATTATTTTTGAGCCTGTTGTGAAATCCCTCTTTGAAAAAGCTTCCTCCAGCCTTATCATTATGTATTTTAATGACATGTCCTGGGGGGGGGGAAAAAAGAGAAATAGATTTCTTTACCAGTCACAATTCTGTCAGCAATGATGACTTCATCAAGGTAAAATGACCCAGATCTTTCGTTTTGCAAGTCTATCTGATGCACAAACACGGGGGAACTGGCAGGGAGGTCCTGGACAAGCATGGAGAGATTCACACATCCCTTCCAGAGGTCAGTGCAGGTAAATGTCCATCTGGAAGACACCAAAGTTGTGGCAATAACTGAATTTGAGGTCACTCTGAAGCTTCCAGGTAACATCAGGTGCTGCTGTTGTTACCACGGTTATTTACTCATACAGAAGTCACTTACTGAGTAACTTGTGATCACCCTTAACATGCCTCTAATGAGTTCCTCATAGTGAGAAACAAGGTTTTAAACCACAGAATCACAGAATGGTTTGGGCTGGAAGGAGCCTCAGAGATCAACCAGTTCCAACCCCCTTCCTTGGGCAGGGACACCTTCCACTATCCCAGGTTGCTCCAAGCCCCAACCATCCTGGCCTTGAACACTTCCAGGAATGGGGCAGCCACACCTTCTCTGTTCCAGTGCCTCACCACCCTCACAGAGCTCTGCTTATGGATCCTTTTCTGCATCACAAGAGTGGGGTGTGAGAATGACTGTCTGCTCTAATTCGGCAAAATACTGTGATAGCATCAGTGACCTCAATGGGGGTCAATCCAGAATTGGTACCCTTGGGAATAAGAGACCATTGCTTAAGGCTCCCAGTTCTCTCCAGCAAGTTCTTCCGACACTCCTGAATTTTTTAAGTGTACCTGTTCCAAACTTTGCATCTACTACCAAATGTTTCCCACCCATGGAATTTGAAGTGAATAAAGAAAGTCAAAGACTACACCAATTTCCAAAGCATTGTGAACCAATGATCTCGTGAGGTCACTGGCAGAGAAAAAAACACAATTCATCTCCCTGTTTCACAGCAGAAAATCCACTGTCTGAGGTCAAAGAACCTGGGAAATTATTGTACTTGGAAACTTTCTGGTGCGTTTACCACAAACAGCAAACTCTTCATCAGTGCATTACTGCATGTGACAAGAAACATGGAACTTTACTCAGTAAATCCTCAGAAGGTATGGAATCCCATTCCAGGGATGCCTCTGCAGTTAAGAGCACATGTCAGCTTACCCCAACTGACAATTTGTTCCTGTACAGATGAGAACTTTCCCAGTGCAGCCCCTTAGTATGGAAAGTGTAAACTCTGGAAGCCATAACTGTCTGGATACCTTTCAGACTCAGTGTGATTGAAATCCCATAGGCAGGTGAAGTTCTTCTTCACTGAACATGAAGAGACATTAGTGTAGGACACAGAGATAAGAAGGATGTTACTCATACGGCCTTTGTGAGCAAAACACACCTGCAAAAATGAGGGAATAAAATTTTCACAAATCAAACCACAAGTAATTTATATATCATTTATATATGTGATGTATGTAGAAGAGAGTATATTCTGTTTCAAACCCAGTTTAACATTGAGTTGTTCAGCCTGGAGCAGAAAAGACTCCAGGGAGACCTTAGAATCCCTTTCAGTGCCTAAAGAGTCTCCAAGAGATCTGGAGAGGGACTTCGGACAAGAGTATAGAGTGAGAGGACAAAGGGGAATGGCTTCAAACTGAAGGAGAAGAGACTTAGATTGGATATTAGGAAGAATTTTTTCTCTGTGAGGGTAATGAGGTGCTGGCACAGGTTGCCCAAAGAAGCCATGGGTGTCCCATCCCTGGAAATGGTCAAGGCCAGGCTATTTGCCTTTCCCCAGGAGGCAAAGAAAAGGCAACAGAGTTGAAACCACGCCCTGATTCATATTAAAAGCAGAAGATGAGTAGAAAAGTGAGCTATAGTGAACCCCAAATAACAAGGTATTTCTCCTTTTACCATGAAGTGGTCACCCCTACTTCTCCCGTCCTTCCCCAACATCATCCCACTTTTTCCTTTCCCTCATTAGGTGTTGCATCCCCAGGAGCAGAGAGCAGCCAGATATGTTTAACAACATCAGCATCTCAGGGATCTCAAACTACCCACCCAGTCAATGAAAGACACTGTCCTGCAGCACAGTCCCAAGACACGACTCTTTGTAGATTTGAGGGAATTCTAAGCAGACCAGATGATTTAAAGTTGCTGCTTAGGCTCTGAGTATTCAGTCCCCAGTGCAACCTACTCATTAAGAGCAGCCACTTACGTGTGTGTATTCAGTAAGGTCGTATCTTGGTAGTGCTGATGGGGAGGTTTTCACCAGCTGGCTTGGTCTGTAAGCACTGAACCTCCCACAGAAAGGCTCCGTTCCACTGACAATGAGTCCTGTGGTAATGATGTTCTTCGTATCTGACAGATTAAAAAAAAAAAAAAAGGAAATGGAATGTTTGAAAGTGATTCAGAAGATACCAGTAAAGCCAAGAGATTCATGAAAATACAGAAAGTGGGTATCCAAAAATTGGCAAACAGTCCTACTCTAAGTATTCTCCTGCCAGAATTCAAGAAGGGTTTGGACAACACTCTCAGGCACATGATGTGATTCTTAGGGTTGTCCTGTGCAGGGCCAGGAGTTGGACTCAATGATCCTTGTGGGTTCCTTCCAACTCAGGGCATTCTATGACTGTGATTGTTATATTGATCACATGGTTTTTAACGCTAGTTCCATAAACTCATCCTTGAGAATAAATACAAATAATGAATAGGTGAGAAACATAAATATACTTATATACTGAGAAACATAAAAATACTTATACACCTTAAAAGTGTATATTTACTCTCACTCAAAGTTTCAAGTATGTTTATTTCATAAAGGAAATCAGCTCTCTCAGTAAATACTGCTTAGTTCCAATAAGAAATCACTACCTTCTTTCTCAAAACCATTGTGGAAAAGAATTTTAGCAGAAGTTGGCTGAGTTTCACATCCTACTGAAAGAAGTTCCTCTATTGCTGTTTGCACCTTAAAAAGAAATTAAGAAAGTGAAAAGCGGTCACAGCCCAATGGTTTCTGGATCATGTCATCAGAGAGCCCCAACACACCCATCATCAACCCATTTTTCACTAGCAAGTGGCACAGCAGCTCTGAATGAGCTGGCAGCCAAATATTAAAAGAATAAAAATATAAAGGAATAAAAGAATAAAATTCGGCTCAGCAGAGCACAAACTCCCATGTCTGGTACCTTTCAGGGATGTGAGACATCCTCAGCCTACTGACTGATATGGAGCCCTCACCCAGAGTTGCTATAACACCGACCAATTATCACATCAAGAAGCCAGAGCCATTCACTCCACACCTGACCTTAGAGGGGAAGTCCAAGAATCTGGTCCAAGGGAATTCCAAGGGATGCTGTGATATACTTAGAATACAGCTGGGACTCAAACTCCCCCCAGAAATCTCACTGTGAGACATTCTCAGTAACAAAAATCACCCCTAAATCGTGTAAAGTTTATCTCAGCTTTGGGGCCAAACACTTAAATGCTGTCAAGTACCGGATCTCTGTTGGTTCCACCCCAGCAGAGGAACAAATGTGTGTGTTTAATGGCACCTACCTGGTGAGCTGTAGCATTTGTGGAGATCATTTTGTGCCATGTGTTATTCCAGGAGATACTGAAAAACCCTGTACCAGACACAGTCAACATCTGGCAAGCAAAGAAGCAAACAAATAAGTGAAAACAGACACAAACTTCATGAGACACGTTTCAAACCTGGCTTCTTCTACCAAGGAGGATTACATGGCACACATTTTGCATTTTTAAGCATGTGTGAAACAAGAATTCCTTCCAAGAGACACTTCAGCTATCTGAAACTGTTCTTGTGCTCCGTGGTCTCTGCTGACACAAACCTGAATTCTAAATCTAAACTCTTAAATTATCAGGATCACAAGGGATACATGACCTGTTCAGACACACTGATGGACACAAACAGTCCCTAAAGATCCTGAGCTGCAGCTGTGGGATTTAAACACCACGAAAATCTTCCCTCATTGCTGAGGGTTTACATACACCCACCAATGTGTCAAAAAACCGTGAACAACTGCAGCCCACTATGCTCTTCTCATCAGATGTCTCAGAAGGTTAAAAGCAAGGTGGGAACACACTTTCACATCAAGCGTCAGCACAGACTTTACAATTAGGATTTGCTGCCATCCAGGCCATTTGGTTGAGGGCCAGTCCAGGTCCCAGGGTCAAGAACACAGCACTGACCTGCACTTCTGGAAGATGCAAAGAACGAGCCCGAATTTCATGTCTCTCGATGAAGTAGCTGTTTACCACATGGGGGTTCAGCCACGTATTATGTATCTGGACTCCAACTCTCATCCCACTGCTGGGTGCTTTTCCATGATGTAATGCTTCCAGGTAGTACCTGGAACCAGCAGTCAGCTCAAATTTCTGGGATTTTGGCTGCCAAAGTTCACTCCAGTTCTTCGCCCAGTTCTCAGACCACTCTGAATTGCCAGCAGGGAGAGAAGCAATTCTCACCTGTGTGCAGAAGAACCAAATCAGTCACACAATGGTTTGGGTTGGAAGGGACCTAAAAGATCATCTCCTTCCAGCTCCCTGCCATGGGCAGGGACACCTTCCAGCAGACCAGGTTGCTCCAATGTCACCGATTTAGCGGCTTCAAACTGAAAGACAGTAGGTTTATATTGGATATTAGGAAGACATTCTTGCCTGTGAGGGTGTAGAGGCCCTGGCACAGGCTGCCCAGAGAACCTGTCACTGCCCATCCCTGGAATTGTTCAAGGCCAGGCTGGATGGGGCTCTGGTCTACTGGAAGTTGTCCCTGCCCATGGCAAGTAGCTGGAAAAAGATGATCTTTAAGGTCCCTTCCAATCCAAATCATTCTAGGATTCTATGTAATATGCCACCATTAGTAAGACCAGTAATGCTATTATTTTTTTAATAGATAAAAAGTCTTTTATGTTTCTTCTGGACCTGTTCAGTTGCTGGGCTCAAGAATAGCCCAGATAAATAGATCATCTTCATTGTAGCATCCTCTCAACTTCCCAAAGGCAAAGATCAGTGTTTTCAGGGGGCAATATTTCAACAATCAAAAAAGGAGGTAAACTGAAGAAATCAGAGAGCAAACCTCCAGGACGCCCTTGCACAGACTGTTAGTGATTGAAATTTGCTGAACTTGAAAAAAAATAAAGGTCTTCTGGAAAAGACAATCAGTGACTCTGGTTGCAAGCATGAGTTTTTTATGAGCTGAACAGCTGACAGACTTGATGTAAAACATCAAATATAATCACGCAGATTTCACTCTGCAATAGATTCATAAGGACAAATAAGCCAATTCCCAGTTTTTTATGACCTTACTTAAAACCATTTTCATCCTGGTCTCGTTTTTCTCTGCCCAGGGTAATACCTTATGTTCTGGATCTTGGGACAAACTTAAGTAGAGAGATGCTTGACTGTCCGCCTGAATCCAGAAGGTGTAATTGTTGGTCTGAGGAGCCACAAAAAATCCGTGAAGCCTGGAACTAAGCAAAAGGAGAACATCCATAACATAGCAAGAAAACCCCCCATCCTCTCACCCCACCTTCACGTGTACACCGAGCAACAAGGAAACACCATGAGACCAACAAAACAAACCCATATATTTTAAAACCGAAGGAGCCTCAAAAAGACTCAATGTCACACTAAATCTAATCTATTCTTTACAAAATTTTTCAAAAAGGATAGAAAAAAACAGCTCCAGGAAATTAAGTATGTTTCTGTTGGTGGTCACTGTTTTGGGCAATTCTTCTCAAGCGAAGTCTTAACGTTGAACAGGCAGGAAAAAGCCAAGAACACACTCAGAATCAACCAAGAAAAACAGAGAAGTGGTAAGCAAAAATGAGAATTCATGCACATTGCACCTTTTTTCAAGGGTTTATCTGAAGAGGCAATGACACCAATACAGTTTAGATATTTCCACAGCTTGGGGCAAATCACTTGATTTCGATTAACTCCACGTGTGCTGCAGCTGCCAAAATCAGCTTAGAATCTGCCCCTCCACATCTGGCTGGAACTCCAGCCCAAAACAGCCTCAAGCTGGAGCTCCTTCTACCTCCACAGCAGTTTCTTTTGTGGTATTTCAGCATATCTAGGCCAGGTAGAGCAGAAACACTGAGGGAAAGCAAACTGAGGAAAAAATAAAACATTTCACAGCATATTTTAAGCTTCAAAAGGACCCTCAGAGCAAAGGGTTTGCTTTGATTCACGGGAGCTGTGCTGTGAGGCTCTGCTATAAAGGGCTGTCAGGTGTTTCTGCTGCACCTTATGCTGCTAAAGGTGATTGCCACGGCTTCATGTCTTTTTAAGATCACTGAGTACCTGAAGGACTTCTTTGCCCCAGACAGGAACCTTACTGGGGAGCTGGCATTAGGTACAAACCACCATCTGTATCCAGGACCTGCTTCTGTCAGATCAGAGGCATCATCCCAGACTTCAAAGAGAAGCCCTCTGTTTCCTAGAAAGTTAAAACAAAAGTACTCTCAGCAGCAGCCAACAGAAATCCCAGAGCACACGCTGGAATCAGCGGTGTAGGAGGCAGGCCAGAGAGAAAATTTTAATAATAAATTGGCTCTGTTTGTGGGGTATTTTGCAGTCTAAGGCAGAACACATATCTTGCTTTGGGGAATTTGTTCTACCTTGAAATCCTCCACCAGAAATAACAAAAATCTGCAGAGAGCAGAGCATCCAACCAGCTCCCATGTCTGCTCTTGCAGGAAAAGGGACTGAGATGACCCGCTGCCAAAATTAGGTAAATCTCATCTTATGCACAATAATTTTTTACTGCAGTGCCCCACTCAAGCAGCATCCCCAGAAACCTCTGCAGTAGCTCTAGTTCAGCTATCCTTCCTCTATATATTATCCACATTTTTTCCCCTTATTTTCCACAACCCTACACACCAGTCTGAGCTTCCTCCCACCATCACCTGCCTGCACGTGGTGGGCCGAGCTCTCCACCCTGCTTTTCCTGGCTATAGAATCATAGAATGGGTTGGGTTGGAAGGGACCAGTAAAGGTTATTTAGCCCAACCCCTCTGCAATGAGTAGGGACATCTCCAACTAGATCAGGTTGCTCAGTGCTCCGTCTAAACTGGCCTTGAATGTTTTCCAGGATTGAAGCCACCACTTCTTTGGGCAACCTGTGCCAGGGCCTCACCACCCTTATCGTAAAAAATAACTTAGACCTAATTGAAATCGACCCCCTTTTAGTTTAAAACCATCACTCCCTGTGCTGTCACTACAGTCCCTACTAAAAGTTCATCCCCGTCATTCTTATAAATCCCCTTTAGGCTCTGGAAGGGGCTCTCAGGTCTCCCCAGAGCCTTCTCTTCTCCAGGCTGAACACCCCCAACTCTCTCATCAGTCTTTCCTCATAGAAGAGGTGCCCCAGCCCTTTGTTCATTTTATAGTCCCTTTCCCTATCAAACCATGAAGAAACTGGACTAATGTTGAAGCAGGCAGAGTTTTGGAAAGCTCTGTTTCTTGACTGCATTCATCACCAAATGATTTTTGCCTTGCATTTCCATGTGTGTTTGCTTGTTTGGACCTTCGGATATTTGAACAGCATACCTGGCTGGGGGGCACCAGTTCTCCTGTTCTTGCCTACGGGCTCAGTGGTGCATCTGATTTGCTGGGGAGAGACGTACCTGACTTTACAGGGGACACCTGTGAGCAGGAAAAGGAGACAAATGTCCTGTGTGAGATCTGGAAACACAGCTGAGCTGCAGCATGATCCCATCCTAGAATCATGGAATGGTTTGGGTGGGAAAGGACCTTAAAAGATCATACAGTCCAACTCCCGTCCATGGACAGGGACATCTGCAATGAGATCAGGTTCCTTGAAGTCCCATTTAACCTGGGCCTCAAACACTTCCAGGGATGGGGCAGCCACAGTTTCCCTGGGCAACCTGTGCCAGGGCCTCACCACCCTCACTGTAAAAAGATTTCTTTCCAATATGCCATCTATCCCTGCCCTCTGGCAGTGGGAAGCCGTTCCCCCTTTCCTGTCCCTACATCCCTTGTCCCAAGTCCTTCTCCAGCTCTCTTGGAGCCCCTTTAGGCACTGGAAGCAGCTCTCAGGTCTCCCCAAAGCCTCCTCTTCTCCAGGTGAACCCCCCCAGCTCTCCCAGCCTGTCTCCAGAGCAGAGGGGCTCCAGCCCTCGGACCTGCTCCAGCAGGTCCATGTCTTTCCTGTGTTTAGGACTCCTGAACTGGATGTGCTATTCTGGGTGGGGGCACAAGACTGAAGGAAAGGGTCAGAATCCCCTGCCTCAACCTTGTTTCTAAGTGGTATTAACAATCCTCTAGAAGCCTAGGCTGGTACTACCAGCAAGCAAAATAGTTCATGCCCCCAGTCAGAATAACTGGAGCTTCCCAAAGGTGATTCCTACAACTTCCACACTGTTATCGCTAAACATCCCTTGGGGTTTGTGCTCAGGGCCATGATCACTGTATTGAAAAACAAGTATTTCATATTTCTCTCACCTGCAGCAGTGACCTGCACCAGTTCCTCAAAGAAATCCCCCGTGACAGTGAGATCAGTGCCCCCTCCAAGGCTCCCTCCAGCTGGGAACACAGAGGCTATCTCTGCAGGGGAAGGAAAAAGGGAATCTGAAAACAAGTATTGGGAAGTTAACTCCAGCCCTATTTCTGTGAAAGCCTGCAGTGCACTTGCACTGTTTCCAGCCAGAGCAGCTCCTGTGAATGAAACCAGCATCTCACTGATCCTTCACAGGGCTTTGACAGCTGCTGGGATTACACCAGGAATGAACAACACGGAGAACTTGGCTGCATGACAGGAGAAACACCGCGCTGCTTGGCTGTTACTTAGCAGTGGCTGCATCCGTCATGCTCAGATTGCACTCTGGTCTATCCTGTGCTATTGAGGAGCTCTGAAGAAAAAAAAACACTTGGAATTAAAACTCTTTTAATCCTTTTGACCTCCTCCTACTCCCTTCTCAATTTAGCCCATGGGTTTAAATACTACCACATTCATCACTCAGACTTGAGGGACAAATGGAGGGAGCTCAACACCCGACATCTGAGTGTCCACATCATGGCCACGAGATTCTTTCAGGATTTTATCTGTTACAGTCATGTCTCTCCACACTGGAAAACTGTTTTTGTCTTTGATGACATTTTCTCCCTTAGGACTCAGATGTCCTAGTTTAACCATACAGCTGTACTTGCCTAGATCTGGGGGAAAAAAAACAAAAACCAAAAAAAAAAAAAAAAAACCACTAATAAAAACAGGTGAGGGATGCTGATCTATATCTGTTTTTTCATTGTTAATTCATCTGTTGCCTAATCTTTGATTTTACAATACTGACCACAGGCTAGCACAATACAGCCTACTGCATAGACATGGCAAATCTTTCTGCTTGTGCTCTGCCCATAGACAAACTCATACAGAGTTATCTCATTTTAATGTGCCTCAACTTGTAAATAAGGACATTAAATCATCCTCCTTTACAAAGTGTTTTCAATTAAAGGGTGTAGCAAGCTGTATGTTATAAAAAATACACAAAACACGGGCATTTATTTGCTACATGGGACTTTTTATATAAAAAAAAAGCTTTAGTTAACTCTTGAACCAAGATTCTCAGATGCAACCCATAAGGAATTAATGCATTTATTACATCAATTTTAAGTCAGTTTAGTATCAAAAACTTGGTGGGACCTTGCTGGGGACCTATGCAGGTGAACCAAGTGATCTTTCAGTGGTGTGGGTTGGAAGGGGTGTTAAAGATCATCTCATTTCAACCCCGTGCCATGAACAGAGACACCTTCCACTAGACCAGATTGTTTCAAATCCTGTTCAACCGGGCCTTGAACACTTCCAGGGATCCAGGGGCAGCCACAGCTTCTCTCAGCAACCTCTGCCAGGGCCTCACCACCCTCACAGTAAACAATTTTCTCATAACATCCAGTGTAAATCTCTCCTTTTTCAAGTTCAAACCCATTAACCCTTGTCCTATAACTATCTGACCATGTAAATCTTGAACACTATTAGCCCATGACCATAATCTCAAGCAAGTTTTCAGTATTTCATTGTCTCCTGCCTATAATAGAGCTGGAAAAGTCACATGTACGTCATTTTTAATGAACCCTAATTAATTTTATAAACTGATGGTGCAGTAACCTGCTATTCACCACTTATCTAGGACTCAGTTCTTGGAGTGGCTGGTTATCATCTCCTTGTAGCTGATGTGGGAGATGTCTCATCTCAAGTTCTGCATTTCTAAAATCTCAGCCTCACCAAATACAGAGTGATTTACAGGGCAGAAGTCTCTGTAGGTGCAACATCTCAAATCTACAACTGATCTGGTAGGAAAAGGAACAACAATAAAGCAACATCATCCCAAGCTGTGCCATACTGCTGTTCTCTGGCTGGCTTTCTTAGGTTAGGCTGCCCAAAACAGAGTCAAACATCTCCCTGTCCAAGGGGAACACTAAGCCACTGGGGATGTTAGAGACAGCACACCCAACCTTAGCACGTAAATCTGGTTATCTTGAAATTTTTGATCTGCAGCTTTTTTGTGTAGTCAAACCCATACCAGGGTAGTGGCCCATCAAAATGAGGACACAACAGGATTACACCCCTGGGAGAAGCAACAGTGAGAGGTCTTTTCTTGGACCACACCAGGACTACCAGAAGACAGTGCAGCAGTGAGGGGGATCATTGTAATACCTGAATGTGTTTGATACAGGAAAAGCTCCTGTTTGGCGCTGATGAGCCAAGAACCTTTGTGTACTGCTGACCTGCAAGAGAGAGAAAATGCCTGAGAGATCCTTGGCCATTTAAGTTAAAGCAGAGCTGGCCACTCACTCTCCAGAGGAGCAGTGGGACATTTCTACGAAGTCCAACAACATCTTTCACCAGCACATTGAGGGATTGACTCACGAGACCCCATTACACAGTTTAAACACTTTTTTCCAGAATTAACACACTGTAAAGTACGTTTTTACACTGTCAGAACCCATTTTCACCTTCTTTTATGGCTAAATTCTTTCCCATTTGGATGAATAGTTAAAAGCAAGGTGAAAGAATTTTATTCAGCTTGGTTTAATAGATCAAAGAACGGTTTGGGTTGGAAGAGACCTTAAAGATCTCATCTGGTTCCAAACCCCCTGCCACGGGCAGGGACACTTTCCACTACACCAGGTTGCTCAAACCTGGCCTTGAACACTTATAGGGATGGGGCAGTCACAAATTCTCTGGGCAGTGTGTGCCACCACCCTCACAGCCAAGAATTTCTTCCCAATATCCAAGTTGAACCCCCCACCTCCTCCAGCTTAAAGCTATTTCCCCTTGTCCAAGATAAGTTGTCTTATGCTTTGAACGCTGAAGGTAAAGTATTGAAACACCAAAGTATAAATGCTCTGGGGA
>JAYRBT010000114.1:112017789-112028754 GCA_036023395.1 Myiotriccus ornatus
GTCTCTTTTGTCTGCATAAACCTTCTCTCAACTAAGAGTAATTGTGTGGGGGGTGTAAAAGCAAATTGACCCAAGGCAAAACCATGACAGACAAGCTCAGCATCAGGAATCTGAGAAACATTCCTGCATTGCAACCAGAAGGGAGACAGAGAGAAAAAGCAGGAGGGGTGAGCAGTGGCTTTTTGTCACTAGATGGAAGCATGGAGCCATCGAAGACCTGTCTGCTCCTTGAAACACAACCCAAGGGTGGGCAAACTGCCTCTGCTCTGCATAGCACAGATCCAGGACCGTGGTCTGTTAACTCCCTGCACTTGAGGGAAAGGCCAGGAACAAGCAGACAGCACAGAGAAAGGAGATGTGGGACCTATTCCTAGCTCTTTCACTCACTGACACATGATTTGGGCTGAACAGCTTCATCTTCAAGGCATCTGCGTGTGAGATGGGGATGGCAGGGCACTGCCCATGAGGCCTTTTGCAGGGCAGCTGCTCCCAAAGGGAAGCAGCTTGGAAAGGCTCTTTTTGCCCAGGACTTGCAGCATTTCTAGGAAGGAAGATCCTTGCAGCAGCCTAGTGAGGAGTCCCCTCGTGCTCCCCCCCAACCATCACACAGCGGCCACCTCGCAAGAGGAATGTGGCAGATGCTGGACACCACATGGCACCTCCAACTGAACAGCTGAGGGGAGGATAATGTGGGATAAGGCAAGGTTTAAAAATTCTGTCTGCAACCTCTCAGGAGCTCCCCTCGAGGGAATGATGTGGGAATGCTGCCTGTGCTACAATCCCTGCACCTAGACCTGTAAAGAGAGCACAAAGCACCTCAGGGGAAAGCCACCCTATAATGGGGCTCATGCTTGGACTGTAGAATGACAGAATCATAGAATCACAGGATGGTTTGGGTTGGAAGGGACCTTAAAAGTTATCTATTCCAGCCTCCCTGCCACAGGCAGGGATATCCCTCACTAGATCAGGTTGCTAAGTGACCAGGGCTGTGTGATTGATGGTTTTGGACACCTGGTGACAGCAGCATCGTGGTTCTCTTGAATAAGCAGCTTCTCCTCCAATGCAAGGTGTGCTGTGCTGGACATACAGTGGGGAAAACCAGCTTGAAACTGCTTGAAGTTAGTGACTCAGTCCAGACACAGGGCTTGGATCTCTGCTTTCCAGCTTGGCATTGTCATACAATCATGGAACATTTGAGATTGGAAGGGACCTTAAAGAGCATCTCGTTCCAAACCCCTGCCATGGGCAGGGACACCTTGCACTATCCCAACTCAAGCTCCAAGCCCTGCTAACCTGACCTTGGACACTTCCAGGGATGGGGCAGACACAGCTTCTCTGGGCAACCTGTGCCAGGGCCTCACCACCCTCATAGGGAAGGATTTCTTCCTAATATCTGATTTAAACCTACCCTCTTACAGTCTAAAATCATTATCCCTTGTCCTGGAAGGCTGGGTTACCGGTGGACATGTAGCCTGCAAGTCTTACATGGCCCTGCACTGGCCACGGTACTCCACGCAGAGCTCTCACAGCTGCTCTTTCCTTCTAATAATACTTCACCTTTTGTGTATTAACAACCAGTTCCCAGAAACCAAGGTCACAGAGAAGGTGTTAAGAAGCTGGGCTGATTAGGAATAAATCCTGGGGTTTGATGTCTCTTTCCTTGAGAGACTCGTTAGACACCAGCAGGCAGGGTGCTGAGGTGGGATTTCCAAGGGGGCAAAGAGGATTGGGAAACCCTCCCCTGATCAAATTTCCCTCTGAATCCAAGTCTTCCTCCTGCTGGCCCCCAGAATTCAGGTGGATGAAGCACCTATGGAAAGGTGAGTTGAGACAGTGCAGTATTGCTAAGCAGGGATCTGGCATCTATCAACTAAAATTGTCCTCTGGGCATCCCTAGGGGTTGGGTTTCATGAAGTATAATCAGGATCCAGTGGTCTCCACGGTCCATGTAAATGCTACTGAGTCCCATCATGCAGGGTGGATTTCACCTACTGCCTTCCCACTTTCTACAGCCCTGAGTATCCTCCCAACAGGACCAGCACCACAGCCTTAAATCCCTGTCCTCACCAAGGCCCCATGTTTGGTCCCAGGTTTGCTGAAACAGGATCAACTGCCCAGTATTGTGAGATCCATGCCCCTTCCATACTGGTCCTAGCCACAGCAGGAGTTTTGAGATAAGCTGGCTTGAGATTTTGGGTGCATCTTGTAAAATGACAGATAAAAAAACCCCATCTTTCCTTCTGAGTTTCAATTCACTAATCAATTATGTCTGAGTGCTCTCTGGTAAGGCAGGTAACTTTTAGACACCAGGCCATGATCTTTCCAGCTGAGCTGCTCCCTGTCCTGCCATGATTTACAGAAGAAGGGATGTGAAGTCAGGGAATAGAAACAGAAATACTTCATGAGGTGATTGAGGGAAGATGATAAGAAATTCACAAAAGGGTATTTAACGTCAACTAAGAAGTTAAAAAGCAAAAAGAATCCTTTGTATTTATCAGGCATCACCAATATCTTCAAACTTCCCTTTATTACTGCTCCCTTACACTATAAAAAAAGTATTTTCTTTCCTGAAGTCTTAACATTCATATTATTAACTTTTTATTCAGAATTTGAAACCTTTTATTACCACTTCTTCTACTTACATTTGCAGCCCATAACTGAGCTGCCTTACTTGCCTGGCTCATTTTTCTACCTGATTTGCACCAGATTTAACTCTTCCCTTCGAGAGATAAAATGCTGGTGCCCCCAGGAGCCTTCCTGCCTGTCTTTCCAGGGTCGCTTTTCAGCACGATAAAACCATGTTGAACTTGTTCCCATAGTTACTCTCGCTGCATTCTAAACAGGCACTGAACTTCTTTAAATGTTGAATTTATTGCCAGTGCAGCTGCTTTAATGACAGGTTTGAGGCTTCTTTGGTTTCAAGGTTGAGTGTGTTTGGCTCACATCCCCTGTGGTCGCGGAGGGGGTGCGTCCCCCGGCCACCCGCCCGTGGCAGATGCTGGAGCCTGGGGATGCACACAAGGCAGATGGGTGAGGAAAAACCAGCACCTTGCAAGGGATTTGTCTGCCGCAGCTTTGGTTTTCTCCCAGCCACTCAGAGGATGCTGCCCTGCTTTCCTGGGGTCTGCAAAACGCACAGGATGGCCGTGGAAAACAAAGGTCGAGGCTGGCTCCCAAACCTGTCATGGAATCATTAAGGTTGGAAAAGACATCCAAGAGCATTGAGACCAGCCTTTGACCAAATACCCCCATGCCCACTAAGCCGTACCACAGAATGCCATGCCTGCTCAATTTTTGAACACTTCCAGGGGTGGTGACTCCACCACTTCACTGGGCAGCTCGTTCCAATGCCTAATCACTCTTTCAGTGAAAAAGTTTTCCTAATATCCAACCTGAACTGCCCCCCTGTGGCACAACTTGAGGTCATTTCCCCTTGCTGTAGAATCATAAAATGGTTAGGGTTGGAAAGGACCTTAAAGATCATACAATTCCAACCTCCAAGTCCTGTCACTTGTTACCTGGGAGAAGAAATCAACCCCCACCTGGCTACAACCTCCTTTCATGTAGTTGTAGAAAGCAATAAGTTCCCCCTGAGATTCCTTTTCTCCAGGCTAAACAAACTTGCCAAGTACAGAAATCCTAAATCAAAAATTCAGCCACAAGGGGAAAAAACCACCCGACTTCAAATAAAGCTGGCTTGCATCTGCATTGTGAAAAACATCCCAGTACTGATGTTCTTCCCAGAGATTTTCCTCTGCTAGGCTGCTCACAGACACCACCTCCTTCACACATCCCATCAGTCAGGGCATTGTTTTGGTGTGATGGACCATAATTTCTTCAGTCTCTGGGCTATAGGGCTTTTTACCATGCTGACAGATGGTATCCAAGGAAAACTACAGCTCTGTAACCGGACAACACCAGAGAGTGGAGAGCCCAAAAAAATCTTCCCATTTGAATAATGAGACAGCAACACAACCCCACATGGCTGTGGGAAAAGATGCCTGCTGCAGATTTTGCAAACTAGGTGACAACATCCCCAAAGGAAACGTGTACAGGTTAGACCACAGACCCCGGAGGCAACATGGAAAGATAAAATCAAGAGGTGTCGTTTGGATGGAAGAAATCTCTCAGGGACATCTAGGCAGGCACTGCTGCAGAGTGAACCATGGCATTTGCTTAAACAAACAGCTGGTAGAGGATTGAGTTTCAGAATCAAACTGCAACCCAGCACCTACTGAGCTTCATCCATCATTAGTCTTTCATTAGGAAACTTGTTCTTGGCCTGGTCCCCAGTTCTCTGAGAAGTGATTCAGGTCAAAGCCAGCCCTGCTGTGTCCAGCAGCCTCTTTTCTTCCACCCATCCCTATCCTTGTGGCAAGGCACATGCCCACTTGCTTCTCATTTTAATATGAAATTCCTTCTGTTTGATAAGTTTTCATTGCAAAAGCTTCCACTGCCCCATCCCCTCCATCCACCCCTGCTCCCCATGTCTAAGCAGGGGGAACAGGTGGGACAGCTGACCCTGGTGAATGAAAGGAGAGCACAGTTTTGCTCCCTTCACCCCTTTTTCACAGCCTGCCCTGCTGTCAGTGATCCCCCCAGCCCCGGGGGACAGGGGATTTGTGTGTATTAGTCAGATGAAAGAGAAGAGCCTGCAGCAGGCTGCTCCAGGGCTTTGCTTCACCCTCCAAGAGAGGGGATGGCTTGCCACTGTATTCCTCGGGGCTGGAATCAAATTGCACCAGTTTTTTTATTATTTGCACAATTTGGCTTCTATGCAAGACGTGCTACAGCTCTCACTTAAAAAAAAAAAAAATTAAAAAAAATTTAAAAAATTTAAAAAATAATAACAATAAAAGGAAAAAGAACAGCTTACAAAGATTCCAGCTGTGCAGGGAAATGTGCAAAGCCAGACACTTGATACGAGATCTTTTTCCATCTTCAAATCCCTGCAGTGGGAGTTGGTCTCATTTGCCTTGTCTGAAGCTCCACAGTCTGTCATCACACAGAGGGTTCAAGCAAAGCATTAGTGGTCTCTCTCTGTCTCTATTAACCTGATGTCACACACACCAGACTCCCAGAGGGACCCCGCTAAGGTGGACTCACACTCATGTCCCCATCATTGAACCACATCTTGGGGATGTTGTTCTTCTCTCAGGAGGAAAAGCCATGAACTCATGGAAGTCACACAGATGAACACCAAAGCTACTACATCAAGAGAAAGCAATGGAATGGAAACCAACAGAATGGGTTGGGTTGGAAGGGACCCTAAAGATCATCTTGTTTCAACCCCCTGCCATGGGCAGGGACACCTTCCACTAAACCAGATTGCTTCAAGCCCCATCCAACCTGTCCCTGAACACTTCCAAGCATGGGAAGTCCACAACCTCTCTGGAAACCCTGTTCCAAGGCCTCACCACACTCACAGGGAAAAATTTCTTCTTAATATCTCTTTTAAACCTGCCCTCCTTTAGCTGAAGGCCATTTCCTCTTCTCCTATCACTACATGCCCTTGCAAAAATGCAGATTCCTAAATAGCCTTAAGGCTGCTCTGTATTGCCAAGGTCAAAGAATAAGTTTCACCATAGGCTTGATTAACCTTGTTTTTTATGGACACGCTGATCACCTGCCCTCATACCAGCAGGTAGGAGCAGTATTTCCACCTCTCTCGGTTACCTTTGGTTGTTGGAAGTCACAGAGCCCACATTAGCTCAGTTACACTGGGAGCAAACAGTTTTACACTCCATCCAGCAACAGAAAAGTCTTTTTCTCAAGTATTTCACGTGCTTGTATATCTCTCTGTATATCTCTAGGTGGCTGTACACATGAGTTCTGTTTATGTTATTCCCATAACCATCTTCTGGCAGAAAAACTGGGCCCCGAAAGCAGAGGGAAGGATTCAGTCCCAGCAGGATGAAACAACAATATATTTATGGGAATGGGACACTGAACAAAAAACAAACAAACAAAAAAAAAAACACCTGACTGACTGTTGACACAAGTATTCTGACCACTGGTACAAGTTTAGGACAGATGTGGTGACCACGTATCACTTTTCTTCTTAGCGAAGATGTCAGTGGTGTTCCAGGGTTCATCTGGGAACTCCTCCAACACTGCTATTACTAGTGCTTTGAGTCTTGATTTGTTTTCTTACTCAAAACAACTTCTTTCACATTTCCTTCTCCTTTTCTTCTTGTGTTCATAGGGTTTTCATAAACTGCCTGAATCAGGCAAGAAACCACTTCCTACCCTGTCTTAAAAAAAACCAAACTTCTGTTAAACCACAGCAAGATTTTTTTTTCCCAGCTTTTCAGTACTGCCAGAGATCTGAACAGCTGGTTATTCCTTCATCTCTAATCAAGATATCCTTTTGCCTGCTCCTGCACAGTCCCACTGACCCAGCAATGAAGAGAGAAATAGAAATGGAGAGGACCAAAGCCCACAAGTGGGATGAGGAAGGAAGCTTTGATCACAGCCTGCTTGATACGTCTGTGTTTTAGTGCCTTAATTTAGAATGGGTTTGCATGCGTTAAAACGCAAATTGAATTAATATTCAACCCACAAAAGCAAGATGATTCCCTTATTTCAGGGCAGGAGGACTGTTCAACCCTGCCAGATGCATTTCATAGTCATTTCCAGCCGTGTGTGTGTGTGTGCAGGGGGAGGGCCACTAAAAATAAAAGTGCCAGTGTTCCCTCTGTCAGCCCCTTTACCCACCTGTTCCTCTTTTAGCCCAAACGTGTCCACCTCTGACCCCGCTGTGGGTCGGAGGCGTTTGGGAGGCCAAGCCCACACCCCTCGCTCCCCCAGTCCCCACGGCAGCTGTGTAAACCTCAAAGGCAACAGCTGGGACCAGGGATGATGCCTCCAGCTCCAGGGTGGAGCGACAGCAAAGGGCATCTTGCAAAGGCTCCAAATCACTGGCCTGATCTGGATTCCAATTCACTGTCGGTGATTTGGGACTCAATTTGTTTAAGGCACGCAAAGTTTGGCAGTTACCCCCAATTGAACCCCCTGCCCACAAATCCAGCTCAACTTGCTCTCAAGATTTCTCATTTCTAGGTGTTAATTCGTTAATTGCCTGCCCTCAGGGACTCCAGGATGGGATTTTGGGTATGGGATCTGCTCAGCAGTGCTGTGACTCCAGGCTCCTCCCAAGGAATCCTGGCCACGTGTCCTCTGTAGCTACAGGGGTGTGCAGGCAAAAGAGGAAAAGAATAAAGAAACTCTTCTTTTGAGTGCTGGGTGAAGCCCAGAAATTACCTGGGAGCTGCAGGGAGGTTTTTTCCATCCTCTGGCAGCCAGGGACAGTAAGTTTCATACCCTCACTTCAGAAAGATAAGGATGCACCAGTTGATTCATCCCATGTGTGTATGTGTGCCTGTCTGCAGGCTATTTTCCAAAAGCCTGACATGTAATTGGGCCTTGAGGAGATCCTCCTTAATCTAATTAATTGTAAAAACACAGGTGGGATGGGATCGAAACACTACCCTAAGGCATCACTTTTTTTATCCTCTCTAAATACATGTCAGAACTCAACAGTGCTTCTCCAGGATCCTTTTTTCTGCATTGAAACCAGATGGAACTGTCCTAGAATCACAGAATCATAGAATGGTTTGGGTTGGAAGTGACCTTAAAGTTCACTAGTTCCAACCCTGTACCATGGAAAGACATCCCTGTGCAGGGGAGAAGGCAGGAATCCACTTTTCTTATTCTCACACCAGTATATTAAGATAGTCACAAGCTATCCAGTTCAGCAGATCAGTGGGACAGTGGCTTTCTGGCTTGAGGAATAGCTAGAAAAAGCATCCCTGTTGCTTGAATACATCCTTGGCCATGCATCAGGGCAGCCTCCTTGGTGCTCCTGACCTTCATCTGGTAAGAGGAGCAAAGAAATTAAGGCTGTTGTCTTTCCAGCAGTCTTAGCTGACACATTTTTACTATTGGATGGCCTCAGAAATGTCTTTCCTCTCTTCCCAGCTTTCGGAAAGTACCTGGAGATCTAAAATGACAACTCCAGGTTAACTTGCCAGCTCTGTCCTAGACTTCCAGAGGACACTGGGTAACTCACTAATGACTAACACATGTCCCCAAGTGCCTCATCTACACGTCTTATAAATCCTTCCAGGGATAGTGACTCCACCAGTGCTCTGGGCAGCCTGTTCCGGAGCTTGACAACCCCTTTGGGGAAGGAATTTTCCCTAATATCCCAACTAAACCACCCCTGGCACAACTTGAGGCCATTTTGTCTTGTTTGTTCCCCAGGATCAGGGACCAGCACCCAGCTCCGCTCTCCTGTCAGGGAGTTGTAGAGGGTGAGAAGGTCCCTCCTGAGAGTTCTTTTCTCCAGACTACCAAGCAGGGAATAATACTTCATGTCATTTAGGCTGGGAACCCCCTGAAAAAGGAAACAGGGAGCACTTGCCACATGAGTTTCTGGCATTGCTGGGAGGAGGTGGGAGCCTCTGTAGCCTTTGTTCAAACCCACTCAGGGGACCCCTACTCAGATGCTTTCAAACCAAATGTTGCCAAAACAAACCCAACAATGGCTAGTTTAGAGAATGCCAAGATTCAGGAGATTTCTTTAGGAGATTCATTGAATACTGGGTGAAAACCAGGCTACTTCTTGACCTTTTTCTTGAGATTGTTGTGTCCTGTTGTGCTTGCTGTGCCTCAGTAAAGGTGCAAGGGCTTGCTGGAGTGAAACTCCCAGGAATTGGACTGATGATACCTGTTGGCAGTCTCTGTATCAGTCCAAGTCTGAAGCGATCAAAAACCTGATCTTCCCATCACACAACCCAGACAGCACAATCTAAAGCAAGCCCAGACTCCAAGATTGGGTATCTCTGAAGGGAAGAGCACCGAATTTCCACATCCAGGCCACTCATATTCCATGTTAAAACAGCCTTTTCCATTCTGGAGTCTACACCAGATTTCCACCTCCCTTCCCCATCACCAACTCTCCCAGGCAGGGATGTTCCCCCACCCAAACCCTCTGCAGCTCCATCAGCTGTCACAGGCCCCACATTCCTGCAGGACTCCCAGCATTGGCAGCTCTGGCCATCTGCTCTTTTCCACCCCCACAAATATGCAAGCAGGTGTGAGGCACCACCACTTGCCTTGTTCCTGGCCACTCTTACCCAGGCAACGGGAAGGAAGGCACAGCTAGAGGGGAAGATGATCTGTTCCCCTCCATCCTCTTTGCATCCCTCTGGGGAATGTGCAGAAACAAAAATCAACCTCCTCAGCACAACTGAAGCACCCAGAAAAGATGAATCTCATGTGTTTGAATATAATTCCTCTCTATCTCACTCCAGTGGTGACAATGAAAAAATCTATGGATTTGGTGTAGTGCGGAATGCAAAGAGTGTCTGGAGCATGTGCCTTTTGGGTCACTAAAGCTACAGAATACTGGGTAAAATAAATGACATCTGTACTACTCTCACACTAAAAGGACCCTCAGTGAAGGGATTCTGAAAAATAACAGTTGCTAGGGAAGACCAAAATGGAAAAAATATCCAGATTTTCCATAGAATCATCACAGAATGGTTTGGGTTGGAAGGGACTTAAAGATCATCTTGTTCCAACCCCTGCTATGGACAGGGACACCTTCCACTAACCAGGGTGTCCCAAGCCCTGTCCAACCTGGCCTTGGACACTACCAGGGATGGGGCAGCCACAGGTTCTTTGGGTAATGAAATGCCCAGAGAAAACATAAAAATCTAAAGAGAATAGAATTTGCTTTCTATAATGAGTTTATAGCTATCCATCATATCAATTATTTTATGTGTGACAATCGGAGATGACCACTATAGAGGACTTCTTTTATCCACATCCCAATGAATCTAAAAGTATTGAATAAGAATAAATAAAAAACTAAGTGAATGTAGCGTGGGTAGTTTATGCCCTATAGGTTATCAACGAGGATTAAAAAAAAATAATAATTCAGAACATTCCATTTTTTTTCATACAAGTAGGATTTTAATGAAAATAAATAAATAAAAAAAAGACTATCTATTTTGAACTGAAACTTTCAGCTCATGAGTGTGTTAAATGGGCCAAGATGGTGGGTTTAGAGGGACAACTTCCTTTGTTTCCATAAGGAACAGGCTGATGCCTTTTAGGAAATACAGAATTAGTGTAATGATTGCATGTGGGGTTCCTGAGCCAAACTGCTGCTCTCAGTTTCCCTACAAGGTGTATCAGTGGCTCTAAATAGAAAAGATCCATTTCTTGCAGCTACCACATGGCCACAGAAGTCACAGGCCCAGTTTGCTCCCAGCTGCCATTCCTGGATCCTCATGAAACCTTGCGCTGCCTGAGAGCTCTGGCATATTCCAGTGACACCAAACCCTGCTCTCAGCCCCGGTTTGCTTCATCCAAAGTGTGCCAAGCACCCACCCAGGGTGTTACAGGAGAAAGTCAGCCCCCAACCACCCAAATGTAATCTTCCCATGGCAAGAGCAGTGCAGAACCAGGATAAACTACCAGAGAGCAATAGAAAATAAAGCACATTTTTATCCCTCTTTTGCAGGTAGGTAAACTGAGTGAGGCACCACGGTCTCCTTTCTCTGTCATGGCCTTCTCCCAGTGCCATGTACAACATGTTCTCTTCCCTTTTCCTTTCTCTCCACAGTGAATGTGAACCCAATGCTCCCATCAACCTGATTCAGCTACAGCTTCAGGAGAGAGGGAGGGCAGGGTGGTGCTGTCTCCAGCACCTGGATAAGATGATCCCGCTTTTCCAGCTGTGCTTCCCAAAGATCATGTTGTCTGGGTCATGGTACTCGCACCACTACAGCTGCACTTCAAATGGATGAATGGAAAGGTCACAGAATCACAGAATGGTTTGTGTTGGAAGGGATCTAAAAGCTCATCCAGTTCCAGCCCCCTGCCATGGGCAGGGACACCTTTCACTATCCCAGGTTGCTCCAAGCCCCATCCAACCTGGCCTTGGACACTTCC
>JAYRBT010000114.1:112047380-112082670 GCA_036023395.1 Myiotriccus ornatus
CATGTTATTTTCCCAAATCCAGTCTCTTTTGTCTGCATAAACCTTCTCTCAGCTTAAAGCAATTGTGTGGGGGGTGTGTAAGCAAATTGACCCGGGGCAAAACCACGACATTTTTTGGTGGAGAATGCGGGCAGAAACTGCCCAGAGAGGCAGTGGCCGAGTCAAACCCCGACACTGCCCCATCCCTGGAAGTGTCCAAGGCCAGGTAGGACAGGGTTTAGAGCAACTTGGGATAGTGAGGAGTTGGACTTCATCATCTCCAGAGGTTGTTTCCAACCCAAACCATGCTATGATTCTGTGATTCCGTAGTGGAAGGTGTCCCTGCCCATGGCAGGGGGTTGGAATAAGATGAGTTTTAGGGTGCCTTCCAACTCAAACCTGACAGTGGGCAGAGCAACTCCCCCCCCCTCCCAAATAAAAAGCCCTGGTGAACCAGCACATAAGTGGACATAGTCCCACAGCTTGAAAAATAAGAGATTTCATCCAACTGTCCCTCAAGTACCTCAGAAAAATCTTGACGAAAATAGGAGTGGAGAAAAAGTCTATGTGTCTGTTTGCTCAATAACATGGGGAAAATAAAGTATGCAAAACAAGATAGAAATTAAAATTTAGCTTCTTGTTGTGATGTTTACTCGTGAGAAACATCCTTTCCATTAGGGTAACTAGGCAAAGGATATCTATCCCATACTTGTGTTCCTGTGCATTTCAGCTGTCAATAAACCCAGAGCTTCCATCAAGAGATTTCTTATATTGTCATAAATCAGGAATAATAAAAAAACCCCAGCTATTAAAAGGAATGGGCTTTTGAACACACAAAGCTCAGAATTTGGTTTTATGATGCTCCAGAATGAAATATCTTGCATCAGTAAAGACCAAAAATCCAGTGTCTTTCCCTGTCAAATTATCTCATTAAAAGAAAGAAAAATGTTTCTTTTTCTGGTGAATTTATGAGGGATTTTGGTCCACCAAGAATGTTTTGGAAAGCAAGAAATAATACTGAACATTGAAACTGATATGGTTTGGCTTACTCTGCCATGGAGTGAGAATGGCAGGACAATATGTCATTCTGCTGAGCTCTGTAAGACAAGAGCATCCATTGGACTTAGTCCTGGCTCCTTTCTCCTCAGAAAACAAAAAATTGATCCAAAACTTTGTTTACCTGAGACACTTTAAAGTTCACATTGCTTTAGAACAGCCTTCAGCAATTCTGCATTGAGCAAACTCCCTGCTCCCAGTAAATCAAAATGTGGTGCAAACTACCCAGAGAACATTCTGCAAAAGATTTGTGGGTGTGAAACGATTTTATTGGGCATTAATTGTCGAAACCTCCAGTTTTCAAAAAGTGTTGCATCCATTCCAACAGGCCATTTTTTCGGAGGAAATAAATATGTATGTCTATATATTTACATTGCAAAAAATTCGAAATGGGATGCTTGATGTAATACACCCAAAATATCTCAGTCTTTGAAAACAAGACACTTATGACCCAGAAGTTTTTGACAGTCATTGTGAAAGAAGACCAGTGTTGGTGTTTGCTTTCCAAGGGGAAGAGAATCACCAATCTCCCCTTTCTCCTCATGATTTTCTCCTGAGAACAAGAACCAAGACCCACTTCTTGACCCATTATCATTTATCTCCTCTTCCACCAGACAAGTCCAGGTTCTGTCAGGGCATGAGACCATTTAATTCAGTTTAAAACCTCACTTTTTCTCCCCTGAAAGAACAAATGTGGCCTGCACATACACAAAGCCTCTTCCAATCCTTCCTTTGCCAGAAACAAAGAAAGAAAATAAGACAGACAAGAAATCACCCCACCTCCTGATTAACATTCTACTTGTCCTGATGCAACTTTATATGGTAAAACCTTGCTTGAATCTTTGGCAAACCATCTTCAAACTAGAATGATGAGACATTTGGGCACTTTGCCTGCTTGTCTCCTTCCTTTTTTGTCATATAAGTTGCTTATCAGGCATCAGATATTGTGCACCACAGAAGCCTGGGGATATCTGGCATCTCCTGCACTGCTGCTGACCCAAGGAAACCACTTGAGCATCAGGGGAGGTAGCAGAGGTGAAGGCAGTGGAGGTGTGTCTCTGCAGGAATGGCCTGAAGGCTTTTTGCAGGTTTTGGAAGATGGAGGTAGGAAGTAGCAAAAGGATTTCTCTCTGTGGTGGAAGTGTGGGCACATTTCATTTCAGCATTTCAATCTTGACAGTAAAAAAAAAAAATAAAAAGAGAGATGAAAAAAGTAATTTCACCTGCTATTTTGGAAGAACTTTTAGCAATTCCTTAACTGATTAAAGGGAAATCGGAGTCTTCTTATAGTACATCCCAGTCCTGTATAGTTATACAATATTCCCACTGCTCAGCATAGTGTGGCTTACACAGGTAACGAGAAGAGCAACCAGAATATCAACCTCTCATCATCCATAACTTTTATTTTCTATCCTCCAAATGCTCATTGCTCTGACCCCACTTGGCTTGTTCCCACTAATCATAGAACCATGGAATGGTTTGGGTGGGAAGGGACCATAGAGGTCACCTCATTCCAACCCTCTGCCGTGAGCAGGGACACCTTCCACTATCCCAGGTTGCTCCAAACCCTGTCCAGTCTTGTGGGGGAGCCCAGCTGGTTCTGGGCTCTCTGTAAGCTGAGATACTGAAGACAGAACTTTACACCTGGCACAGGGTTAACCACGGAGAGTAAGGACTGTGGCACAGGGTGGACTTCCTACTAGCATGTCTACCTATGGCATATGGACATGTGGCTGTGTGTCCAATCATGAGTTGTTATGTTTATGCCAGACCAATAGTGCATGTACAACAGGCAAGTAGAAAGCAGTCTGTTGGAGGATAAGATCACGACTCCTCAGAAGGTAGCTGAACAGACAGCAGACAGGTATCCTCTCGGCTCCCCCACACAACGTGGCCTTGAACACTTCCAGGGATGGGGCAGCCACATCTTCTCTGGGCAACCTGTGCCAGGGCCTCATCACCCTCACAGGGAAAAATTTAATCCTAATATCCAATCTAAACATACTTTGATCCAGCTAATTCTCTTGAACCTTGGTTTCAAACCAGAATGCTTTTATTGCTTTGGAGATGGAGAACAGATTCCTGTATGAGTTTCTAGGATCTGGAGACACGAGGGGAAAAGTGATTGGAAACACTGGAGTGAAAATGCAAAGAAACACCTTTATATTTTGGATACTTCTACCACTAGTTTGGAATCACAAGACAGCAGCACCTCCACTGTGGCTTCATGCAGTCCCATGACAGGTCCTCAGGCACTGTCCTGCCCAAACACAACACTGCCTGAAATTTGTCATCACTTCCCAAAACTTTTGTGGTAGAGAAAAGTGACATTTTTTAATTCTCAAAGGAGCAACAGCAAATACTAGAATATTGTTATTGCAGTTCCTCTGTGATCAGTGTTAGAAAACTCTCTATGCTACTTCAAAACCTCTTCTACCCAATTACATTGGCTCTTTACCAACAAGGAGGGGTGATAATGAACATCTATGCTAACTGGCCACACAGCTCCTTGGCTGGGAGGCTCCTGAGCTGCAGCTCCAAATAAAACTCTGCTCTGGCAGAGCTACTTGAATTATCTTTTGCAAAGAAATTATCTGATGAAACAAGTAGGTTATCGGATCAGTCAAAGAGCTAATTATATGCTCTTTGTGAATATCTGCCACAAATAAGGCTTGGAGGATCTACTGTCAGATGGGGTTTTGTCCACCCCTCCTCATTCTGAAATAGTACAGTTTGCTGAAACCCTACTGCTCTCCTGCTGGATGTGTGACAGTTGGCTGTAGAAATATTAAAAGAATCACAAGTGTCAAGGACCTGACTCTCTGATGAGATGAGTGTTACCACCACTATGGGATCCTGTGACATGGCCTGCAGTGGGTGGGAGCACGTGACACAGATGCTCAGTGGATTTGGGGCTGAGGGTGGTGTCCTTTCACAGAATCAAAAAATGGTTTGTGTTGGAAAAGACCTTAAAAACTCCTCTGCCATGAGCAGGAACACCTTCCTCTAGCCCAGGTTGCTCCAAGCCCCATCCAACCTTGCCTTGAACACTTCCAGGGATGGGGCAGCCAAAGCTTCTCTGAGCAACCTGTGCCAGGGCCTCGCCACCCTCACAGTAAAGAATTTCTTCCTAACATCTAATCCTGCCTTCTGTCAGTTTAAAACCACTCTGTCTTGTCCCATCACTATCTGCCCTGGCTTTCCTATAAGCCCCCTCTAAGTACACAATCATTCAGAACTGCACATTGGTTGAAACATAGGCAGGACCACAATCCCTTCTTCTTGAGCCCCAGTTGGGTTCAGCACAGCCAGTTCATCCTGAATAAATGGCTGCTAAAAACAGCAGGGTTGGCCCACTCTGCTGGCACACACCAGTTTGCTTTGCCCTTGTATCCATGGCATCACCACACAAGGACCAGGCCTGGTTAAGAGGCATCATTCAGGTTAAAATGGGACACGGGTCTTCTGTTGCCAACCCGTTGTCCCCACCCCACCTCCACGAGGCCACAGGTCTCAGAAGAGGAAACCTTCAGCAGTGGTTATTCTCTGAAGTCTCAGCCTGGGATAGGCCTGGAAACAGCTCTGCGCTGTGGTCAGAATTTGCATATGATTGGAAAAATTATGGATTTCCATTACTTATTAAAAAAAAAAGTCAAACCTCAGAGAGGTGAAAGGGCTCGAAAATTAGTGTCCTACTGTGCTTCTACAACTCTCATCAAGACCACTCTGAGTCACTCATTCTGTAACAGTTTTGAATTCTGACACCTTCTTGCACACAAAATGTTGGAGCCAGGAGTGACTACTTTGCATGAAAAAAAGAAAAATTGGAACTTGACTTCTTAAAATGAGATGATTCTGGAAACATTCGAGGTCAGGTTGGACAGGGCTATAAGCAATCTGAACTCTCAATACTCCACGAGTGTCCCTTCCCTAAAACGTCACTTTGAGGTTCAGTTCCTCTCTGTTGGCTTTCCAGCTACTGAGTATCTATTAGATATTGGTCATGAAACAGACTGTCAACCACTGGCAGCAACCACAGCTGATGTGTGACTGTGATATCCATTTAGCCGTGTCTGGCAAATTTAGGCAGGTGTGGAAGATAGCAATTTCTACTGCAGCAGGTGGGGAGGAAAAGCAGAGGTGTTTAATAGAGGAAAAATGTTCTTTTACTTCTTCTGTCATCTCTGCACAAAGATTGAGGGGTAGCAAATTGGTGCAGGGATTTCATAGATTCACAGAGTGGTTTGGGTTGGAAGATCACCTTGTTCCAACCCCCAGGGACACCTCCCACTATCCCAGGTTTTTCTAAGCCCCGTCCGACAGGGCCTTGAACACTTACAGAGATGGGGCAACTACAGTTTCTCTGGACAACCAGCCCCAGGGCCTCACCATCCCCACAGCCAACAATTCCTTCCTGATATCCCATCTAACCCTGCCCTGTGGCAGTGGGAAGCCATTCCCCCTTGTCCTGTCACTCCATCCCTTGTCCCAAGTCCCTCTCCAGCTCTCCTGGAGCCCCTTTAGGCACTGGAAGGGGCTCTAAGTTCTCCCTGGAGCCTTCTCTTCTCCAGGCTGAACACCCCCACCTCTCCCAGACTGTCTCTAGAGCAGAGGGGCTCCAGTCCCCACAGCATCTCTGTGTCTCCTCTGAATGCCACAGAATCATGGAACAGATTGGGTTAGAAGGAACCTTAAAGGTCATCTTGTTCCAACCCTTCTGCTAGAATTTACCCTGTTTGAAAGGAACCTCTGGGTGTCTCTGATCCAACCATCCACTCAGAGAAAGATCTAAATAAACCAAACTCGAATTAAACTTCAGTGTTTAATCAGGTGCTCAGAGCCTTGGCCCACCAAGTTCTGTTTCAAGTTTTTCTCTGATCACCACTGGCCTGAGGCCCAGTCTAGTCACTGATGTCACAGAAATTGCCTCCACAATGCAGAGTGGGTCATGCAATGGTTGCATGTGGGAAGAAGAATGCTGCTGTATTTACAGGGATCTGTAAGGATATGTACTCAAAAGGAAGAAAATGCATTCTCTTCAACAAGAAAGAAATAAGTAAATATCTTCCTACTTGCAAATAAAAAACCTCTTATTTTCCAGAAATATCATAAACTTAACTGATAGAGATTGAAAAAAAAAATGTTTGAAATATTTGGAGATATCTGCCAGTTCCCTTTTAATTTACAGCAGGCTCGGTCAGGACGCTTGGATGGTCGCATTCAGAGGGTAGTGGTCAATGGCTCAAAACCCAAAACTCAAACCCCAAACCATTCTGTGCTTCCAGGGCACTATTTGAGGGGGAAAAGTGCCATCAATGCCAAAACACTCAGATTTGGGAGCCTGAAGAATCTCAGCTGGGCAAAGTACTTAAATAGCAACTTAATCTCAAGCAAGCTTTCACCGGAGACAAGAGAAGAGATGGGTTTCATTTCAAAAGGCTTTAGATAATCTTTTTTTTTTTTTCTTTCAGTAAGCTTTTGTTGGTGTCCCAGTTTCCAGATCTCTAGCTAAGAGAGAGTTACATGTCAGAATAAAACAAATACCATGGGGTAAATTCTATTCTCACGGGGAAAACCATATTAATTTATTTTTTTTTCACTTCAGACCATTAAAAATTACGAAATAAGTATTTTGGAATTTGGAAAAATTTTAGTACCAGAACTATGAGAGCTTCATTTACATAACTGAGACCTGCTGGAAACATTTCTAAAGTACATTTTCTCCTCAGCCCCTGGCATCTTACCTACGACAATTGCAATAAAATACGTTCATAGCTCAAAATAAGTCATGGAAAGGTTTTTTTCACCATTGCAGTGTTGTCGTACGTCAGCCGTGTTTATAACTATTCACCTTTCAAGCACAGAGGTAACCCAAACCACTGACACATTTAGGGTAGGCCAGCCTGGATTTAGGGTCAGGCTGGTTGAACGTGACCTTCCGCTGCCTTGGAGGCTTTTGAAAACGTTTTTGCTTCTAAAATTGAAAATTTAACTGACCCACTTGGAATGGATATTTCAGTAAACAGCGTTAGAGAAAACCCCTTCTGAGGGCACCATTTCCTTTAACCTGTAGGTCTCTAAGTGGAAGAGGGAAACTGAACTTACACATTTAGGTTCTGAAGCATCAACATCTTTTAAACGAGCGGATGTAGGTCATGGGGATCCCAGAAACCGCAAACTAAATTCTACCCTTATTTACAACCTCCTCTGGATGGCACAAGGCAAGTAAAATTTGCACTTACACATAAACATTAAGCAATTGTAAAAAAAAACACACCTTATTTGCATCATTTTCATTTAAAAATATCATCAAAATTAAAGCTGAGGGAAGGTCTGATCAGCAGACCAAGGGTGTTACGCTGAGTGTTTCTTTACAATGCACATCCAAGCTACTTGCAACCCACCGTCAGAGCAGTGATTTCCTAAGAAAGAAATGTTGGGAAAGAAAGAAAGACAGACTCAACATTATAGAATCATAGAATCATAGAATGGTTTGGGTTGGAAGCGACCTTAAAGCTCCCGTCTCATTCCAGCCCCCTGCCACAAGACAACTTCCACTATCCCAGGTTGCTCCAAGTCCTGTCCTTGAACACTTCCAGGGATGGGGCAGCCACAGCTTCTCTGGGCAACCTGTGCCAGGGCCTCACCACCCTCACAGAATAGATTTTTTTTCCTAATACCCAATCTAAACCTACTCTCTTTCAGACTGAAGCCATTCCCCCTTGTCCTGTCACTCCAGGCCCTTGTAAATAGTCTCTCTCCATTTTTCTTGTATTCTCCCTTCAGGTACTGGAAGGTTCACCCCCTCCTTTCTAAAACATAAATCTCCTTTGTCAAGAATATCATTGAAATTCAGCCTAGGACCATCATCAAACCCCTTTGTGTGTCTATCACCCACCTACTCTCCAGGAATTTCACTGGAGAAGATGGCAATACTTGCTTTATTATATCTCATAGTTCACTACAATCGGTATCATTACCTGGGAAGCTGCAGCCTGGGAGATTGGAGACTCCCCTCTCTTGAGACATCAAGTTTCTAGTTCCTGGACTGATACAAATCACAGACTTATTAAGGTTGGGAATGCCCTCTAGGATCATCGAGTCCAACTATTAACCGACCGTCAAGCCCCTCCACTAAACCATGTCCCCAAGTGCCTCATCCACAAATAATTGCTTTATCCAAATTTTTCACATCCCTGCTGTGCTGCTGACTGACAAAACCATAGAGCTCTGAGCTCTCAACAAAGGATACTAAAAGACTCCACAAAAGCACCCTTTCCCAGAGCATCCTATAATTCCCAGTGACCTAAATACTGACTGCAGAGCTATTGATTTTAATCCCTGAAAGCAGATGAGGGGAGTGAATGCAAACATCCCTTCTTGCAGGCAAGGTCTCTTTCAGGATCAAGCCTGCAGCTTTTAATGAGTCTTTGGGGCTCAGCAAGACATCTGCCTAAGAAAAACAAAACTACACAAAACAAAACCCAAGGCAGTTGCTATCAGCCAGAGCAACAGCAACGACCCAAAGTAACAAGACAGCACAGACTTCAAGCAGTTCAACCTCTCCTGGTCTGCAATCCCCCTACAATATCTTAGTGAAAAGCTAGGAAAATAACCCTGGGTGAGAGAAAGGGATCCTGATGTCACCATGTCAAATGGAGTTGGTCCACCTGAAAATGTGGATGTAAATTATAGAATCACAGAATGGTTTTGGTTGGAAGGGGTCTTAAAGATTCTTTGTCTCATTCCATCTCCTGCTGTGGACAGGGACACCTTGCACTAGACCAGGTTGCTCCAAGCCCCATTCAACCTGGCCTTGGACACTTCTAGGGATGAGGCAGCCACAGCTTCTCCGGGCAGCCTGTGCCAGGGCCTCACCACCCTCACGGCCAAGAATTTCTTCATAATATCTAATCGAAAACTCTCCTAAATATTGCATAAAATACTAACCTGGCAGGGTAACCCACAACTGCAATATTATGGTTTGGAAAGGATGGAGAGACAGCAGGGTGGGACTGAGAGCTACCTGGGATCACTGATCACTGTCACCCAGCACACAGGGCTGGGATATAAGGAGTTATAATACCTTGGGGCTGCACTAGCCAAGGTATTTAAGCTCCCAGTATTTTCGAACACAGAATTCCATCATCTATATACCATGGAGGACCTGCAGTTCCCTCCAGAACTCCTCCAATTTTCCTGCCTACAAGAGGAGTCATTCTGCATCTCCCAGCCTTTGCAAGGTTTCTCTTGAACCCCTCAGTCCTCTTTCTTAATTAGGAACTGAAGGTTTAACTGCATCCACCACACTTCTGTGACCACTTTCCTTAGGGTCAAAGCCTTGTCTCATAGCACAAGAGAAGTAAAATGAAAGTAAAATTAAAAGGCGAAAAGCTCAAAACAAAGTTCACTTTTTTTTTTTTCCCTCTGGATAGAGAATGACAGAATTTTGGAACTCAACATCACAAAGCATTCTGATCAAAACTGAGATATCACACCTGAGGTGTAACCATGAGTATAAATAGCCCAGTTCAGAGTAGGAGATCTGAGAAAAAACTAAGAGCTCGAGAAGGAGCATAGCTCTTCAGACACCAGAACATATTGCAGCCCATGGCAAGAATTTGAGAGAACTGAATGGTGGTCTACTGTCCAACATCTGCCCAGTTTGGGATGAAAACACATCAGACTGACTAGGAGCAAACAGATCCAGCCTGTGCCAGTGACATTTGTTCTTGGTACCTACAGCATCCCAATTTAAAACTGAGCACTTTGCACCTGTGAATTTGCACTGAGTACCAATTTTTTTGGTGGTTTTGTAGTTTCACCATTTAGTTTTGTTGCCACTTGAGTGACATGGCTGAAGGTGTGACATCATCTACAGATCTTAGAAAGGGTGAGCCCATATCCTGTCTTCCACCTGCGCTAATGGAATCTATATACACACGCTTTTTCATATGAGTTATGGTCAGAAACCACAGTTAAGGTTGGGAAAAAACACCTACTCCAAGTTATCTAGGACAGCCCAGAAAACCTTATAAAAGGTCCAGCAGCAAATGTGCCCAGACACCTTCAGCTCAGCAGAGCCCAGGACAAACATCAGACACAGCAAGACGAGAAAGGAAGATGTCTCCGACCCTTTGTGCTTCTCTGGTAAGAATTTGCTTGCCGGGTTTTTTTGCCCACAATTTGACAGAGACATGTTTAAATTTTAATAGATGGAATAGGGATCTGCACCCACCTTTAAAATGCTTGTTTAAACCATTAATAATTGAAAATAACTAAAATTTTAGTTGGGGTAGCAACTGTACGAGTATATTGTGAAGTGGGATACTACAGCACTGTGAGTCAAGAAAGACATTGAAACCTCAATAGTACAGTGTCTTTTTCTTGTTATATCCTTTCTGAAATCTCCTGTCTTGTATTATTTTCTATATTTTTTTTTATCACCAAATTATAACTGGATGTGTATCATACCTGTCAGCACTGTAAGAATCAGTTAAAGAAAGCAAAAGTGGATGTGGATACAACATATTTTTCCATAATTACTCCAACCTGCAGTACAGGCTTTAATTACCAGTTAGGCTGACTGTGGATGAATTTTACAGCTGTACCTGCCTTGTGTCCTAAATGCATCTCTTTTCTTCAGCTCAGAGCACTGCTCCTCATGCTGCTCGCCCTGCTGTCAGCCAGCACGTCTCCCCTCGAGAAGGCAATCAAGCCTGGAGTCAAGCCACAGAGCCTCTTCAAGCAAGCTTATCCTGGATGTCCGACCCAAAAAGACTCAAAATTCCCCCAAACTGTCAGAGTCAACATAAGCATCAGCAACACAAACCAGGAGGCCAAAGCAAGTCTTAATGTGAGCAGCCGGTCTCTGTCTCCGTGGGATTACAGGTATGATCCCTAAGGCCTGCAAGTGCACTGGATGTCCTGGTCATGAGTAGTGGCAAGGCCATGCCCACATCTCTATTTTCAGTGCTTAACTGTTGAGAAGTTTTGGAAATATGCGGGTACCCACAGTCCACACGATCCTCTTTGAAAACAAACCAGTACAGAAAATAGCACAGAGCAAAAAACTGGCCTAGGCAATATACAGAAGTCAAAGCAAATTGCTTCTATAATTTAATTAATTTATTTGTATATTGGGGTAAGCTTTATCTTCAAAAGCGTTCTTTACCTAAGACATCGTAAAAAATATCTCAGAAGGTTAATATTGCACCAAATTCAATGGTGGTTTAATAACATCAGCATTAATTTTTCATGTTTTGAAGGGTTTAGGTCTGTTAGTCAGAGTGAGGTGCTGGGAAGCTCAAATCACTTCTGACCAGTCTTTCAAAGTCAGCGCTTGCTTAAAGCAAAATCAGTTGCATGCAGCCTGGCCTGCTGATCCTGCACTTGAAAACCTGAATATTTAGAATCATAGGATCATTAAGGTTGGAAAAGACCTCTAAGATCATCAAATTCTTTACTTATGCTCTATTTCTTAGAAACCTACAGTAGTGGGGGGTCTTCTGTCCCAGGAGTAACAGGCTCAGAGCCCATAGTTACTCAGATTATCTTGCCTTTGGAGCATCATTTCCATTTCCAACACTTCCTTTCCTGTCCCCTCCCAGGATCGATGAGGACCACAACCGCTTCCCCCGGGTGATCGCGGACGCCGAGTGCCGCCACCTTAGGTGCGTGAATTCCGCTGGGGAGCTGGACCACGGCCTCAACTCCGTCCCCATCACACAGGAGATCCTCGTCCTCCGGAGGGAGCAGAAGGGCTGCCAGCAATCCTTCAGGCTGGAGAAGAAACTCGTCACTGTGGGCTGTACCTGTGTCACCCCCCTGACGAAACCCCAGGCTTGAAGGGAGCTGGCTGCCAAGAGGGCCACGGAAAACCTCCTGGCACTGAGATGAAGGGGCCTGATTCAGTCTCCGCAAAACTGAATCAAGCTACAATGGTTAGCTAGAATATATCAGGATACATTAAGAATCGTAAGAGCCTCACTTTAAAAAAAAACCCAAACCCCTAATATGTTTTCTCCAAAATTCTTGAACTTTATGAATTCAGAATCTGGACTCCTCCATGTGCTGGGCTGAAAAAATAGTGGGATATCTTTACCCACCTGTAGTTTACACTTTGAAATGACTATTTATGTAAATCTATTTATGCTGGTGGGAAAAATAGCAATAATGTATTATCCTAATATATTATTTTAAGGTATTAAGATAATGTTAATTTATCTTTGTGTAATAAAAAAGCAGTGGAAAACATTTTGGTATTCTGCTTTCTTTCTAAAGAAGTCTTTTTGTTAAGGGAAGACATCACTCAATTATGACCATAAAATAGATTTACATGATACTAAAACCTAAAATTCTCTTAATAACATCTCTCTCTGTTGCAATAGAACGTAGAGCTCATAGAAAAAAAGTCGGGAAAATCACCGTTTTACCAACAGAGAAACTTAAATACCCAGAGGAAAATGATTTATCAAGTGACACCCGAGAGATTCACATTAAGGACACACGTGTGAAAAAAACTTACTAGTGGGTAGCTACCCAGTTATCCACCTAATTATCCAACCAGAAAAGGATTTGTAAAAATGGGTTCAACACAAATGTTTCTTTAGGGGGAAAGAAACTCCCTCCCTTAAAACAGCAAGTGTGTTTCCACTGCTGAGTTTGCTCCAACATCATCTGGGAATCTCAGTCCAACCCTTTTCAGCTTGTTTTCTGTGGAGAAGAGTTTCACTGCCTGGGCACAAGAGGGAAAGCGCACGAGTGAGTCAGGCGGGTGATTGAAGCAATTAACCACGCCTTGCTAATTGCAATCGTGATTTTCTCCACGCTCTTGTCCTGCTAACGTGTTTGCTGCCAGCAGTCAGTGCTTCAAGTGTGGGGCACCCTGACACAGCACTTCTGCTGTGGTTGTGGTGGGGATGCGTGGGTGGGTGTCTGGCGTGGCAGGTGGGTTTATTTTAAGCACAGCAGGGTTAGAAGTGCTCAGCTGAAGCTGTTCCACGTTTCAGAGGGCAGGTTGCCGTGCGGGGATGAGGATGTTTTGTTTGCTGCCATCTCAGGGAGGTGTGACCCTGCTCAAGCACTGGCAAAATGCCACTGCAAGTGCAACAGCAAATACAGAACTTGCAGAGATGCAGAGCTCAGGGGTGCAAGTCCCTAATGAGAGGTAAGGTCCTCTCAGGTAACAGCATCTTTTTCAGATCCAGCTAACGGGAGATGGGATCATCCCAATTTTCCTACTGGAGGTTATTCCCCCTCGGTGTTCCAGTGAGCCCAAATCCTTCCTAATCTACTCCAGGCACCATCAGGTTGGTCATCCTATAACTTAAACCCACGGCACAGCCACAGGTTCCACACTATCCCTTGACCTGTTATAGTCCAAGGAAACATTTATTAGCTCTACATGATCACAGTGTCTGCAATCACAACAATGAACTTCTGTCCACACCTTTACTTACCTTCTAACTATCTCTCCCACACATAGGAATCTAGGAGTATATGTGAGTCTAACTTAGCTTCTTTCTGACCTTATCTCCAGCTGTTCTTCCTTAAGGTCTCCTTCAGGGCCTGGAGTTCACCCCAGCTGACAGTCCCACGAATATCAAGCATGAGAACAAACTTCCAAAAAAAAAAACCCCAAACTAAAAAACCATTGAGGAACATGCATCCTTTGAGGTTTTCAAGGATTTATGTAAATATCAGTCCAGGAAGATTGAAGGCGGGCTGACTGCCTCATCCATCAGATAATCTCTCCATGTCCTACAGCTCCTAGGAGTTTTGGCGAATTGTCTGCAATTAACCCAAGTAGTAACCTCTAAAAGTTAAAATCAGAGAAAATCCAACCTTTCTTTACCTGGGAGAGATGTGCCATGGGCTGGAGTTGGCACATGAGTAATGGAGAGTGGTTGAAAATACTGAGAAAGCTACTGGGTGGAAAAAGGCAGAACCAGCTCAGAAAGAGATGACGCAGCTGGAGCATCAAAACACCAACAGCTTTCTGCTGATGGGCTGCGAAGATCATCGTCATGGAATAGTTTGGGTAGGAAGGAACCCCAAAGATCGTCTGGTTCCAACCCCCTGCCATGGGCAGAGACACCTTCCACTAGACCAGGTTGTTCCAAGCCCTGTTCAGCCTGGCATGATTAAAGATATTCCAATCCCCCTGCCAGAATCATCATTGTCCCTTGGACCATTTACAAACCCCCTAAATCCGTGCCTGAGGACACAACCCTTTCTTATTTACTTGGCTTTGTGCTAAGTTCATGGTGACCTCTGCAAGCTGCTTGGGTGTTGTACGTGCTCCTGCAGAAGTGTTTAATTGGTGATCAGTTGGGTTGATTCACTGGGCCTGAGGACTGCTTTCTTTCCTACTGCAAGTTCTCCCATAACTCCTGGCACAACGAGCCAAGAGATTTTTCCCTCACATTGCAGAGTTCAGTTGGAAAGGTGTAGAATAATCTCAAACCAATGCACCCTGCCATGGGTCACCTGATCAATGTCCTTGTTTTTCTGGGCAAACATTCACAATTACAGTCAATAGTGACCACAAGAGGAGACTGAAGAGACTAGGGCTCCTCTCTCACCCTTGCACAGCTCTTAGCAGTTTGAGGTTCAACAGGTAAAGTTTGTTCCTTCTTGTTTCCAAGAGTTGCAGTGCAAATTTCTGCTAATTTGATGCCCTTAAATGATATCATCATTGGAGGGATGGGGGGGGGGTGGAAATTGCTGCAAAAGCCTCTTCAACATAAAAGTTTCCGCTGCTCCCCATCTCAGTTTCATGTCAGTTTGCAAAATGTGAGCAGCAGTGCCTTGGCAAACAGATTGCTTGGCAACCTGTGAGCAAAACCCAGCAGAAAGGGCAGTTTGAGACTGGATTTGTGCAGCAAGTGATCAGATAATCAGGCTCACTGTTGCCAGTTATCAAAGCAATCTGGACAGAAACCAGACGCTTGTAAAAGGTGATACAGATTCAACCATAAGGAGGCCAAGAAACACAGGTTTAAGAAGACTGAAATGAAAAGCCAGACCAAAAAATTCTAGGGGCAAGTTAGAGAGAAGATAAACCATCTCTATCTGTTTACCAGATAAGGGAACCTTGATCATGATACAAATACATGATGCTTACTAAGAATGCAGATAAAACAGAAACATGATGGTTTGTACAGCTTTTACTCACTCATAGAAAGCTGTGCCCAGAAAAGAGTATTTTGTCAGTCCATGACCCCCAAAGAGCATCAAGCACATTTTTAATATTTTGTTGAAGTTACAAGAAAAGGTGGAAAAGCTGAGCCACTTTTCTAAAGGAATAATAAATAAATAAAAAGTTACATAGGAAGCAGGAAGGGATTTCTCTGAGGACCTGAGGATTTGAACCTGCTACCACTATCTAGCCCTGGAAGTAGGGAGAATAATTTGAAAGTATGGAAAATGTTTTCAGTCATAGAATATCTTGAGTTGGAAGGGACCCACAAGGATCACTGAATTCCAACTCCTGGAACTTCTCTTTGTGAACATCAAAAGGCAGAAGGTATAGTTTGTTTCTGGTGCTGAATCTGACTGGCATCTTCTCAGCTCCTGAAAACCAGCACCAGGACAGTCCCACTCCCACCAACAGCTCTGACTCTGCCAAGTAGTACCAGACAATCACAGACATTTTAAGCAAGCTTCTTTGTCACTGTCATGTTACAGTAGTATAGAAAATGCAGGCGCAGCCCACTCAGTAGATTCTTCTAAAGCAAAAGGTTAAAAATAATATCAAAGAAGTAAGAGGAAGAAGGAGATGGAGGCAAAAGGAGATTGTGGAATTACAGAATGGTTTGGATAGGAAGGAACCTTAAAGATCACTTTTTACAACCTCCTGCCATGGGCAAGCACACCTTCCACTATCCCAGGGTTGCTCCAAGCACAGTCTAAACTGGCCTTGAACACCTCCAGGGATGGGGCAGCCACAGCTTCTCTGGGCAACCTGGGCCAGGGCCTCACCACCCTCACAGGGAAGAAAGATCAAGGCGAGTCTCATGTTTTACCCCCTGATGGTGACATGGGAGAAGGTTTCTGGTCTGATGTCTTGGGCAATCTCCAGAACTTGCAGCTGATACGGAAATTCACCCCATCATCTACACCCATCATGTTGGAACCAACCCACAGATCTCCACAGGACCGACCAGAAAATTTCTCATACCCTTAAAGTTTCTCCTGTAAGGTCTAACTCTGAACAAACTATGTCAACTGCTGGGTTTTCCAGCCATTAGTCTCTTTTTTTTGTTTACCAAACACAGACACAAATAATTTTGGGGTTGTTTCAAAAAAAATCAATATTTTCTGCGTAACAGGCTGCTCTGGTCCATAGTACCTTTGAATACCCCTGTGGTCGGGGGTCCAAAGAAGCCTGACTCACACTTTCAGGTCAATACATCCACAGGTCACAGCACAAGTCAGGGAGGAGGCATCTACCTGAGCAGAGATCACTGCTGTGCCCTCCATGCTAATACAGGGGTCTCGGCACCAGCATCCCATGGGAGTTGCTACCCCAGGATCCCTGCCTGAGCTGCCAGAACAGCCACAGCAAGGGGAGCAGCGAGCAAGAGACACAGAAATGAGGTTAGTGAGAGGCAAGCAGAAGAGGAAAGGGATAGGAAAGGCCACGAGGCTCAGATACCAACCTGTGACTGGAGATTGCTTAGCCCAGCAGGTTACAAGAAAAAGCTGTGCCACTGCTGTTACACTTACAGATGTGTCTTCTCCTCCTGGTAAAAGAACTGAGTCCCTCAAAGCTTCCCTAAGCCACATTGAGAGCCACAGATGCCCACCTGGACACCCAACTGGGCTGGATCTGTAGCTGAAGTGTTAAGAAACAAGCAGAGCCTTTAGCAAAGGCTGGTCCCCAGCTCTGAACTGTGCTTGCTCTCAGTGGTGTTATGACTGTGCTGTTTACAAGAAGCACAAACTCATTTGCCGTGTTCTCAGATTCACAGAATCACAGAATGGTTTGGGTTGGAAGGGACCTCAAAGATCATTCTAGTTCCAATCCCCAAATTAATAGATTGCTGGAAATGAAAGCCAGCACCTTAAATATAACCAGGCTCGTATTTACAACCAGCTGCACTCTAAGAATGGTGCCATTAGAAGGAAACTGCGCCCGTCGCTCATTTTGTTTAGAAATAATCCCCACACCTCCCTGAGAGGTGTGTGGTTTGCAGTTGGTAACTCTGGCTGCAAAACCTTATGACCTATGGGAGAGACTTCCTTAATTAGCTACCTGTGTATTTTCCTGATGAGCTACTTCATCATTCATCCACATCAGACAACTCTTAGGGTAAGGTGGTGAATGTTTAGGAGCATCAGAACAGGAGAGTATGCCCATTCAGCTGCCCTGAATCCCATGTCAAAGCAATTATGGTTGAGAAGAGAGAGAGAGAGAGAGTAGTTTTCTCCCTGAAAAACAAGTGAGGACAACCCCAGGAGGTGGTCTTAGAGAGAGGGAAAGAAATAGGTCAGGAGTAAGAAGCGGGTTACGATTTCCTGGTCAGTGGTTACTGTAAGAGCAGAGCTGGTGATACACGAGAGCGAGCAGAAAACACCTGCAGAGGTTTGCTCTGCACCACATGAAGAGCTTGGTGGTCATAACGAAACAGCTGCTGCCACAAATGAGTACAAATGCCTGTAACTGAATTAGATGGTTACCCATGGGCTGTTGAACCAGCTCCCAGTGACCCACAGGGCAGGGAATACACCCAACTCCACAGAAAAGCACCAAAGGAGTCATCACAGAACCACAGAATCACGGAGTTTTTTGGGTTAGAAGAAACCTTAAATATCATCTAGTTCCAACCCCCTTGCCCAAGCCATGTCCAACCTGGCCTTGAGTCATTTAGACCCAACAACTTGCCCGACCTACTCTGAGGAGGAAACCCAGGGTCTACCTGCACCAGGTGGATCTAATTTTAAGCGGTTTCTGTGCAGTCAAAATGAAATATGAGAATGCATTCACACAGGTTTGCCCTGATTTAAAAGGAAATAGAAGCTTAAAGCCTCCACCAAAAGAAATCAAAGTCAGAGGTCTGAGAGTCTGACTCAGCTCTGGGTGAAAGATGAAGTAATGTCCAAAAAAAAGCAACATTGAAGCAATTTGATAAAATAATAAATAGTTATAGAATCACAGAATATCCTGAGTTGGAAGGGACTCACAAGGATCATCGGGTCCAGCTCCTGAACAGAACAATGAGTCTTTTTAGTCTCTGCTCCTTGTGCATCTAAGGGAGAGAAAGGGCCATTCTTCCTTTCCTAAGGTAGGACATCTCAGCTCAGCAGACCACCCTGGCCTGCAGGTACAATTCCTTGTTCCTTTGATGGGTAGGGATCCTCTTCTACCACTTCAATCCCAGCACCTATTATTTAGCTGGCTAAATAATGAAGAGCAGCAAGATGAAACCACTTCACATTTCCCTGCATTCCAGTTCAGCCAGCCATCCAGCTGGTGGAGAAGAAGGGTGTTTGTAAGGATGACTTCTTGTCTGGGAGACGATAGGACAGGCCTTTCCCAGCTCTCATGAACCATGTTCCCAAATTCCAGCTGCAGCCCCGCAATGTGGTATCTCCCACCTCATTTCCCACCATCCCTAGAGACCATCCCCAAGGTCTGGAGAACCCTGCTCCGTTGTCATCTCCCCCATCTTTTCACCTATTTAGGCTGCAAATTCTCTTCTGCTCCCTCTTACTCATATCACTGTACTGGAAAATGCCTGATCTTTGCTGAAGTCTCTTGGTGCTACTGCAGCACAAACCCATTCTCTGTGTCTGCTTTCATTTTGAGCTAACACAAAACAACATTTTAAAAATAAAATATGATTTTTTTATTCAGCAGATAAGTTATTGAATAAATACAGATTAAAATTATCCTTTTTTTTTTCTTTTTGTACTCTGAGCAAACACAAAGCCATAAATACAGTCATAAATAGAAGACATAAATATAGATATAAATATTCATTGGTTCTTTACCATTTTAACACCTGTTGCAGCGGACTCAATTCTGTCCCAAAATGCTCTGCAATAAATCAGCCCACACCAAACAAAACCAAACAAACCCAGAATGTGATAACAGTTCAGGCCTGTTGGCACAAATGTTTGATTGACACAGATAATACCTTAGTGAGCAGGGGTGGCCAGAGAAGGGAAAGGGGTAGGAGATGAGCAAGGGAAGGAGAAGGTGCAGGAGAAGGAATTTTTTCTGGCAGTGCTTGGGGGTATGTATTCATTAGGGCAACTCACTGCCAAGGACAACATTTGAAACTATTACTCATTTGATTCACCAAACTGATATAAACCGCAATGAAAAATAAATTCAAAAAAGCACTGCTTTACCCTCTCACCACTTGGGGTCACAAACAAAGCTTTTTCTCCATCCCTCTCCCTCCCCTCCATCACCAGCTACCGGTGATTCCCATCCTAAAATACATCATGCAACAACAGCTGAATCATGAGGTAATTTCTGGAGGCAATTTGCTCAGGTTTGGAAGGGCGATGTCGTGTTGAATTCCTGGGATTCGCGGTGGGCGTCTGTGGGATTCCACCAGAGGGGTGTCTATAGGATAAACTGCTTCTTCCCAGTGTCGCCCGCCCTACTAATCCCTCCTAGGAGTGGTGATGGATGACTGGAGTGACGCAGGTGCAGCCCACGGTGATGAGTTTCTTCTCCAGGCGGTAGGTGGGCCGGCAGCCCTGCTGCTCCCGCCGCAGGACGAGGATCTCCTGCTTGATGGGGACGGAGTTGAGGCTGTGGTCCTCCTGCCCCAGGGGGCTCACACAGCCAGAGAGGCGGCACTGGGCGTCAGCAATCACCTGGGGGAAGCGGTTGGGGTCCTCGTCGAGCCTGGGGATGGGCACGGGAAAGGGATTTATGTCTTTGCACAGCACGGGGTGGCAGGATCTTCTTGTTTATCTCCATGGAAGCACCCCACTGTTCAGCTGTGCATCCCCACCATGACACCTGGTCAAATAATTTCCCTGTCCTCAATGTTTCTTAGAATTATTTCCTAGAAATGGAATCAGTTTTGGGAGGGTAATAGTGCTGTATCATTCTTTGGGAGTTGATGAATGGAGAGGAGCTGAGTTAAATACAGAACTCACTGCAATCACACAATTCGTTTTTTTGATGGTTTTAAAAATGTTTTTAATTTCAGAATTCAGAAACTTCTTTCAGTTTGGAAAATTTAGAATTACAATGGACTGATATCGTTCTTTTCCCAGGGGAATAATTCGTTTCATCATCATTTCAACCCTATACAGTGCTACAGCCTGGGGACAGAGTGGCTGGAAAGCTGGAAGAGGACCTGGGGGTGCTAACTGTCAGTGACTGAACATGAGCCAGGTGTGCCCAGGTGGCCAAGAAGACCAATGGCACCTGGGCTGTCCCAGCACTGGTGTGTCACAGCCCCAGGGCAGTGCCTGTCCCTGTGCTGGCACTGCTGGGGCACCTCCAGGGCTGGGGGCAGTTCTGGGCCCCTCAGACAAGAGAGACATTGAGGGGCTGGAGCGTGTGCAGGGAAGGGAACGGAGCTGAGGAAGGGGCTGGAGCACCAGGAGTGGCTGAGGGAGCTGGTGGGGGCTCAGCCTGAAGAAAAGGAGGCTCAGGGGGGACCTTCTCTCTCTCTCCATCTGTCTGACAGGAGGGTGGACCCAAGTAGAGGTCAGGCTCTGCTCCCAAGGAAAAAGTGACAAGAGGAAAAGGCCTCAAGTGGTGCCAATAGAGGTTTAGATTGGATACTAGGAAAAATTTTTTTCCCCAAAACGGTTGTCCAGCCCTGGCATAGCTGCCCAGAGCAGTCATGGAGTCCCCATCCCTGAAGGGGTTTAAAAGCTGTGTAGATGTGGCACTTGGGGACATGGTTCAGTGATGGCCCTGGCAGTGCTGGAGGAGTGGTTGGACTGGATGATCTTAGAGGTGTTTTCCAACCTAAAGGATTCTGTGATTGACACAGGCTGACAAGATGATTAGAAAACTTTCCAAAGCACTGGAAAAAGTTTCTCTTGGAGAAATCTCACCCGACATCAAAAATCAGCATGCGTCAAGAAGTGTTTGTAATATTTACAGGACTCTGGGCATATGCTGAGAAACAGCCATCATTCACCCCCCAAAAAAACCCTCTCTGTACACAGACATCACAATTAAGATAACAAGTAAACAGTTACCTGTAATCCCAAGGAGCGAGAGATCGGTTCCTGATATCGTGGACCATCCTAAAGGTATGATGTGACTTGATGATACGAATGTTGACTTCCACTGATGTGGGGAATTTGAGATCCCTTTGGTTCAGGCAATCTTCACTCAGCCTCACAGAGGCACCAGCCTTGCTGGGTTGAGTGTGAACCACCTTCTTATGGGGTGAGCTCCTTACAGTGAGTGCTAGAACCAGCACCAAAACCAGTGATCTGAACTGGAAGAGAGGAAAGTTATCTCAGTTCTGCCCAGTCAAGAAAGGGAGCGCACAAAGAGCCAAGTCTTTACTAGACTGGACCATCTTTATACTTATATTGGGTTGAGACAGGCCAGCATGAGCAAACAGCACAACAGTGCAAATAAAACTCATCAGTACAGATGCTAGACTCTGATTTTAATTCTGATTCATAGTCAGCTTTGCACCAAGAAGAGCATCCCTTCTTGTGCCTTAGAAATCCAGCAAGCCATTTCTCAGGACAGTAAAGACTAGCAACCCTCATCTGCTGGAAATAACACTTTTTCCAAGGAAATCTGAGATTCTCAGGCCATCTCCAGTAGACAGAGTTTTAGTGACTCACAGAGTCATAGAATATCCTGAGTTGGAAAGGACCCACAAGGATCATCAAATCCAGCTCCCCAAAAAAAGGCAAAATAAATGAAGAGTATTTAAGGGAATCACAGGAGCTGATAGTGCTGCAAATGCTACCTGGGCTGAAATTTAAATTCATAGATGTTCACAATGAAATTTCAGCAATTTTGATAACATGTTGTCTGAGAAAAGGGCTGTCTCCCCCAAGTGCTGATAACTAAGAGATAAATAAATAATAAATAGTCCACCACACACTTGTCACTCAAGCACCAAACACAGCTGCATCAGACAGAATCAGCATCCCATTCAGCTCCCACCAGGACCAAAAGGGTTTCTTGTAGAAATGACAGGACCTGCACTCTGCTTTCTCTCTTGCAGAAAATATTTCTTAACCTTTATATTAAATGTAAGTACTCACCATGGCAGTGTAGCTGGAAAAAGCCATGGCCACCTCTCTGCTGCTTTGGGTGGATGCACAGGGTGACAAGGCACGAGAGGTTTCCTTCTCTGAGACCCCTTCCACCTGCTTGTGTCTCAAAGCCAGTTGTGATTTCCTTTTTATAGCAAAGTTCAGCTACTACCACCCTTTCCATTGCAGCACAGCTGCCTTACCTGACCCGAGGTTAAGAGCTGATATTTCATTTCCTACCCCACTTCCTCCCATCTACCTCCAAAAAGGGGAGGGCAGATACTATCACCAGAATCCCAAATTAGCCAATACTATTTATTCAGTCAGATAAAGAGATAAGGAAAGAAAAAGAGAGAAAAAAAATTGTTCAGGCAGCTTTTTTTTTTTTTACCCCCTCCCACCCCCTCTTTCTAATAATAATGTTCTTTCACCACAAACCCATGTGTGGATGCACTTCCACGTGCCTCACACAAACCAAACGGCAGAGATGAGCAAGCTGCAAAGCCAGGCACCCAGCGAGGCTTTCAAAATGAGGACAGGACATGGGAGTGCTGCTCTCCTGCCCCTCCTCTGGCCTTGTCAACTGCATGGACCTTGGAGAAGCATTTCTCCTGGATGGACTCCTTGGACATTCATGGTGGGGAACGGAGCTGGGGAAGGGGCTGGAGCACCAGGAGTAGCTGAGGGAGCAGGGGGGGCTCAGCCTGGAGAAAAGGAGGCTTTGTCCCTCTCTGAAACTCCCTGACAGGAGGGTGGAGCCAGGTGGGGGTCAGGCTCTTCTCCCAGGCAGTATGTGACAGACAAGGGGATATAGTCTCAGGCTGTGCCAGGGAAGGTTTAAGTTGTACATGAGGAAGAATTTCTTCTCAGAAAGGGTAATTAGATATTGGAACGGGCTTTCCAGGGAAGTGGTGGAGTCCACATCCCTGGAGGTGTTCAAGGAAAGACTGGATGTGGCACTCAGTGCTCTGGTGTGGTTGACAAGGTTGGAAAAGGTCAAAGGTTGGACTCGATGATCTCAGAGGTCTTTTCCAACCTAAATGTTTCTGTGATTCTGTGTGACCTGCCCCACGGCCATACTGTACTGCATTCTACCTAACTCTCCTCTGAGTGCCACAGGGGCTGGAGAAAATATTTTTAAACAATTTTTACTCATTTTAAAGTGTCTGAAGGGGCTGTACCACCCCCACCAGAGAAGTGGCTGTAGGCAGTGATGGCACAGCAGTGGTGAGAGGTGAGGTGAGGGGGCAGCTGGGAGAGTAGGACTCCCTGTGGCAGCACTGGAGCAAACCCATGTGCAGTGAATATGTGTATGTGTGTGTGTATATACATATATATATATAAATGGAATCCCAGAAGCAATTAGTTGGGAAAGACCTCTGAGATCAAGTCCAACCTATGTCCTATCATCACCATGTCAACTAGATCGTGGCACAAAGTTCCTTGTCCAGTCTTTCCTTAAACACCTCCAGGGACAGTGACCCCACCACTGGATCTCTCCAGCAGCTGCCCTGGGTCCCCCAGTCCCCCAATTCACAGACACAAACACCCACCAGTGGCTGCTCCTTACCAACATCCAACTCCCAGATCCCACAGTCTCCCCTGTAGCTAGTCTAGACCTCCCAGTATTCCCAGTAGCCAATTATGAGACCTCTAGTCTCTCTCCCTCTAGTCTCTGACATCCTGCCCAGGTTTGTGGCTGCTCCAATACCCAGAGCACGTCCAGCTTGATGTCTTTAGCATTTCCATGCTGACATACACCCTCACACACACGCATGTTCATTACTGAGCCACCTTCATCCTTTCCTTTCCCCAGCTTTGCTCCTTCCTCTATGCACCCCATAAATCTCAAATAATCCCAAATACTACTCCCAACACACCATAATGAGTCCCATAATCCCATAGCCAGCAAGATGATGTGGGGAAAGCCTCCCCCATTAAATTGTCCGGGGGGACTCAGATGTATACTGGGGTTGACCATCCCCCCTTGGACAGCCCTGGAAGAGCTGGCTCAGGGGCTTTGTTGGTGCTTTATTGGTGTTCCTCCACTTGGTTCCTCCACTCCTTAGTGTTCATGGAAAATTTAATCACTCTTAATCATGTAATCCCCATTTTATAATTAGGGGAGAGAGGCACGAAAATAAAAGTGGAAACAGGACTCTGCATTCTGTGATCCAGAAAGGATCACCCGCAAACTGGACGGGAAAGACCAACGCATGTTTTGTTTCCCCAGGAGCACCAGCAGGTCTCTTTGGGAGTAAAAGCTATTTTAATGGCAGAAAAAAGGCCTATATAACCACTTTAATCAGCTTTCCTGTGGAGAAGAGCCCTGAGAGAAATGTTTCCCAAAGCTGTGCAGCCAAGCTGGAAGCAGAAGACTGAAGTGTAGGACTCCTTACACAAAGTCATTTTCAGTCCTCCAGGAAATCAACAGATTCATGACACTTTTGGTCCTACAGAAAATCAGAACCCTCTTACAAATTTGTGTTATTTTTCCAGTGAGAAGGGACTAATCTGGTCTGAATAATACCAGCAGAAATCTCCATCGACTGATGCTTTACATCACTGCAGGATGTTGTCATCATTTTGTGGTCTGAATCAACTCTCAGCTCAGAGACCCGAGACTCTTCTCATGTAAATTTTTCACATTTCAGGTTACTATGTTCACCTGAAGTAATACAAATCCTGTGACACATGTTCCTATTTTGACTGTTCTATGTATCCACCACCGCATCTACTGAGATGCGACGCTGAGCGTGGAAGACCAAGAGAGGGGAGAATTACCAGAAATCCACCTTTTTTAGCCCAGCAACTGACCTCCTTTTTTTCCCCTGAGTACTGGCTGTGAAGGGAAAGGGCATTGCCATGAAAATGGGTTGGACTGTGCAGGAACAGGGTTAAGCGGAAACCATTACGGGTGACGAAGCAATGACGTTATCACGTCAAGTACCAGGTTATGAGCCCCCACCACCACTTTCCATTCGCATCTTGTGCCTTCAGCAGCCTGTAAATTCAGCAGGGGTTCCCTCTTTGACACAAATGTTCCTATGATTGAACTTGTCTTTCACTGAAGTTCACTGAAAATTTAATTGAAAGGGATCATCGAACTCGAACAATTAGAAGGGAGGAAAAATCCTCATATCCATGGAATCACAGAATGGTCTGTGTTAGAAGGGACCTTCAAGATCGTCTAGTTTCACCCCTTTTCCATGGACAGGGACACCTTCCACTATCCCAGGTTGCTCCAAGCCCCGTCCAACCTGGCCTTAGACACTTTCAGAAGTGTGGTAGCCACAGCTGCTCTGGGCAACCTGTGCCAGGGCCTCCCCACCCACACAGGAAAGAATTTCTTACTTAAATATAGGAATATACAGTTATCTCAAAAAGCTGTTCACTCCCACACATCACAGCCTTGGAGCAGGGATGGGGACTTGGAAAGAAACCAGAAAATTTTAATTTCACTTACAAGAATTCTTCTTCTCTTGAGTTACTATAGGGAAACCCCACTGTTTGCACTGTTACACGCAGGTTCAGGTTTTCACAGCACTGCAGGCATAAGAAATTCCTCATTTCAGGTTGGGCTTGGACCACAGAATCACAGAATGGTTTAGGTTGGAAGGCACCTTAAAGCTCACCTCGTTCCAAGCATCTGCCAGGGGCAGGGACACCTTCCACCACACCAGGTTGCTCAGAGGACTGTCCGTAGCCCGCATCAGCAATGGGCTGAGATTGCAGCCTCTGAAAGCTCTGGATGTCGAGATCAAATTAATATTTCAGGCTGAGGTGGCTGCAGCACAAGGCAGGGCTTGTACCTCCAGCAGCTTGTTCCTGCCTCTCTGGCCACCCCAGATTTTACCCTTCTGATGTGTGACACCACAAGATCACCTTCTGGTTTAGAGCTCTGACCGATCACATCCATGCAGGGGTTACCCTGGGCAGGGTTTGCTTACAGGGCTTTATCACACCACCAAGATTCGTGGCCAAGTGCAGACCACAGCCAAGAGGTGTGAACTGTAAACACCAAAATTTCAGGGGAAATGTGGCTGCCAGGTGTGCCACAGGTACCACCAGTGGAAACCTCTGCATGGGAATGTTCCTCCAGCACAACAGTGACCACAGCTCTGTGTTACAGCTGTGGGACCTCAGAGGGGACCAGTGGCACATCTGGGCTCCCTCCACAGGCCAAGGACAGACCTCATTTTTGGCTGTCACCCCTGAGTCTTCCTCATGCTTTCGTCAGAGCTGCGGGATGAATGGGGGGCAGGGATTACATGATACTGATGGTGCTGGAGTAGGGAATTGACTCCTAATCCCTGCAGTCTGAGTGTTCACCTGTCCTGCAGCAGGGAGATAAATAGGGATGTTCATTTCTAGAATCAATAATCCTGCAGAAAGAGGGTGGACTCAGGGTTTGAGAAATACAACACTAAGGTACAATGTGGCAAGGGCCATGAGGATGCTCTGAGGGCTGGAGCACCTCTGCTATGGAGACAGGATGGGAGATGTAGGGTCGTTCAGCCTGGAGAAGAGAAGGCTCCAGGGAGACCTGAGAGCCCCATCTGGTGCTTAAAAGGGCTCCAAGAAAGCTGGAGAGAGACTTTCAACAAGGGCTTGGAGTGACAGGACAAGGAGGAAAGGCTTCACAGTGTCAGAGAGAAGGGTTAGATTAGATGTTAGGAAGAAATTCTTCCCTGTGAGGGCGGTGAGGCCCTGGCACAGGTTGCCCAGAGAAGCTGTGGCTGCCCCACCCCTGGAAGTGTTCAAGGCCAGGTTGGACAGGACTTGGATAGTGGAAGGTGTCCCTGCCCATTGGACAGGGACAGTTGGATTAGATGAGCTTTAAGGTCCTTTCCAACACAAATCATTCTAGGATTCTATAAAATAAGGTGCCAGGGAACTAAGTGGGTGCTGAACCATAACCATGGCAGGACAGATGGGCTGGTTTTTGGGTGAGGCATGAGGGTAGCAATGGGCAGGCTCTGTGTCAGGTCACTCAACTCAAAACAAGGATCAGGGCCAGAACTGGGGCTCCTCTTCTCAATCCCACGCAGCAGAGACAAGACCAGGGAAATTATTAGGGACACAGGGAGGTGACAGGGAACGTTACATGACCAAACTCTTTGGTTATTTTTGATGGATTCCCTGAATTGTTACTTTTCTTATCTGTGATCTTCAATATCAAAAGGAGCATGATGTCACTTAAGAAAGGCTGCACACTTCTCATGGGATCTTCCCTATTGGGGCCCTGATATTACTCAAGCCAGGTTTCTTGAGAATTACAACCTCCATTCTATTCTCTCCTTGCTTTTCTTTTAAAATAACACACACTCCCTCATCATTTTCATCCACTATGGAATTTTTAGGTTTTTCTCTATCAGCAAGAACAAAGCCTGGAAATTTAATATAATAGCAAATAATATTATATAAATATTATAACAAGTGTTATATTGTTCCCTGGGAGAAGATACTAATCCTTCCCCTCCCTGGCTCTCCCCTCCTGTCAAGGAGTTGCAGAGAGTGAGAAGGTCCCCCTGAGTCTCCTTTTCTCCAGGCTGAGCCCCCCCAGCTCCCTCAGCTGCTCCTGGTGCTCCAGCCCCTTCCCTGAACACTCTAGCCCCTCAACATCTTTCTTGTTGTGAAGGGCCCAAAACTGAAATACATTTTTATAATATATAATTTTTTAATAATACATACAAAAATACAGCGTCTGTCCATGTGGCTGAGCATCCAGGAACTGGATGACCTCTCTGCTGGTATCACAGATTCAGGCTGTTGGTCAGATCCAGCTGATCCCCACAAACCTTTCTCCCTGTGTGAGTTGTTTGTTTTTCTCCTGTCACCAAAGGCCTCTCTCCCAACTTCCAAGGATAGACCAAGATGGCCACCAGCACCCCGGGGGAGGTAGAGGGCCACATCCTGCCACTCCAGGCTACGGGATAGTAAAATAAACCAGATTTATCTACCCTGGAGCTCCTCCTGGTGTCCTATCTTGGGAAATTCAGCATCAGCGGTTCCCCAGCTGTAAGTGCAGGAAAAACACAAAATCACAGAATTATGGAATGGTTTGGGTTGGAAAGGACCTTAAAGATCATCTCGTTCTGAACCCTGCCATGAGCAGGGACACCTTCCAGTAGACCAGGTTGCTCCAAGCCCCGTCCAACCTGGCTTTGAACACTTCCAGGGATGGGGCAGCCACAGCTTCTCTGGGCAGCCTGGGCCACAGCCTCACCATGCTCACAGGAGCTTGTTCCCAATACCCCATCCAACCCTCTGGCAGTGGGAAGCCATTCCCCCTTGTCCTGTCCCTCCAGGTCCTTGTCCCCAGTCCCTCTCCAGCTCTCCTGGAGCCCCTTTAGGCACTGGAAGGGGCTCTCAGGTCTCCCTGGAACCTTTTATTCTCCAGGTGAACACCCTCAGCTCTCCCAGCCTGGCTCCATCAGAGACCATCTGGGTGTTTTACTCACCTTCACTAATCTTTGCAGTTTTATGAGACCAAACACTCTCTGTGGGTCTGAGGTCACCCTGGAGAAGCACAATACATCCAACCAGAGACCTTTAGGAGGCTGCAAACAGGTAAAATCCCCTCCAAACCCACTGTCATGGCTGTTTTGAATGAGACAAGCTCAAAAATCCAGCTTTTATAGTTCAACAGATCTGTCTGCAGAAGAAAAACGGGGGAACCCCCTCCCGCAGACACTGAGATGCTGCCAAGATGCAGAGCTGCAGGTGGGCAGAGGCAGGAGCTGCCCACATTTATTGCCCTCTCATCTTACAGGAATTTCTGCATGTATTTGGTCCACCCAAGGCAAAGGCACGTGGTGGAAAGACATTCCCAAGACCATTCCTGAACCAAAACGGGCTGGCAGCTGCCTGAAGGTTTTGCAGAGCAGCACAGGTCCCCAGAAGGGTGCAGAGTTGTATCCCCACAAGTGGGAATTTTACATCCAAGTAAGCAAAAAGCCATGGATTAAACAATATAGACATTTTTATTTATCAAATTAAGATTTATGGCATCCAGAAACAAGGGAACATGAGCTGTGCAGGTGTCTGGGGATGGGCAGGGATAACAGCAAACAGACAGTGCTGCTCAGCAGATTTCCAAAGCTTCATCTCAAACTCACCAGGATGAAAAAAGAAATTAAAGAAAATCGCAAACCTTCAGCACCACTGGATCACAAGCAGCAAAGACTGGTCTGACTGTGGGGTCAGCTTTTCTTGAAACCCATTCCCAGGGAATGATTCCAGGCTGAAAGGAGGAGCAGCTGGAGACAGAACCCATCTGTGCCAGAGACACAGTCCCTGGGCAAACTCTGAACACCCATATCCTTCCCTGGGGGCAAAACTCCCACCAGGGGTTTGAAATCCAGAAATAAAGCTGACCATGGGCAATGGAGCAGGTCAGACCACACCTGTCCTTCCAGCACCAGGAATCATCCTCCACAAGATGGGTGGGAAAAGCAGAACCAACAAGACAGGCATTAGGCATCTTTCCCTGTGAGACAAGCAGATCTGGGCTATACAATTGGGGAAAAAAAAAGGGAAAAATAAAAGCTTCACTAGTAGTGGAGCTCTCACATTGCTTCTCACCACCACTATGGAATACTGGATTCCTAAATCCAGATTTATTTTTAAAAAATCCACCAAAAAGCCACCAAAACTAAAGACAATACATTAGGAACACTGATAATTTGCTCTTAGATTTTTCCTTTCACCTCCTTGCAGAAACAAGACTCTTCCCAAATGCTCCAGTTTGAAGACAGCAACAGCTTCCATAGCTCCTGGCTCTTCTTCTTTTGTGCCAGCAGTGCACAGCAAGGAAGTGCAGAGACCTGAGCTCCCCAAAGTCCAGCTCAGCCAGATGAAGGTTTCAGGAGAGAGCTTGAAGGCAAACACAGGGAGTCTCTGGACTGAAGAGTCCACATAAACTTGGGATCTTCCACCCAGAGGCTCAGATTAAGAAGACAATGTCATCAGACACCATGATCTGGTTGTCATCCTGCATGTGGGCCAAGGCCCCCTTCACCTCGGCCAGCGAGAAGGGCTCGGGGTTGTCGCGGTTGATGGACTCCATCACGTTCTTCAGACCCACAGACTGGGCGTGGGAAGCTTTGAAGACCTCCAGGAGAGCAGCCTTGAACGCTTTCAACCTGGTCAGAGGAGAAGCAATCACCCTTAGAGACCACACACAAGTCCTTCCCCTCCTTCCCAGCCCGGGATGCTTCAGCTCTTCCCCACTCCAGAAGCAGCACTCGGCAGGAAAACCAAAACAGGAGCCGGGAGCACAACAGATGCATCTCCAGCAATGGGACAACAGCTTGGACCCTCTGAGGGGGGTGGATAAGCAGGGATAAACTCTTCCTCCACCCCCCACTCACCTTGGCTCAGCCAACTCCACCTTCTTCCCTTCCCCAGTGGCCGAGGCTTCGGGCGTCTTCGGAGTGTGTGCCTGAACTGGAGCAGAAGGAAGAGTCACCTTCACCCTGCCTGGTGTCCAAGCACCCAGACAGCAAAAGCTCTTGGCCTCAGGGTGGGGTGGGTGACGCCAAACTGCCTCCCAATATTGCTATTTCTACAGCAGTTTGGAAGTGTGAAGAAAAGAATTAACCATGGAATACAATCATGGAATGTCTTGGGTTGGAAGGGACCTGAAAGATCTTCTCATTCCAATCCCCTGCCATGGGCAGGGACACTTTCCACTATCCCAGGTTGCTCCAAGCCCTGTCCAACATGGCCTTGGACACTTCCAGGAATGGGGCAGCCACAGCTTCTCTGAGCAACCTGTTCCAGTGCTTTACCACCCTTACAGGGAAGAATTTCTTCCCAATATCCCATCTAGCCCTGTCCCAGACAGACAGATTCATCTGGATGTGTAGCACTGGATGGTGGCTGCACCACACCAGGGACCCCAGGAACAGCAGCGCTGCTGCTCCCCAGGCTGTGCAGCCCCACCAGGGCTGAAGGCAGCAGCACCCTCAGGAGCCACGTGCCACCAAAACCCCAGGGATTCACCTTGTGGCATCTCCTCCTCGGCGTCACTGAAGTCATAGGGGTCGTAGGAGCCCCCCTCGCCTTCCGTGCGTGCCTTCTTCCTCCTGGGAGAGGGGACAGGAGGTCAGCCCTGCTCCAGCTGAACTCCCAGGAAAAAACAGAGTTCAGGAGCCCATGCCCTGAGCACCTGGAGGCATCTGGCCAGGAACTCACAGGGTATTTGTGGCTCATAGGTAACCCACCCTCTGGCCACAGATGCCTGCCCATGGCAAAAGACCCATCTGGCACCAGTCCCAAGGGTTGTGGCTGTTATGGAATCACAGAATGGTTTAGGTTGGAAGGGACATTAAAGCTCATCTCGTTCCAACATTCTGCCACCTTCCAGTAGACCAGGCTGCTCCAAGCCCCATCCAATCCGGCCCTGAATATTTCCATGGATTTTTCTGGGCACCCTTGTGCCAGTGCTTCCAATTTTAGGACAGGGCCATCTAGCCAGTTCCTTATCCACGAAATAATCATGTCCCTCTACTACAAACTGGGGGGGATGATCCACCCAGCTCAGCAAAATCTGGAGCATTTCCGCAAGGCCAGCACTGCCTGTGGCAACCTCAGAAGAGGCTGGTGTCCTTTGCACGATGTCCCTCCCTTGCTCTGGCTCCTACCTCCTCGTCCTGCGCTCCTCCTTGGGCTGTGACTCCTCACCCTCCTCCTTCTCAGTCTCCGAGTCCTCCTCCACCGTCTTTCTGCGCTTCTTCTCCTTCTCCAGCACCTGTGTGGCAAAGGCAGGATGGACTGAGCCCTGTTTCACACTCAAGTTACTTTTAGAGGACCAAACCCAAGGACCCAAGATCCCACCATGGTGGCCTCACCCCACTGTCCAGGAAAGGTCCCACCAGCAGCCCAGGGTGCTCAGCCTGCACCAAGCCCAACCTTTTCAGTGACAACCTCGGGATCCCCCAGGAGCAGAGGGACACCTTTCCCCCACCTTTTTGAAGTAGGCGAACTGCACCAGCTCCAAAGCTGCCTCAGCATCCTGCAGATCCACAGTCTTGTTCATCCTGGCCTTGGCATGGGCTGTGGAGAGGCGGATCAGGGTCTCCAGGGTCCGGGCCGTGATGGGGGAGGTCTGGGGAGAGAGACAGAGGCATCTCTGTGAGACTGACCCACACCACAGCATCCCACATCACACCCAAGGTGGGAAACGCTCATAAAGCAGAGAGAGGGGCCTGTGCCTCAGCTTCCCTCCTCCTGGCCCAGCAGGGAGCTGCCCCCGGGGCTCACCCTGGCGATGTCCGAGTTCATCTCGCTCTGGCTGCGCAGGCGGGAATACTCCTCCGCGATGTAACTCGCCGCCTCCTCGGTCAGCACGGGCTTGATCATCTTGGCTACATGGATGTACTTCCTCATGAACTGCATGCTGACGATCTTCTCCCTGTGGGAACACAAGCGCACCCGTGTTCTCCAAGGCAGGGGGGGTGGGCTTTCCATCCGCTTTTTCCGCCCTTCGGGGGCATCCAGGTGTGTGGGGAATTCAGCTCCAGATGTTCCCCACCTTCCTGGCACAAGAGATCAAGCCCAGAGCAAGGCTCCCTTGGCATCCTGCCCACGAACCTCCCCTTGGACCACCTGGAGCATCGTTGGCATTGGCAATCAGTCACTGGATGCTCAAGGCAAATCCATGAACCCACAGTGCTGGAAACCCCAGAGGGCTCCAGGGGGACGTGAGATGAAGGACTCACTTGCGGCGGTTGGGCCCATGCAGGAGGTCATCGTGTTTCTCATACACCTGGAGCTCCTGCTCCTCCTCCTGCGTGAAGTCAGGGTCATCCGTGGCCAGGATCTCCACAGCACTACCCAAGGGCATGGCTGGAAAGGAAAGTGGCACAGAGAACAGGCTTTTATTCTCTGGAACAAATTTCAAAAGCCACCAAAACCAGTCCCCTGCCAAGCCAGGGGTGCCGAGCCCAGAGGTGCCACAACCCACCAAGGAGGGAGACAGGAGTGAGCCAAGGTGACAAGGGACTCACCATCCCCATCCTGCTCGTTGGGGTTGCGGTAGCGGTGCATCCGCAGGACGTGGTCCGAGATCTCCCTGTCCTGCTCGGGGTCCATCTCGTCCAGCACGATGAAGAGCAGGTCGAAGCGGGAGAGCAGAGAGTCCTGCAGGCCAATGTTCTCCATGGGCGTCTTGTACTGGTCGTACTGTGGAAGGATGTGAGGGGTTACAGGAGACCCTCACGGGCTGGTCCTGGCTGCCAGGGAGGCTGGGGGATCTCCTCTGGCCAGGCCTGAAAGGATGGATGGCTGTCCCGGCAGCTGGACACCACACCAAACCCAGCCTGCTGCAGCAGTACAGCTGCTGCTCCCCATCCTGCAAGGACGGTGTAGCTCTCATTTCCAAGGAAAACAAGTATTTCTTTTGTGATCCCAGATCAGACAGCAAGACTGAGGCTCAACACCAGGATGAGGGTCTGGTACCCTGCCCCAGACACCCAGGCAGAATCAAGATGAGGTGAGAAACCCCAGGAGCCCCCCTCTCCTCCAGGAGAGCCATGAGCACAAACAGACAACAAACTGACAAGGTCCCACGGATCCCAATCCCAGTAAGAACCAAGTCACTGGTTTGGGGGGCATCTTATGGGTTTCACCAGCTGCCTCCCCTCAGCACCCTGCCCCAGGGAGGGGACTGACAGCAGCACTCACCCGGCCGTAGACGGGGTTGGCGGCGGCCAGGACGCTGCAGCGGGAGTTGAGCCGGGCCTGGATCCCGGCCTTGGCGATGGTGACGCGGCCCTGCTCCATCACCTCGTGGATGGCCGTGCGGTCGATGTCGGACATCTTGTCGAACTCGTCGATGCACACCACACCCCGGTCAGCCAACACCATGGCTCCTGCCTCCAGGCGCCGCTCACCTGGGACGGGGTGGGAGAAAAGAGGGTCAGTCACCATCCAGCAGCCCCCACACACCTGCCCTGCCATCCCCATCCACCCCTGCGATGAGGGTAAGCCTCAAGGAGCAACCTTCAACCTTCAGGGTTGCCCATCTCCCACCCAACTTGACAGCACAGAGGATGCTTAGGATAAGGAGCAAGACCATGAGAAGGACAAAATCCAGGCGGCTGCTGCTAGACCTGACATGGGATACACCAAGCAGATGAGAAGTAAAGAAGACCACCATCTGATAGAGGTAGAAAAACATCCCAAAACACCACAATCATCACCATAAAGCTTCCGAGTGGAGCAAGTCCTGCAAGTGCCGCTGCAGAACGCACGTTATAAAATCACTCAGGTTGGAAAAGACCTCCCAGATCACGGAGAACAGAAGCCCTGGATCTCACAGGGTCCCTCCCAGATGGTAATAAGCACCACCCCGGTGCTCCTCACCGGTCTCCTGGTCCGTGGTGACAGCAGCAGTCAGGCCAACGCCGGAGGAGCCCCTGCCCGTGGTGGGGATGGCCCGGGGTGCTGTGCTGAGCACGTACCGCAGCAGCTGGGACTTGGCCACTGAAGGGTCTCCTGAAACGGAGAACAGCACCTTTAACAACCACACATCATCTGCATAATAAGTGCCATGTCACCTGGATGCCGTGTCTAGTTTGGGGGTGCCCAAAGCACAGGCAGGTGGAGGGGAAAGGGGACAGAAGTGGGTTTGTTTAGTCTTTGGAAAATAAAGTGATCAGGTGGTTTGCTTGTCATCATCAAGAGGATGGGAGGAAATATGGAAGATGGAGGGAGAATTTTGAGAGGTGATAGTGATGGGACAAGAGGCCAGGGGGACAGCTTGGAACACAAGAAATTCTGACTGGACAGTAGGAGAAATATCCTTGAGGGTGGGTAACACTGGGATAGTGGCCCACAGAGGTTGTGGGACCCCCTAGAATCAGAGAGTGCTTTGGGTTGGAAGATACATTAAAGATCATCCACTTCCAAACCCTGCCCAGTGGGCAGGGAAACCTCCCACTATCCCAGGTTGCTCCAACACCCATCCAAACTGGCCTTGAACACTTCCAGGGATGGAAGTGTTCAAGGCCAGCTTCTCTGGGCACCCTGT
>JAYRBT010000114.1:112082680-112097779 GCA_036023395.1 Myiotriccus ornatus
GCCTCCCCACCCTCACAGGGAACAATTTCTTCCTAATATCCCATCTAATCCTATTCTCTGGGCAACCTGTGCCAGGGCCTCACCACCCTCACAGCCAAGAACTTCTTCCTAACATCTTATCTAAATCTGTCCTCCTTCAGCTTAAAGCCATTCCCCCTTGTCCTGTCCCTCCAGGCCCTTGTCCCAAGTCCCTCTCCAGCTCTCTTGGAGCCCCTTAAGGCACTGAAAGGGGCTCTAAGGTCTCCCCGGAGCCTCCTCTTCTCCAGGCTGAATACCCCCAGCTCTCCCAGCCTGTCTCCAGAGCAGAGGGGCTCCAGCCCTTGGAGCATCTCTATGGTCTCCTCTGGACCCATTCTAACAGGTCCACAGGTCCCATCTAACCCCAGTTACTCCATGAAACTAAGTCTTAAAAAAAATGTTCCTTCATCTCACCCCCTGACAGCAACCAAGGGTGCCTCTGCCCAGCCCTTCCAGACCTATCAGCAAGATGTTGATGTCTCCTCGGATGCGGCTCCCGTTCTCCAGGATTTTCTCCACCCCTCCGAGCAGCATGCAGAGAATGGCCTTCTTGATGTACTCGTGCCCATGGATGCTGGGAGCCAGAGATCTGGCCAACTGGTCAAAGATATCCTAAGGCAGAGGAGGCAAAGCACGGCCCATCACATGGACTGCAGCAGGTAAGAGCAAAGCAATACTTCAATAGAACATTTCAGCCCAAATTTCAGCTTCTTCCTATTGCAGAGCCACATGGATGAAAATCATTTAGAAAGGAGAAGACCTTTGGTCAGAGTTTTCTTTCAGTGGGACTTTTCTGAAGTCCTGGACCATCCTGTCACTCTCACCCAAGCAACACTGGAAGCAGTGAGAGCAAGGATTGCTCCTTTACACACTATAGAGCAAAGCTCTGAGCATAAGAGCAGGCTGGGGCAGTATCTCGCTCTGGTTTGGACCTTGAAGCGGAAAGAGGTGCTTCTCCTGCAGTGGAAAATCCCTGGAAATCAGCTGGCAGGGTCATGACACAGCACATCTGCCAGCAGGAAGGGTGCTCTGCTAGCAGCACAGAAGCAGCAACAAAAACAACAGTATCTGACCGCAGCCTGAGTAGAAAACTCAAAGAAAACAAGTTGAAAAATCCAGCAACGTTGTCAGAAGGGTTGAAGAGATACTTGCAAGCCAACAACACCCTCCTTAGCCACATACCAAGCTGCTCTGGCTAAAACTTCATGCCCAGACACAAGCCTGCCTTCCAGATGTGAGACCCAAATACCTTGGAGCGGCTCTTGCTGAATCTCTTGATCTTGGCCACGTCAGCAGCAGAGTAGAGAGGCCGCACGTCTTTGCTCATCTGCTTCACGTGGCAGGCGATGAGGATAGTCCTGGAGAAGGGACACAGCTGTGGTCAAACCCCACAAAGACCTCACAAAACTTCCACAGGGTCATCACTTGCTCTAGGAAGCCCTGGAGGGAGGTGGGAAGTTTCAAGAGCCCCCTCGATCTGACTGGGCTGTGCCAACAGTGGAGCTTTTTTAAGAGCATCCAACCCCCTCTGGGCACAGCTGGAAGTCACAGCTACACACTGTGAGGGGAGACATCATCACAGGCTGCAGCTTCCTCACATGGGGCAGTGGAGGGGCAGGCACTGACCTCTGCTCTGTGACCAGTGACACGACCCGAGAAAACGGCTGGAGCTGTGTCAGGGGAGGTTTAGGCTGGATATTGGGAAAAAGTTCTTCACCCAGAGGCTGGTTGGGCACTGAACAGGATCTCCAGGGCAGTGGTGATGGCCCTAAGCCTGACAGAGCTCAAGTGTTTGGACAACACTCTCGGTGGGATTGTTGGTCCCATCCTGTGCAGGGCCAGGAGTTGGACTCAGTGATCCTTGTGGGTCTCTTCCAACTCAGAATATTCTGTGATTCTGAGGCTGATGCTAAGGATCAAGGTGCAAACCACTTCCAAGTGATTCAAGCCACTGTTTGCCCCAGCTCAGTGATGGCCACCTGCCTGTCCCAGGTCTCACCTTCCAGACATGTGACCCAACCAAACAGGATGGGAGGGCTGAAGCCCAAAGAAGGCTCACCTGAAAGTCCCGGAGGTGTATCCCTCCTTCTTCCCTGGCAGGCAGCGGTACGTCCCCACCACCTGGATACGGTCCCCAGGCTTCACCTTGTCCACCAGGTCATCATCCAGAACCACATCCACCGAGCGTGGCAGCTGCCCCGCCGGGGCCTTCTCGGGCATCTCCTGGATGGTGATGGTCTGGTGGTCCTTGTAGACCGAGAGGCCAAACTCTGTCTCCAGGGGGTTGTTCTCTTCATCCTAAAAAGCAGGAATCCCAATAAAAAAATTAGCACCACTTTTCCGAAGCACAGGGAGAAGAGGCGAGTCAGGTAAGCAGAGGGAAGACAGGCATCACCCAACACACACAGGACTGCTGGAAAGGGTTGTTTTAGCAGGACTGGAGGCTGGGGTTCACCAGCTGACACATTCTCCCCAGAGGAACCTGCTGATGCTTCTCTCACAAGGCTAATTCCCCTCACCTTTGTAGGGTAGACGGTGCTGGATGGGAAGGCATCCAGGGAGGTCATGTCCGTGTATCGGCGCTCAATCGTCTTCTTGGTGGCCGGGCAATAATGGACACTCCGGACAATCTTGGGACGAACCAGAGAGCCTGAGGTTGGAAAACAGAGTAGTTAGAGGCTGGGGTGTCCCTCCCTTCTGTCAGCAGACAGTCCCCAACAGGATCTCCAACACTAAACTGCACTTGGGTCACAACCTCCTGTCAATCATGGGCAGGATTTGCTGAGCTCAAAGACCAACCCAACACCCACTCGGCTTCTGCCAAGCCCCCTGTTCCTTGGCCCAGATTGCCAAGACACAGAATCACAGAAGGCTTGCGTTGGAAGGGACCTGAAAGACCATCTTGTTCCATCCTCCTGCCAACCAGGTTGCTCCAACCCCTGTTCAACCCAGCCTTTGACACTTCCAGGAAAGGGGCAGCCACAGTTTCTCTGGGCAAGGGCCTCACCACCCTCACAGGGAAAAATTTCTTCCTAATATCCGATTGAAATTTACACTCTTTCAGTATAAAGCCATCCCCGTCTTGTCCTGTCACTCCATGCCCTTGTCAAAAGCCCCTCTCCCCGCCAGGACTCCTGGAGGGCTCCAGCTCTTCCACAGCAAACACCTGGTCCCACCAGCCCTGGGTTGTCCCCCAGTCTCACACTTTGTCACGATGCCCTCCACACAGACGATGCAGCTGAGGAAAGAGGCCGTCAGTGTCCGTGGGGACACGTGCTTGGAGCCAAAGCTGCCCTCCAGCCCGATGTAGAAGTCCTCGTACTGTTTGGCGTAGGTGGCGTCCACGGAGGCGACAAAATCCTTCAGGGCCCGCTGGAAGGCGATCAGCTCCTCAAAGGCATGGTTCAAGAGCCTGCAACACAGGGAGGGGACAATGCAGATGGATCAGCCCCTCCTGCCCTCCTCCTCCGAATTTAGACTTGTCCCATTTCCCCCACGTGCTCCACAAGTGAGGAAAAACCTTAAAGTCCGTCACAGCTCTGTGTGAGGTCCATTGGCACCAACATTTGAAAGATAAACAAATCCAAGCACATCTGGGAAATTTCACATGTCCCATGGGCAAGCCTGATCCAAAATATCCCTAAGCATCCTAAACAAAGCTGAGAGCTGTGCGTGTCCTGCCTGGAGAAGAGAAGGCTCCAGGGAGACCTCAGAGCCCCTTCCAGTGTCTAAAGGGGCTCCCAGGAGAGCTGCAGAGGGACTTTGGACAAAGGCCTGGAGTGACAGGACAAGGGGGAATGGCTTCCCACTAACAGAAGACAGGGTTAGATTAGATATTGGGAAGAAATTCTTCCCCATGAGGGTGGTGACACCCAGCACAGGTTGCCCAGAGAAGCTGTGGCTGCCCCAATCATGAAAGTGTTCAAGGCCTGGTTGGACAGGGTCTAACCAACCTGGTCTAGTGGAAGGTGTACCTGCCCATGGCAGGGGGGTTGGAACCAGATGAGCTTTAATGTCCCTTCTAACTCCAATCATTCCATGATTTATATCATATAACCACCTCCAGTTTGCTGCAAAAGCTTTTTGTCAAATTCGAAGTTTAAAAGCCTGGAAGGGATGGGTCTCACGGGGGAAAAGAGCAGGTGCATCTTTTCCAAGGGACCTGGTACACAGGGAAAAGTTTGGTTCTTCCCTGCCACAAGAGACCTGCAAAACCAGAGCTGGAGCTCTGAAACCCCTCTCAGGTAGGTGTCCCCCATGCCCACCCCCACCTGTTGGCTCTCCTCTCGTTCTTCCGCCGCAGGTCGTTGATGTTGACGAGGAGCCGGCACTGGTTGTCACTGATCATGTCCCGGACCTTGCCCTGGTAAATCCCTTGGTCTTCCTGCAAGTGGGAGTGGATGAAAGACATAAAAAACTCCCCTAACTTTGCATTCCCGCTTGTGTGAGACAGTTTCCAGGAGCGATTCCTGCACAGCTTGACTCCCTTTATTCCCTGACGTGGTAACACAGGGACCAAGTGCTACCCCACCCCCGGAGGCACATGTGAGGATGAAGGGGGGATACAGGGACCAGGTACCGCCAAACCCCGGGGAGAATCAAGGGGACGGTGAGTGGCACAAGGACCAAATGGTCCCCAACCTTGAGGGGGACTTATTTGGGGGGAGGGAGGGGCAGGTGCATAGGGACCAGGTACTCTCTAACCCCCCCGAGCGTACATATTGGGGGCGGGGGGGACATAGGGACCAAGTGCTGCCCATTCTCAGGGGTTCAAGGGGGTCGGGGGACATAGGGACCAAGTGCTGCCCATCCCCGGGGCTACATATTGGAGAAGGCATAGGAACCAGGTGCTTCCTAATCCTGGGAGGTTTATAGGGGGAGGCAAAGGGACCAGGTGTTCCCCACCCCCGAGGGGTACTTAAGTGGGGAGGGGGGGCACACGGACCAGGTGGTTCCCAGCCCCAGATGGCACAGAGGGAATGCAGCACCCGCGTCTCCGAGCTCGTCTCACCTCATCATCCAGGAAATCGAGGTAGTCGCGCTGCGCCTCGCGCAGCTCCGCATCCTCCAGCCCGCCCGCCGGCGCCGCCATGCTGTGGCCGCTCGGGGAGGGATCCCGCCGCCGCCGCCGCTTCTGCTGCTGCCCTTGCTGCAGGGGAAGGCGGTGAGAGCCGAGGGGAGCCGGGCTGGCCCCGCGATCCGACCCCGCAATGGGAAAGATCCGACGCTCCCCCTCCCGCAGCCGCCGCGCTCCCGTTTGGCGCCAAACACAGGCCCTTTCCCGCCACTGCGCGGGAAATCCGCCCCGCTCCCGCCCCGCGGCGCTGCTGATTGGTCGGCACAGCCCCGCTCCAGCCAATGGGACAGCGGAAGAGTCCGTGGGGAGGTGATGGACAGGACTTCAGCCTATCAGACAGCGGGGGGGCGGGGCAAAGGGCCGCGCTGTCCCGCGGTTCGGGGCGGGGGAACCGGGACCTGGAGAAGTGGGAGGTTCCCGCTCGGTCCTGAGGGTCGGGCTTCTGCTCCTGGAAGTTACCGACGCCTGAAAATGCCGAGTTATTTAAGAAAAAAAAGAATTTTAAAAAAGCGCGAAGCCTAAAACAACAACAACAACAAAAAGGAAATAAAATCGCAAACAAGTACAAATAATCAACAAAAAAATAAAGTTTTGCGGCTTTTTTTTTTTAGTAATATATTTTGGAGAGCGCCATTTCCGGGTATTTTCTCCCCATACAGGCTGCGTGGGGGTCACTTTTCCCTTTAACACGACCCGATGTGACTCCAGGAGTTTGGGGATGAACACACAAAAGCAACAGGTCCCGTGGTATTTCTAATGATAAAGGTGATTTTGGATGTGTCTTAGAATCACAGATTGGTTTGGGTTGAAGGGAACTTAAAGATCATCTCAGTCCAACCCCATTCATGCACAGGGACACACTATCCTTCTTCCACTATCCCAGATTGCTCCAAGCCCCATCCAACTTGGCCTTGAACACTTCCAGGGATGGATCAGCCACAGCTTCTCCAGGCAACCTGTGCCAGGGCCTCACCACCCTCACAGGGAAGGATTTCTTCCGAAAATTTAATTTATACCTGCCCTTTGTCAGTGAGAAGACATTTCCCTTTGTTCCATCACTATCTGCTTGTGTATAAAGTCACTCTCCCTCCTTTTTCCAAGGCCCCATTAAGTCTTCTAAGAGGTTTTTGTAGGCAGAAATCAAAGGGAAAGTGGAGACAGTGGTGCCGCTGGGTACAGAGAAACCTCTGCTCCCCCTTAAAACAGCATGTTGGTATCCCTTAAAAATCTTTATCTAAACTCTGTTTAAAAATAGAAAAAGAATAAAAAGCTTGACAAAAATATTTCAGTCAGCGAGGCATACTGGGCACCCAAACTTGGCCGTGTTCCCTGGATGGTGGAGCTAACACCAGTTTATCCAGGGAAATGCTGGAACTAAATATTCACCTGGGGTCTGTCGGGCTGTGCAAATGCTGAGATACAACATTCCCAGTGCCTGACCTCTCCAGAGGGAGCAGCTGCCATTCGTGCTTCGGAAGAGGAGCAGGAAACAGCCTCTGCCCTATTTCCCATTTTCTCTTTGTGTGCCTGGATCAGGTCGATCCTCGGAAATGTTGCTGGTAACACTGTGGCCAGTTCAGGATACGTGTGGCTCAAGTCCTGGGTATTTGTCCCACTTATGAGAGATTTTTTTCACGTTGTTTTGAATCAAAGTGAAAGTTCAAGAGTTTCCTTTTTAGGCCTTTGGGCCCTTCCCTGGAATAATTTCATGCAGTATTAAGTCTGGCAGGTTGGCAGGAATGAAGGATCTTGTGCTCTCTTGCTGTTTTCTTTTTTTCTTTTCTGCATTTTCCTTTTTCTTTTTTTTCCCCCTTTCCTTTTTATTTTCATTTTTCTTCTCCTTTTCCTTTTGCTTTTCATTTTCCCTATTTTTTCTCCCTGTCATCTCCCAAGTTTCTCTCCTGCCTCCAGAGATGCTCCCTGCAGCCGGAATATCCTCCTTGCCTGTGCACACTCAGCAGCACCCATTTCCCAACAGATGCTCCTCAAATCCACCCCTTCCCCCTGATTTTCTGGAGATTCTTTTTTTTCATGAGTGGAGGGAGCACAAAAAAGAGTGAACAGAGAAAAACTTTGCTGTGCTCCTGCCACATAGAGATATATATAGGTAAAGTATATATATTTATATTATGTATTTTATATATTTATATTATGTATTATATTTGTATATAAAGATAATATAAATATATTTAGATATCGATATAGATAGCTAATATAAAGATCTTTAACTGGGCACACCAGTCATGAGGATATAAACTGGCTGGAGGAACCAGCCTGTGTAAGTGCCCAAAGGAAATATGATTTATCCTATTTAAATGGGCAGAACCTGCCACAAGATTTCACCTCTGGGACAGTTTTTCTCTCCCTGCAGCAGACAGACTAATAAATCCGTCCATGGACACAGCCTGTGTGCTCCACTGCAGATAAAATACGGATGGAAAAATAAAATATGGATGCAAAGCACCCTGTGAGCACAACACAAAGCGGTGGCAGGGTGGAATTCAGACACATATATGTGGATTGCACAAGATCTCACCTATATTTAAGTGGTCAGAATGAATCCCAGCCCATGGATCACTGTGGATTTCCTCCTGCTGGGAGCTGGCAGGGCCCCATCGCTCCTGCCTGCAAGGTAACAAGAGTTAGGGATAAAAATAACCACTGTTGTTATTCAGGACAGCCCCTATAGCAACTGCTGCGTGCCTGAATAATTCATTGGAGCAGGTCAGGCCAAGGAGGACAGAGGGATGGAGAGACATGGAGAAGCCTGGGATGGTAAAAGCAAGGCAGAGGCATTCCCTGCCTTTTGGGGCTCCCCAGGAGGGTGCCAAGTCCTCCACGGGTTCACCTCCCTGCCGCATTCCCACAGTGACGGGGTGGAGAGGGCAAAACAGCTGACAGAGACTTTTAGCACTTCCTATCCATTGGAAAAAAACAGGAATTAAGCTCTTGAATACACAGAGGGCTGGGGCTGCAGGGCTCCAAAAGAAGTAGGAGGATCAGGGGTGGATGCAGCAGTGATTTCCATGGGTGGATTGCACATGAGGGGTGCTGGCCAAAACACCCCACCAGCCCTCAGCATGGATTTTCTCCTCGCTTCCTCACACCTCTGTGTGTCAGCATCTACCTGTCCACCTGGATTCTGAGATCCCTTTATGGGTATCCTGTGATCTTTCCAATATTCTGGGGCTTTTTCTTGTTCTGTAGGGTTTTTTGTTTGTTTGTTTGTGAGGGGATTGTTTTGGTTTTTTCCCCCTCAGTTCAACTAAATATCAATTTTCAAGCCACAACTCACTTTCCAAGTTGCCATCTATTCACTTTCCCTTATGCTGAGCAACTTTGTCTCACCCATGGGGGACAGGGGAGAGGCTTGTGGCTCATTCACAGCTCCAAAAAGGGGGGGAAAAGCACCCCAAATTTGATGGGGTGTCACCTTATCATCAAGCAACACATCGGAGTTGAGGTTTCAGATATATTTTTAATAAAACAGAAGGATAATAACACAGAATGAAACGTTTTGAATGAAAAAAAACAAAACACTTCCTATAACTGAAATGTTGTGAAGCGAGACCACCTATGAGATGTTTTCATCAGGATAAATTTTAAGTTTTCCAAGGGATTAAAGGGATTTATCCTTACCGGGCTCTCCTGCAGCTGCAGTTGCAGCAGCTGAACTCCAACGAGGAAATTCACTCTTGCCAGCAGAGCGTTGTCCTGACTCTCATCACTTCCACACATGTGGAAGATATAATTTAGTGCTGAAGGAGCCCTTCTTAATCCCCCAGCCTGACCTTTTCCCTAACATAGGCTGGAGAATTTCACCCCATCACATCTGCACTCAGCTCAGGCGTTTCTGACATCGTTTTTTTGAAGTGTTTGCTATTCCCACGCACGCTGGTAAATCTTTAAATGGTTCTAGCTCCTGGTTTTTTCCTAGTTGTGGAGAAGAAAAATATGGAAAATTACTACCATTGTGTATGAATGGAATTTCTTCACTTAAAGGCATGTCTGGTATCTCACCAGGAGAGCACAGTAAAGGGGTAAGAAGTTAAAGCTCTGACCTTCTGTGTGTTTGGATGGATTGTAGTCAACTTCTTGCTTCCCAGAGTAGGAGCCCAGTGCATAGGGATCTGTTTTTTCTCCCAGATGCCACTGGCATGCAATCAGCACAATGACGGGAATGTAAAATCTTGTTGTGGTCCTGCTTCTGATGCACAGCTACTCCAGATCCTGCAGGAATCCATCCTCTTTTCCTGCTGTGCAGAAGGAAAATACAGCATTTAATAGAAAACCAAAACAAACCCACAGAGGCTGTGCCTTCTGGCACAAGGAAAACTGAATTCCAAAGGAAACCAGAGGAGTGGCTGAATCAACAAAGCTCTGGAGAGCGTGGCTGTGGAATGGGGCAACCCAACCACATTTCCAGGGAAGTCCAAAGGGCCCAGACATGGATGGCCCACGGTTTGGTGTTGCTATTTTTGTCTGCTCATCTGCTCTCATGAGTTCTGGCTGTTACTAAAGACAGTGACAGCTGGTTCCTCTTTTTTTCTATTCTTTCATTTTCTCCACTGACCAAGCTTGAAAATCACCCATCTCTATGTAAAACATCCTTGTCTCTGCATCAGGATCTCTGGGATCTGCCTTCAGCCATGGGTCAGGAGCCACTGGTCACTTCAGCAAGTGATACCCAGCTTCAGAATCATAGAATCATGGAACAGTTTGGGCTGGAAGAGACCTTAAAGACCATCGCATTCCAACCCCTGACTTCCACTAGACAAGGTTGCTCCAAGTCCTGTCCAACCTGGCCTTGGACACTTCCAGGAAAGTGTTCAAGTGCCTCACCATCCTCACAGTGAAGAATTTCTTCCCAATACCCCATCTATCCCTGCCCTCTGGCAGTGGAAAGCCATTCCCCCTTGTCCTGACCCTCCAGGCCCTTGTCCAAAGTCCCTTTCCAGCTCTCCCAGTCTGGCTCCAGAGCAGAGGGGCTCCAGCCCTCGGAGCATCTCCGTGGCCTCCTCTGGACTGGCTCCAGCAGCTCCATGTCCTTGTGCTGTTGTTCTCCAGGGCTGGAGGCAGCTCTGCAGGTGGGAGCAGAATCCCCCCCTCCCCTGCTGTCCACCGCCCAGGACACAGGGGGTTCTGGGCTGGGAGTGCCCATGGCCAGGGCGCATCCAGCCTCTCACCCACCAGAACCCAAACTCCTTCTCCCCAGGGCTGTTCTCAATCCATTCTTCTCCCCACAGGAAGATGGGAAGCTGCAGCAATTCCCGCAAGACACATTAGCAATCATCACCAGACTGTCACAATGGGCTCCCTGCTCTGTACAAACCACGAGGAGGCAGGAAAGTCCTGACCCCAAATTGTCACACGCTCCTTGCGCAACATGCGGGGAGCAGCTGATGGTGGCAAAATTAACTGTATCAAGAGCTTCTTTCTGATTGCAGGGGAGGAACTTGGTAACCCCGGGCGCTTTTTTTTTTGAGTTATTGGTTAAAGAAAGTCTTAATGTTCTGCATCTAAAATTTGCCAAACCATGAGCATCAATCCTTGTCCAGTGGGAAGGAGTTCCATATGGGAACAGATGGGGCAGAAAAACTCTCTTTTACCCAAGCACGATAACAACATGTCAATACTTTTTACCACAAGCAAGTACAGGGAAAAGGGAACTCATCCAACTTTCTGGATCCCATTTGGTGTTTGGCACATGTCAGTTATCTTTGGTGCAAAGCTGCTCTGTCGTCCCTCAGCGGCACAGTGTGGACACAGTGTGTTTGGGTGCAGCTTGGTGAAGGGAGACCCTGGCCTACAAAAGAAGTTCCTCTTTTTGGATGACAATTCAAAGCAACAAAAAATAACAGGCCAAACTTTTTGCAGGGTTTGTGTGGCATGACAGAGAGGGTCTGTGGGGCCCGCAGGTCAAGGGAGGGGATTCTTCCTCTCTACTCTGTTCTGGTGAGGCCCTACATGTAATGCTGCATCCAGCTCAGGGGTCCCCAGCATCAGAAGGAAGTGGAGCTGTTGGAATGAGTCCAGAGGAGGACTGTCCCTGATGGGCTGTCTTGGAGCCAGATGGCATTGGGTCTGTCTGAAATAGGGGAAGCTTTTGGCAGCTTCTCACAGAAGCCACCCCTGCAGCCCCCCCACTATCAAAATCTGTCCACACAACCCAAAAACAACTTTAAAGGTCCCTTCCAACCCAAAGCATTCAGTGATACATATTTGGGTGGGGAATTACACTATTCAGGACATGTTTGAGGGCACAAAGAGGACTTGAATCATATCAGATGACTGTAAAGGGTAGGGATAGCCCAGCCTGGCACAACCTGGTCTTAACTCTGGGAGTGATCTCCTGGGCAAACACAACCACACCTGGTTTTTGCCTTGAAGGGAACTGGGTGATTCATTTCAGGGTTTAAAATGTACATAATAGGGAGCAACAGGGACTGCAGCACAGCAGGGTAAGGCTGAGATGAACTTCCCGGCTTGGCAGGTACCAGTCACCTGAGAGCAGGCAATGCAGCCAGAGATCAAAGAGATCTCCCTGTGCAGCATCCACCAAGATTGGTGTGCAAAACAGGCTGTGAGTACCCACCCAGGAGAGCAGTTATCCTGCACAGAGCTGCCCTTTCCCCCTTGGGCTTGTCATGTAGATAATCAAGGGAAAAACCTTTCATCACAGCAAAACAGAAGTGCAGGTGACCCAGCAATGTGGCAATGTCCGTGTTCAGCAGGCATGTCCCACCCCACCATCCCTTTCTGCCTGGGTTGTATTTTATGTCCCACCTGGTCTCCAGCCTTGCCATGGTAATGGACCGTGCTCAGCTGAGTGTTCCCACTTCTCTCACATGAGAAATGATGGAAAGATGGGTGGAAGAGGAAAAGCCAGGACTTTCATCTCACAGCTACTGAGCATCCCTGGAGATTTCATGGAATCACAGAAACTGGGGTCGGAAGGGACTGTAAAGACCATCTCGTTCCACCCCTCTGCCATGCACAGAGACACCTACCACTATCCTAGGTTGCTTCAAGCCCTGTCCAACAGGGCCTTGGACACTTCGAGGGATGGGGCAGCCACAGCTTCTTTGGGCAACCTGTGCCAGGGCCTCACCAGCCTCACAGCCAAGAATTTCTTCTCAGTATCTCATATAATCCTGCCCTCTGGCAGTGGGAAGACATTCCCCCTTGTCCTGTCCCTCCAGGCCCTTGTCCCAAGTTCCTCTCCAGCTTTCCTGGAGCCCCTTTAGACACTGGAAGGGACTCCAAGGTCTCCTCAGAGCCTTCTCTTCTCCAGGCTAAACACCCCCAGCTCTCTCAGCCTGTCTCCAGAGCAGAGGGGCTCCAGCCCTTGGAGCATCTCTGAGGCCTCCTCTGGACTCACTCTAGCAGCTCCACATCCCTCTGATGTGGGTCCCAGAGCTGGAGGCAGCTCTGCAGGTGGGGCCTCACCTGAGCAGAGCAGAGGGGCAGAATCCCCTCCCAATTTAAGGAACGGAGGGGGAGGATGATGCAGAATTACGGGTCTTTCAGGAGGATATTTCTTAGAGGGGCAGAAAATGGGAGCAAGATGTCAGTGAGGGGGTCACGAAGTGCTTATTCTATCCCATCCTCATCCCTGAGCGAAATGACAGGGAAAAATTGAGGTCCCCTGCCCACCCTCTTCACCCTGTTGGGTTTTCCCTCCTCACTCTGAGGCCACTGGTGCTCCCACACGCTGGGAGATGTGTGCTGAGATGTGCTGAACCTTCAGCCAGGCTGGAGTGATCTTATCAGAGCTGGAAAGTCACGTTCCTGGGCTGCCTCTCCACGGATCCTCTCCCTGCAGAACAAACAGTCCTTGTGTTTCCCTCGTAAACCCATCAAAAAACAACAGTTCTGACAGGCTGGAGCAGCAAAACCCGCATAAACCAGCAGAGACTGGAGGGGGGAAATGGGTACTCTGTACTCCTAAATTACCCTGTTCCTGGGATCAGGGTGAATTTATGGCTGAACCCATCGCTGTGGTTTTGGCTCTGCTCAGTCCAGGGTGCATCAGCCTCTCCGAGACATTTCCCAGGCATAGCTCAGGAGTGCGGAGACCACTCCAGAAAGGCCATTTTAGTGCAAACAACTATTTTAGGGAACCAAAATCTAGGGCAAAATTATCCACTTATCCACTCTTGCATGTCTACAGTAGCAAAATCAGGGGTTCCTCCCCACTCCATGGGAGTCATCTGGTCCATCCCCGCTTCTCATGCAGGACCACCACGGCAGATTGCCCAGGTCCATTTTCAATATCTCCAAGGAAGAAGACTCTATCACGTCTCTGGGCAACCTGTGCCAGTGCTCGGCCACCCTCACAACAAAAAAGTGTTTCCCGATGTTCAGAGGAACCTCCTGTGTTTCAGTGGGTGCCTGCGGCCCCTGGTCCTTTTCTTTTTTTAATTTGAATGTAGAATCTCCATCCTCAAGAGTGATCTCCACCCTTGAGGTTCTTCAGGACACAGTCCCGGGCAACTGGCTCTGGGTAGTCCTCCTTGAGCAGGGGGGTTGGACCAGGTTCCCAATCCAACGACCTCATAGTGACTTCTAAGCCTTCCAAGGAGCAGCTGAGGGAGCTGGGAGGGCTCAGCCTGGAGAAAAGGAGGTTTAGGGGGGACTTTCTCCCTCTCTGCAACTCCCTGACAGGAGGGTGGAGCCAGGTGAGAGTTGGACTCTTCTCCCAAGCATCTAGTGATAGGACAAGAGGAAATGGCCTCAGGCTGTGTCAAGAGCGGTTCAAGTTGAACACGAGGAAGAATTTTTTCATGGAAAGGCTCTCCAAACACTGGGAAGGGGCTGCTCGGGAAGGTGGCGGGGTCCCCATCCCTGGAGGTGCCTCAAGAAACGCCTGGACGTGGCACTCGGTGCTTTGGTCTAACTGACAAGAGGGTGACGGGTTGGGCTCGCTCTCAGAGGACTTTTCCACCCTAAACGACTCTTGCGACGCTGTAACTTCACATCCCGATGTCTCCCCTTCCCGTCGGTGACGGGCCGTCCTTTCTCCCCCACACGGGCCGCGCTCGGGCCGCGGGGCCAGCCCGGGGCGGGGCGGGGCGCGCATGCGCGCGGGCGGCGCTGCCGGAGGCGGCGGCCGCGGGACTCGGCGGCGGGAGCGGTGAGTGCGGGCGGTGCGAGCGGGCGGTCCCTTCCCCACGGACACCCTGCCACCCCTCCTGCCCCCGGGACACCCCGCCGAGGGGCCCCTGTGGGTCCCCGCTGAGCTCCACGGTGAGTTCCCGCTGGGCTCCCGGCGAGCTCTCGGCTCTCGGGTACCGCCGATCGCTGCATCCCCGCCGCGGCAGGAGCATCCTTCCCCACGGGGGCTGCGGGATGCAGGGGGGTGGTGGTGGTGGAGGTGGGGGTCGAAGGCCGGTGCCTGGTGTTTGCAGAGACCCCCGGTGCGGGTTCTCCAGGACCTCGGGGTGCGGCGAGATGCGGGATCTCTTCCCTCCGCGCCGAGCACAGCCGTGGTCCATGAACCCAGGCTTGGTCCAGCGGCCAAGTGGGCGCTGGGGAAGAGCATCTGTAGGGGAGGAGTGCGCAGGGAGATGCGGATTTTGCCTTAAACTGCCCCCGAACCCCTGTGACCGGTAGCTCAAGGGCAGAGAGGTGGGCAGTGGTTTTCCGCCGTGTTTGTTTTTAATGGCTGTGGGTGGATTTTCCTTGAATGACTTTGACCCCCGGGGTGTTCTTGGAGGCCGCGGGAAGGAGACGCGCATTTCGGCCGTGAGCTGGAAGAAAAACCAGCTCCCGGTGTTTGCTTTGGAGCTCCCACCTGCCCCTTGTGCCTGACGCGCCCCAGCTCTTGTCTCCAGAGGGTCAACGAGGGGTTGTTCCCTGCTGATCTTCTCCAGGACGCTTCGGGGTCATGTTCCCCTTGGATCCTATCTGGATTTTTTTCCTAGCTGAAAACACCACAAGCATCTCGCTGTGTTTTTTTTTTTTTTTTTTGTTTTGGGGGGGGGGGGGGGGGGGGGGGGGGG
>JAYRBT010000114.1:112097789-112148036 GCA_036023395.1 Myiotriccus ornatus
TGGTTTTCTTCGCGAAAATGTATAGATACATAAGTTTGGGTAAACATTTAACAGTTGTTTGCTCAGTGTCAAACTGATTCCTCTCTGGAATGATCAGGGTTGGGTATGGAGCATCCCGGTAGCTGCAGTGGGGTGGGAAGTGCCTGGGTACACAGGTGGTCCCTGCTCATTAAAAAACTGTGCAGCTCCATCAGTTCATTCCCAGACTGCTTTAGCTGGAGCACACAGTTTTTTTCTGGGATGTAGAGGTGGTTTTGCTGTGGGATGCTGTGGGATCATCACTTCAGAGCCAGGAAATGCCCCAGAATATTTTAGGTGCCATTACTTTGGGGGACTGACAGGTTGGATGGGGCTTGGAGCAAACTGGTCTAGTGGAACCCCATGGCAGAGGGGGTGGAACAAGATCCCTAAGGTCTCTTCCAACCCAAACCATTGTAGGATTGTATGATTGCCAGCAGAGGATTAGGATAGGGATGAGTCTGATGCTGCCCTGGCAGCAGCCGTTGCAAAAGAGCAAAGTCATGAAAGGTCGTAAAAAAGGATGAATCCAGCAGGTCTGAAGTCTGGTTTTTCCCTCTGCCAGGGCAGGGAGGGCACAGCCAGCTGTGAATTCTACCAGCACACAGTGCTCCTGCTTTGGTGTCAGGGTGAGGGTGGTGATACAAATTGTTGCAAACAGTTCCTAGAAACCCACATCTTGTCAGGCCAAACCACTCGCTGTTAACACATTTCCTGCCGCTCAGCCGGGGAAGGTGTGGGTTAACTCCGTGCACAGTGCAGGGTTTTCTGTTTCCTGGGCCCTAATTGCTGTTATTTCGTTTTGCTGAAGCTGTGGCTGGAGCCTCTGGCCGAGCAGAGGGTTGTTCCCTGCGGATGCAGGGAGGGATGGCCAGTGTAAGCCGAGGACAAGGGAGGTGCCATCATCGGGTCACGTGTGTGCACTTGCAGCTACTTGCACGTCTTGAGTCAGGCACCAGCTTAATTTTTATCCACCAGTGTACTTGTTCTTGGGGTCAGACCAGTGGCCCTTGAATTGCATAAATAATTAATTTAATAAATCCCTCCAGGAGCATAGATTGCCAGGGAGGCTGCTGGAGGCTGCACATTTGATCTGCAGCTGCACAGATGTGGCCGTACCTTACATCCTGCGTCTTTCATAGAATCATGGAATGGTTTGTGTTGGAAGGGAGCTTGAAAATCATCCAGGTCCAAACCCCAACCTTGGGCAGGGACACCTTCCACTAGACCAGGTTGCTCCAAGCCCCGTCCAACCTGGCCTTGAACACTTCCAGGTAGTAAGGGGAAGCTTGCTCCCAGCTCCCCACCCCCAACAAATCCTTGGGATTGAGCAGGATTGTAAGCATGTGGATGCAGCACAGCCTGCATCCCTTTTTTGGGGAGGAATCCACCAAGGGCATCACTGCTGTCACTGCAAACCCAGAACCTCGCTGGGAGAGGCCATGGGATTAAGTGGGAAGAGGTCCCGGATAGGGACAAAGACTTTTAGTGCAGGGAGGAGGAGAGCTCGCAGCTCCAGGGGGTTGGCACAGAGCTCAGTCTCTCCCTGGCAGCCCGTCCTCTGCCCGCAGCAGCCGCCGTGCTCTGCATGATTTATATACATTTTTTTCGAGTGACCGAAGCTCTAAAATCCGCAACCTTAAAAAAAAAAAAAAATGTTTTTGTTCAAGAGGCTTTTGTGGATGACAGCAAAGCTGAGCAGCCTCAGCCCAGAGGCTCTTTTGAGGACAGTTCACACCCCCGAAACAGCACACAGCCAGTTTGGTTTAGCTGCTCTGCCTGCAGGCTGGTGGCTCCAGGGCTGTGCCACCAGCAGGGAGGGATTTGCTGGCTTGCTGAGGTCTCCCTGTGTTAGCAGGAGTTCCCAGCTCCAGCAGATCTGTGCTTAAGGAAGATTTGTGGTGAAAGAAATTTAGGACGTTAAAGTGGGATGCAGCTGCAACAAATCCAGGCTCGCTTTTCAGTCAGTGAGGGGGGAAAAAAAAAACCCAGGCACTTCCCTGGCACAATTCCAGCTTCTGGAAACGGGTGAGTCCCACTCCATCAGTGATCCCTGCAAGACTGAATACAGCAGGCAGGGACTGGTGGGGCTGGCTGGACCAAAACCATTCCCAGGAGTGACACTTCAGCCACCTGAAGGTCACTGACTGGGACTGTGTCCTGGTCTGGTTTAATTCCTGGTGTACTCAAGGTGCTCTGTCCAGGGATTTCACACCCACCTGAAATCAAGCCCCAAAGCATCGGGCACCGTGTTAGTTGTGTGTGGGAAAAGACAGTGGTGAGCAGATCAGGAAAGCACAAAAAGCAAAGGATTAGTGAGATCAGGAAGAAAAGCTGTGGAATATTACCTTGACCTTGAGCAGTTTTTGATATGGGGGGATGGATTTGCCAGAGGAGATAATTCTCAGCCAGGGTCTGTGAGTAGAAATGGTGAATATTAACATTTTTGCATATGCCCAGTACTGCAGGTGGGTTTCTTTTTTCAGGAACTGAGTGCATTGGCTGTGTTATCAGCAGCATCACCAAGCTTTGAGCCTGGTTAGGCATAAGGAAACTGCAGCAGTGTTATCGCAGCAAATCAGAAATGTGCCACTCCCTGGCATGGTTTGGGACTCAGCACTGTCCAGGAGTTGTTCCTGGCAGACAGTTTGTGTGTGGCCATGCATTTCAGGGGTGCAGCAGCACAGGAGTGGCCAAGCCAGCCTGGTGGATCTCATAGCTGAGGACTTGGTGCTGTGAAAATCAGCCCCCCACACACCTGACGTCTGGCTCAAGGTTTGGACTCTCACGGTACAGCCACCAGCCTCATCCAGCCTGCTGGGTTTCCACTGCCCTGCTGTGCTCCCCCAAACACCGCAGGACCTCGGGGACTCCCCCTCCTTGGTGGGATGCTGTGGCTTTGCTGCAGGGACACTGTGTTTGCCAGCAGCTTTGTTTTGCTCCATCCCCTCCGAGCACAGCGTTCCCTGTGCCGGCTCTGCTGCTCTCATCCCCTGGCCCCATCCCAAAACTCAGGCAACGCTGAGCCCATGTCAAGAGGCACTTGCTGCTCGGCACGGCTGACCTGGCAGCTGGCCCAGCCTGCTCCCAGGCCAGAAATTGCAGGGGAGCTGACACTGCCGTGGCTTCCGTGGGGGATCCTGCCACCTCCCGCCGGCTTTCATGGCTCATCTCCCGGCATCACGGGACATTCGTTTCCTGAGCAATACAGGCTTGGACAAACCCTGCCTCAGCCACACGCTGTGCATGTGTATGTGTGCACAGAAAGGCAGTATTTGAGCCATTTTCTTTTATTTGAAGTTTTCCACGAGCCTACTTTGACCCTTTTTCTCAATAGATTAATTTAAGGGATTTTTTAAGAAGGTTTAAGGTTTTTTTAAGGGTTATTTTAAGGCTCGCCCTTCAGTAAATCACATCACATCACCTCTTGCCTTCCTGAGCATCCTAACCTGTGCAGGGCCGTGTTGGAGAAGTGATTGCAATTGTGCTGATGTAGATGTAACAGGGTAGGCAAGTGTGTCAAGGGAAATAAAATCTTCTGTGCAATGCACAGTTAAGTAGTCCCAGCACTGCCTGGTGCGTTAAGAGCACAATGTTTAGTTCTCATTAGGCAGATGAGGATTGGTATCCCCATTTTGTAGATGGGGATTTAAGCCCGATTTACAGAAGCCACAAGCACCTGGCACCTTTCTGGTTGTGGGGATTTCCACTTTGATGCTGGAGTGCAGGTCAGTCCTTCGTACCCTGCTGCCTGCTCAGGGAGGGCTCGTCCCTGGCACAAACCATCCAGTCATAGGATCACAGGGTGGGTTGGGTTGGAAGGGACATTAAAGCTCATCTTGTTCCACACCCCTGCCATGGGCAGGGACACCTTCCGCCATCCCAGGTCGCACCAAGCACCATCCAACCTGTCCTTGAACACTTCCAGGGATGGGGCAGCCACAGCTCCTCTGGGCAACCTGTGCCAGTTTCTGAGCAACATACAAGTAAATCCCAGTAACTCCCTGTGGAGATCTAAGCCCCATGTAAAGCCCAGTAACTCCAGACAGGAGGGGTCTGAGGGCCGTGTGTGTTGCAGTTCAGAAGAAGGTTGGCACCTAAGCATGTGGCAGGAGAAGGGCGCTAATACCACACTGCACAGGAATTGCTGCTTCAGGTGGTCTGTGGTCTCTTAGTTCCTCATCACTGGTGGGGCCTTTCCAAAATACCAGGCAGAATGGGATGGGGGAGCTGGCACTGTGCTTGCCCAAAACCCCCTGCAAGTGGTTTAGTTATAGGAGATACTTGTGCTCAGGGAGAAGCAGCCTGCAGGCAGCAGGATTTGGGATGAGGCTTATCAATTGCATCTGAGCAGGGTGCAGCCCTGGTGCAGCCTCTCCCAGAGCTGATCTGCTCTCTGGCAGCCTGGTGCTGTGGGAGCTGCAACACCGAAGTTAACCCCGTGTAGGAAGGGGTCACAATAAAATCTCAGGCTTCAAAATGACCTGGAGTCCCTCCAGGGCCTTTTGCTCAACTGCCAGAAGAGAGGAATTCAGGAATGAATCACCTGCAGCTCTCCAAACCAGTCAGTTGGCCACTGCCGTTATTTACATGCTGTCCACAGCCACTTCTTTTCTCGTTTTTTTCCCCTATTTTAAATGCAATGCGTTTATTAAAGACTTCCCCACAGCTGAGTTCCCCCAGTTCTCCCTGCTTTGTTTACCAGGAATTACTGCCTTTCTGGGAGCCTGCGTAAACCTCTGATGCCTGAATACTAGTCTGCAAACAAATATATCACATTGGTACAGCCTCAGTCCCAGACAGTGGAGGCTGAGGCCAGACTGGTGGGAAAATCGACCGTACTCTGTAGGAAATTTTCTCATTCAAACCCTTCCATCAGACTGTGACCAAAAAGCAAAAGAGCTGAGAAAAAGCTCGGGTTTCCAATTACTCTCTTCAAAAGGGAGAGAAAAAATTGGAACGGGATCGTTCTCCTCCTGTGCCGGGGTTTTTTATTGTGGCTGTAATAATCCAGCCTGGCCATCATCCACGCCCTCCTTCTCGCTTGCAGCTCCCTCTGTGAACAAACGATACTTGGTTGCTATTAATTGGGAGCAGCCAAAATAACTGAATCCCCCGGAGATGGGGAGTGAGGACGGAATCTCAACGAGACACCCCGACGATGAATGTGGCTTTCAGCTGCTCCTACGCCCCCGTGAAGGGAAAAGAATAGGGGCTCTGTGAAAGTGAAACAGCCAGTGCTGACCTTGGGTTTCTGGGTTGGTGGTTTTTTGTTGTTGGTTTTTTTTTTTTCCTCCTTTCTCTCTTTTCTAACGTTAATTGCTCGTTGCTTTGTCCATCACATGATCGCTGGAAACTGCCAACTCGTTCTCACTCGTTAATGTCACAAGGTTTAAAATAAGCCGTCCACCAGGTTCCTGATTTAGTGCTGCGTATCAGATGTGTTTCTTGTGATTTCGGGCTGTTATTTTGCAAATCTCTGCCTCTCAGCCTGTTTAAAAAAACTGGCATTTTCCAGCTGCGAAAGCCTGCCTGGAATAATCTCTGCAGTCAGGGAGATGTGCAGTGTGTAACCTCTCAGAGCTGTGTACGCTGAGCTCTGGGGATGAGAGACCGTGGCAAAATCCTGGCGCGGGCACACGTGGTGCAAGCTGGAGCCAGGCTGTGCCTGGGACAGAAGCTGCCTGTCTCCCTCATACCCCTGTCAGCATGCAAAGCAGGCAGGCCATGGACTGTGGAAGGGGTGATGCGCTCCTTGCATTCCTGTGCATCCATATTCCCAGGCTTGATTGCCGCCTTCTTGTGGGTCTTCTGGCTGCCTTTGCTCTTCGCAGGCAGGTTTCAGGAGATGAGCGCTCTGACCCTGCTCCCTGTGCAGGTCTGTGCTGTATCAGAGCTGGTTTCCAGTTCCTGACGTCCTGGGATCCACTCTAGCATTAGTCTGTGTCCTCCAAGTGGTGAGGAGCTCCAGCGTGTCCTCCCTCCTTGTGCCTTGGCACGACGATCCTAAAATCAAAGAATGATTTGGGTTGGAAGGGACCATAAAGCTCATTGTGTTCCAACCTCTGCCGTGGGCAGGGACACCTTCCACTATCCCAGGTTGCTCCAAGCCCCATCCAACCTGACCTTGAACACTTCCAAGGATGGGGCAGCCACAGCTTCTGTGGGCGACCTGTGCCAGGGCCTCACCAGCCTCACAGCCAAGAATTCCTTCCTAATATCTAAATAATCTAAATTCCTAATGTCTAATCTAATCTATTAATTTAAATTCCTAATATCTAATTTAATCTGATGATCCCCATCAGTGCTTAATACTTTTTTTGGAGGGCTTTCCAGCGTTGTGGTGGGATGAATTGGGATGAAGAGTCAGTCCTGAGCTCTCTATAGTAGGCCCAAATCCTTGGACCGTGCTTAGTTAAAGGGAAGCTGGGAGCTGTTGAGCAGGGATCCAAGCCCTCCTGCTGAGTTACATCAGAGCAAATGCTGGGAGCAGTGTGAAACACATTATGACACGTTAATGGATAGGGCAGAGTAGCTTAGGACACATAGAGCACTTCAGAGTCTGTGCTGTCACCTCTGCACAGGAAAAAACCTGTGCATGAGGCCTGGGCAACATCCTCTGGAGAGAGCAGGTGCCTTGGTGCTGCAGTGACGAGACACAGTTGGTGTGGGGAGGGAGCTCTTGTCTGTGCATCCAGACCAGGAAATCAAACACTGTCTTAGTACAGACACATCCATAAAATCTCCATGTCCTTCCCACCCCACCATGCTCAGCCTCCAGCCTGTCTCTGGCCAGATCATCCAAAGGAGATCTGGGATAATAGAGGGTGAGTACTACAGTGTGGCACAGCCAGGGATGATCTTGCTTGGGCTGTGCCTCATGCTGAAACTCAGGTCTAAAGTAGTTTGGATGAAAGTTGGATGGTGAGGCCCTGGCACAGGTTGCCCAGAGAAGCTGTGGATGCCCCACATCCCTGGAAGTGTTCAAGGTCAGGTTGGATGGGGCTTGGAGCAACCTGGATTAGTGGAAGGTGTCCCTGCCCATGGCAGAGGGTTGGAGCTGGATAATCTTTAAGGTCCCTTCCAACCCAAACCAGCTAAGGCAGCTCCATAAAACTCAGCAGACAAATTCCCCTGAGGCAGGCAGGGAAAAAAACAAAACAGCCTTGAGAGGTGCTAAGGGAGAAATCCTGGAAAGTGCAGGGCAGAAAGAATTTGCTGGAAAATGAAACTTAATTATGACAACTACCATCTGCTAGAGTAAGGAAGCAACATGAAAATATTTTGTCTCTTATCAGAGGTTGTGGGTTGCAAGAGGAAGTGGGACTTGCCACCTGGTTCAGAGTCTGCTCTGGCTTTGCTCTTGTGTTGTCTCACTTTGGGACTGCCAGGTCCCACTTCTCTTCTTTCAGAAACTCTCTCATGGTGTTTGACTCTGTCCTGTCTTCTGTATCACCAGCCTGGCATGGTTCTCCCATCATAGTTAAAGTTAAATGACAGATGGTTTGGGTTGGAAGGGATCTTAAAGCTCATCTAGTTCCAACACCTTCCGCTAGGCAAGGCGCCCACACAAACTATTGCTCTGTCTCACCTCTGGCCACATCTGGGATCTGATGCAAAGAAGAGAAAAATACACAGTTTCCTACACTCAGGCAAAATATTATTTGCATGCATTTAGTTTTGGCCATCTCCATCCACTGCAGCTCCAGTTGGGTGCATGTCGGATTAGGAGTCCGATGCCACTCCTGCAAACCTGTGTGTTGCACAGGAATAACCACAGCCCTGCAGAGTCTGGTGGGGCTGCACCAGCATTAATTTGGGTTCAAGCATGGGCATCTGTGATGAATTCTCCTCAGTTTTGTGTGACATAAACACCAGAAGGGAAGAGAAATATCCAGGTTACTGGGGAACAGAGGGCTGGGAGGTATTCTCCAGACATTAGGATCCTCCTGTGCCCTGAATCTGAATCTTTCCAGACAGAACTTAGGAACTCTGGAGGTTGCCAAGGAACAGAGCAGGCAGAGAAGTGCCCAGCACTGGCTTTGGCTGCTCTGAATATCCAGACACATTTCTGCCAGCCTCTCCCAAAGCTCCAGTGGTGTACCCAAGCTGCAGCCAGCCTGGATGCAGTGCCTCTCACTCTCCATCACTTGATACTTCTTACATGTGGAGGAATGAGGGCTGCAGGTTTGGGATTCTGGATTTCTCCACTTCTCCCTTTGCCAGCAGCCCCAGGCATGTAGCCCATATGCAAGTTGTTTGGTGGGGAAGCCGAGCTTCTTTGCAACCTCCCTAATTTGGTTGGGACCTCTTCACTCACATGCAGACAGGCAGGTTATTCCTTAGATGATTAATTACATCCCAGTTTTGTCCCTGAGCATTTTGTTCTGGGGAAAGGGATGAAAAATCCCCTTCACAAATCATCAGGTGCTTTCTTGCCATCAGGTGCTTCTTGCACCCCTGCTTTATTAGGTCCTAGCTCCTGAACATGCTCCAAACCCAAGGAAGTGAGGAGGAAGGGCAGGCTTGTGACATTGCTGAACTGCAGGGACAGGGCTGTGCCATCCTTCTCCATAATGAATTTAGGTCTACTGGCCAGGAGACCTGGTATCCCCTAAACTCACCTCATATTTGTAGAATCATGGAATGGTTTGCACTGGAAGAGACCTTTAAGACCGTCTTGTTCCAACCCTCTGCCATGGGCAGGGACACCTTCCACTATCCCGGGTTGCTCCAAGCCTCATCCAACCTGACCTTGGACACTTTCAGGGATGGGGAGCCACAGCTTCTCTGGGCAACCTGTGCCAGGGCCTCACCACTCTCACAGGGAAGAATTTCTTCATTATATCTAGTCTAAATTTACCCTTTTTTTTAGTTAAAAGCCATTCCCCCTTCTCCTGTCCCTCTAGGCCCTTGTCCCAAGCCCCTCTCCAGCTCTCTTGGAGCCCCTTTAGGCACTGGAAGGGCCTCTCAGGGCCAGCATCTTGATGGTGCCACGCTTAATCCCACAAGGAATGTCAGCAATGCATCACCACTAACATTTCCTCTTTCTCCCCTCCCCTCAGAGCGCAAAGGCAACATTCCCTGGTGCCTGGCAGCAGGATGACAGCCATCCTGGAGCGGATCAGCACACTATCCCTCAGCGGGCAGCACCTCAGCCGGCTGCCCCGGCTGCTGGAGGATGGCTTGCCCAAGATGCCATGCACGGTGAAGGAGTGCGAGGTGCCGCAGCTGTTCCGGGAGCCCTACATCCACTCCGGCTACCGCCCCACCGGCCAGGACTGGCGCTACTACTTCCTCAGCCTCTTCCAGAAGCACAACGAGGTGGTCAATGTATGGACTCATCTGCTGGCGGCGCTGGCCGTGCTGCTGAGGTTCAAGACGTTTGTGGAGGCTGAGCAGTTGCCCGTGGATGCGTGGTCCTTGCCTCTGCTCATCTTTGTCCTCTCCTCTGTCACCTACCTGACCTGCAGCCTCCTGGCCCACCTGCTGCAGTCCAAGTCGGAGCTGTACCACTACACCTTCTACTTCGTGGACTATGTTGGGGTCAGCATCTACCAGTATGGCAGTGCCCTGGCTCATTTCTACTACAGCTCCGACCAAGCCTGGTACGACAAGTTCTGGCTTTTCTTCCTGCCGGCAGCAGCTTTCTGTGGCTGGTTGTCCTGTGCCGGCTGCTGCTACGCCAAGTACCGGTACCGACGGCCTTACCCCATCATGAGGAAGATGTGCCAGGTGATCCCAGCCGGGCTTGCCTTCATCCTGGATATCAGTCCCGTGGCCCACCGGGTGGTTGTGTGTCACCTGGGGGGCTGTGAGGAAGATGCTGCTTGGTACCACACGTACCAGATACTGTTTTTCCTTATCAGCGCTTATTTCTTCTCCTGCCCCGTCCCTGAGAAGTACTTCCCTGGCTCCTGCGATATCGTTGGCCACGCCCACCAGATCTTCCACACCTTCCTGGCCATCTGCACCCTGTCACAGCTGGAGGCCATTCTTTTGGATTACAAGAACAGGCAGGAGATTTTCCTGAAGAGACACGGGCCTTTCACCGTTTATCTCTCCTGCATCTCTTTTTTTGGCTTGGTGGCTTGCAGTGCCATCACAGCTTACATCCTGCGGCGCAGGATCAAGGCCAGACTGGCTACAAAGGACTCCTGAGAGTCACAGATGTGATGGGCGTGGCATCATCAGACAAAAATCAACAAAAAGGGGGCATAACATATTAGAGACACAACTGTCTTATTTGCCTAACACACTGTGACTAACCGGGACCCTGGACTCGGGTGGAGGGCTGGACACTTCATGCTGGATGCATTTTCACAGCAGGGATTGCCTTTTGCCATCTGGGGAGGGGGGACATGGAGTGTTTTAAGGCAGAACAAGTCATTGAACCAAGGATGCTGGAATAGGCAGAGGTTCCTTGTTCATTCTGGTAGAGCTGTCGGTGATACACTGCTCAGTGTCAGGGAGGGCAGCCTGAAGGCTGTGAGACTGTAGAAGAGTCTGCCAGGGCTCAGAACTCCATGAGGAACTCAGCTGGATGTGATGATCTCTCTGGGCTTTGCCATATCTGTGGGAGAATGCCATATCTGTGGGAGAACTGTTCCTATCAAAGGCAGTAGGAAGGTTTCAGGGGGAGTTCACATTTCTAGGGTTCAGCTTTGAGGGCACATGTGGCACAGTGGCTGGCACAGTGCAATTCCTGTTCTAGGTTCTCTCTACTGTCCCCTTGTCAAGTATGTCAGTGCCAGGTTGCTGAGGTGGCTTTGGCAAAACATTTTTGGAGACTTAGGCCTGACCTGGGGTCCTCTGGGACAAACTGGGTCTGTATCTTCTGTCTAGGGAGTCTGACTGATCTTCAGCAATGTCCATGCAGTGTGGAGTAACTTGGATGTGGCCTGTTTGATGCAGGAAAGGCTCTGATCCTCCAACAGCCCCACTGTGGTCATGGCCAAGAGGGCACGAAGGTGAAGGAGTCTTTATTCCCCTGTTAATGGTGCTTTTTGGGACACCAAACAGTTCTTCAATGAGCCTTGTGGGAAAGCTGACCTTGAAAAACCAGGGTTGCTTTTCTCTGACCAATTGGATTGTGACTCTGGCATGTTTTTATCAGCACTGGATGAGGGTAGAACAGCTAAAGGCAGGAGCAGGGTGACAGGATTAGGGTCCTGTGAAACCTTGGGATGGGTTTGTCCTTGGGACTTGGTGATTCCTGTGTGGAGTAGCAAAGATAGTGGTCAGGGACACTTGAAGTCCACGGGTCACTCCTGTCCAAGGTGTAGCAAAGGTTGGGTTACTGTGTCCCCCACTAGATGAGTCTCTTCTGTGCTTGCTTGGGGGGAATATTGGATATGGAGCCACCAAGGAGATATGAATCCATGCTGAAACGAAAGAATCCTTGGGATCTATTCCAGCCGTGGATTTGTCTCAGTAAACCCAAGGGCAGGCAAATGAATTGTGATTGCTGGTTCTGAGCAGGCAGAGTGTAGGGTTGGGGATATGATTTGTGAGGACAAGCACTGATTTCTGCACTTGATCTGTGGTTTAGCTCTTGAGGTGTGTCTGTGTTCGTGCATGTGCCTGTGCACGTGATTTATTATCCAGAAAGGCTTTGCCTTTAGATTTTCTATCTGCAGAGCCTCCTAGTTGGGTTAAGATTAGCCTGAAGGAAACAGTGCTGGAGGAGCAAGGTGGGCCAGACAGAGATCTATAAATAGGTGACAGAAAACAGATCTATTAATAGGTGCTCTGCTGGTCCTGTGTTTTGTGGATAAATTTGGAATTCATGGCCCTATATACAAATTAAATACAGAGGGGGAGAGAAGTAAGTTGGCAGTACAGGAGAAGAAATCATAGGAAAGCCTTCAGGAGGTCATCTACTCCAACCTTTCTCAGCAGTCTGGGCCTCCTGGTTTACATCCAGTCCATCTTAGAAGTAATTACTTCATTTCTTCTGGTGTTTTTGATAGTATGGCCATGCTGACCTAACAGTAAATCTGTCTCATGGGAGTGGCAAGTGGGAATGGTCCCACTTGCACCTCGTTATACCCCTTCCCATGCACATCTCACCACGGAGGGAGCTGACGCCGGGAGACAGAGCATCGGGAAACCAATCCTACTGAAAAAATGTCAGTAATTTGGGCTGGTTTTAACTTTGAGTCAGCTCACTTGGACAACACTGCTGCCTTCAGGGAAGGGCTGGAGTGGAGGCCAGCAGCAGTCCCTCCTTGCATGGCAGCTGGCTGCTCAGTTAGCCCAGCTGCACTGATGGGCTGTTCCCTCCATGGCCCCTCTGGCTTTGCTTGTGGGTCTCCACCCAAGTTGGGGAAGGGCTTCCTGTGGGAGCAGAGATTTTTCTCACAGCCTAATTTGCCTTGATTTTGGGGTAGGTAAGGCAGAATAAGGGCCTGAGTGTCGAACTGGCTGGATGGTATCAGGAAGAGGTGTAAATCAGGCTGGTCCAGAGCTCATTTCTGGGATAAAAGGGAGAGGGATTGGGCATGGCTGTTAATGACAAACCTGCTATGCTGCTACGTGTAATTACACTGGTACCAAAGGAAGGGGTCACACAGGTGTCTCCTTCTCTAAGGGTTTAAGACGACATGCCCTGCCTGTGTCAAAGGTAATGCTGTCTAGTTTAGGGACAGGGAGAGGTGCTCACATGGCTCTTCCAAGGTATTTTTGGTCCTATGTCTTCTCCCTGGTTGAGCAGAAGTGACGCTTCTCCTCTGGGGCAGTTGTGTGACAGTGGAGGTGTCTTTGCACACTCTCCCGTTTCCCCTCAGGTGACGCCGCTCCCATCCCCACGTGGCCCTGCATTCCCGCCTGGAGCTGACCTCCTGGTTACTATGATGGGTGGATGGGGCAGGGCCCTGCCCTACGGATCTGTGCTGCTGTGAGGATGCGCCCTTGTGTCACAAGGAGCTCACCAACACTGGACCTTCCTTCGTCCCTGTCTCCATCCTCCTCCCCCTCCAACCAGCTCATTTCTTTCCTTCATCCTCGTGCCTTGTACACCTGGCTGCCTACCTGGGCAGGCTCCACATGCTGTGCAGTCTGCTGGGCCTCCACTGGGAGGTGGCTGTGGATGCCCTCTGGAAGCCCTGCCATTGATCCAGAGGAGACCAGGGCTGGACTCAGAGAGAGCAGAAGTGTCGCTGTGATAAAAAGTTGTCTGGGAGCTGCTCAGGCCTTTTCCTTGGGCTTGATGCTTGGAGCACGTCTCCTTCCATCCTGGTGTTGCCAGGAGACAAGGTCGGGAAGGATGTACCCATGGCCAGGTTTTGGTGAAGAGCTGACCACCAAAGGTTGAGCACACCTGAGATCCCAAAGGGACCAAGATTCTAATCCTCTCTCCCAGGAATCTCTTGTCCTGAGGCAGTATTCTTGCAGATCTCGCAACCAGGACAATTTCCAAGAATTCATCACAATGTGCCTTATGCTGTTTCTTTTGTGAGATTCATCCTGAAGGAACCCAAGGATCAGGGACAGCCCCTTTGCTGTCTGCTGGTCCATGGTTGCTCTTAACAGCTATTTCCCACTGACAGGATTTCCTCAGTGTATGGAGCAGGAGGGGAGGATGGAGACAGGTGCCTTAAATTTGTATTTATGCCTAATGATTTGTGTAATGAGGCAAGGACGGGTTCCTCATGTGCCTTGCAATTTACAACTTTTACTGACAAGATTATTTTTAAGCACTGTTTGTAACTAGACAGAAGTACAAAAGAGTTTGGTTTTTTTTTTCCTCTGGGAAACAGGGAAGGTTATGAGTGTTCCATATTAACCATTCCCTTCCCAACTCCCATCTGCTGACTTTGTAATGTTGAAAACATTGACAATATTTTAAGCTTTGTACTGTACTGATCTTTATTTAAAACCTTAGTAAAAAAAAAAATCTGTGAAATCAAAACAACTTGTGTGGTGTGAAATTCCCAAATGCACAACTACAGAAGGTCATGAGTCATTAGGAAGAAAGGGGGATAATAATTATGAAGAGGATATATTAGAGTTTATAATGATTATAATAATGAACAATAGGGAGTGGTTTCATCTGTGTATCGCAAAGCACTTTGCAGGCTTCACAATAAATATTGGATTTCATTCCCTTTCTACAAGGGAAGTTCACAATGGCTGCCCTGACACTGATTAGAGGGATTTAAGTTCATCACCCACAGCCACGGAATGGTTCATTTTGGAAGAGACCTCTGGGGGTCACCTGGCTCTGCTCAAGCAGGGCCACCCAGAGCTGTCTGTCCAGGTCCGTGTCCAGACGGATTTTGAAGATCTCCAAGGATGCAGACACCATCACCTCTCTGGGCAACCTGTGGCAGTGCTTGGCCACCCTCAGAGTAAAAAAGAATGTTTCCTGATGTTCAGAGGAACCTCCTGTTCCAGTGTGTGCCCATGGCCTTTGGTCCTGGGCGCTGGGACCTGACACAGAGCCTGGCTCCATCTTCTTTTTGCACCCTCCAGAGCTTCAGGGATTTATATACATTGATAAGATTCTTTAAATATTCCCTGACCTGATGGTCTTTCACTGAGGTATGTATTCCTTGCTCCAGCCTTTCCCACTGGTCTCAAGGACCTGGGTTCCTGAAGGCTATTTAGGAAATACTGAGGTGAAGAAGGCTTTCCCATGTTCTGTGTAACCAGCTTCCCCATCTTGCTGAGTAATGGGCCCACATTTTCCCTAATCTCCCTTTTGTCACCCATGCACCTACAGAAACCCTTCTGGTTGTCTTATATATCCCTGGACATATTCAGTTGGGCTTTGCCTTTTTTCATCCCTGCTCTCTTGGATAATGTTTCTATATTCCTTGCTATCCATGTCCTTGCTTTCACCTTCCCTGTGCTGCTTCTGTGTTTGAGTTTTCCCTGTTTATCCATGCGGGCCTGATGGCATTTTTGCCCAGCTTTCTGCTCGTTGGAATGGACTGCTCCTGAGCTTGGAGGAGATGACTCCTCCTCAGGTCTTATCCCATGGGACTCTACCTGTCAGGTAGAGATCTCAGCAGAGGCCAAATTCTTCTCCTGAAGTCCAGAGCTGTGAATTTGCTTTTTACCCTCCTCCCTCTCCTCAGGATCCTGAACTCCACCATCACATGGTTACTGAAGCTAAGGCTGCCTTTTATCCCCAACAAACCCTAGATGGTGAGTATGATGTCCAGCAAAGCACCTCTCCCCCTTGGCTCCTCAGTCACTGGGATGAAGGAGTTACCAGCACTGCTTTCCAGGAACCTTCTGGATTACTCATCATAGAATCATAGAATAGTTTGGGTTGGAAAGGACCTTAAAGATCATCTAGTTCCAACCCCCTGCCATGGGCGGGGACACCTTCCACTAGATGAGGTTGCTCAGTGCTCCATCCAACCTGATCTTGAACGTTTCCAGGGATCGGGCATCCGCAGCTTCTCAGGACAACTTGTGCCAGTGGCTCACCACCCCCACAGGGAAGAATTTCATTGTAATATTCAATCTAAACCTGCCCTCTGTCAGTTTGAATCCATTTCCCCTTGTGCTGTCACTCCAGGCCCTTGTAAAGTTTATCTCCATCTTTCCTGTAGGTTCCCTTCAGGTACCGGAAAGCCACAATTAGGTCGCCCCAAAGCCTTCTCTTCTTCAGGCTGAACAATCCCAATTCTCTCAGCCTTTCCTCATAGGAGAGGTGCTCCATCCCTCTTACATTTTCCTTCTGCAGATATCAGGGCTGGCTGAAGTCCCCCATGAGGACCAAGGCCTGCAAAGAGGCAGCTGCCCATTACACTGTCCCCGTATTGGTCATCTCTAGCCCTTCCCTGTAAGCTCTCTATGTTTCATTATCCAGGCAAAACTACACACACTCCTGAAGGGCAGCTCCCCCTCCTCACCTTCTTGGAGGTGCCCTTAAAAAGACTCTCCGTATCCCTCCATTGCAATACTTGGGTCATGGGAGCCATTCCACCACGTCTTCCTACGATCCTGAGATCACAGTCCTGTGGATGCACACATGGGTCTGATTCATCGTGCCAAGTCCCTACACTGCCTGAGCTCTTTACAGGCATTTCAGAGAGACACCCCAGCACACTGACTTCCCAGATTTAGGGATCTCAGTTTTAGGGATTTTTCCATCACAATGGAAAATTGCTGATTTTGTGATCCCTTTCTGTCACATCGCTTTAGGTCCTCAACTTATCAGGCTTGCCCAGGAGGATCATGTGGGATCACATTCATACCTTATCCCCCAGGATGTACACTTGTGTGAATTTCAGTACTCAAAACCTCTAAAAATCTTATATTTTTCCTTCTATTAACCAACACTTTTAAGTATTTCTTAATATAACACACAGACTAAGGCTTCTGTATGGCTGTGTTTTTACCCACCAGAGGGCGAGTTGTCTCCATCTGTGTCCTCCAGTACCACAAAAGCAGAGCCCGATTAAGAATCCCTTTTCCCTTTCATGGATAGACAGCAGGGATGTAGGAAGCTAAAAAGACTCATCTTAAGACTGGTAATTCAGACTTGTCTGTGCAGGAGTTGTCAAAACTGAATCCAGATCTTCTGAGTTGCACTTCAATTCTTTAATCCTCATTTTGCTTCTCTCCTGCTTTACAGTCACTATTCCTAAGAAAGCACCAGCTTCTGCTATGGTTTTCCTTAAGCTTCCTTTCATGGAATCACAGAATGGTTTGGGCTGGAAGAGACCTTAGAGCTCATCTAGTTCCAAGCCCCTGCCATGGGCAGGGACACCTTTCTCTAGACCAGGTTGCTCCAAACCCTGTCCAACCCGGCCTTGAACACTTCCAGGGATGGGGCAGCTACAGCTTCTCTGGGCAACCTGTGCCAGGGCCTCACCACCCTCACAGGGAATAATTTATTCCTGATACCTAATTAAAACCTGCCCTCTTACAGTTTAAAACCATTGTCCCTTGTCCTATCACCAGATACCCTTGTAAGTAATCCCTTTTTTGCTCTCTTGGAGCCCTTTTAGGCACTGGAAGAGGCAGGCTCTAAGGTCTGTCTTCCTGGAGCCTTCTCTTCTCCAGGCTGAATATCCCCAGGTCTCCCAGCCCATCATCATTACAGTCTGTGCAGGAGCACTGTGACACACAGCCTTGTCACAAACTTGCTGTCAGTCTCCTCAGGGATGATCCCTGGCACACAGAGGCGAGTTTCCTTCTCTGAGCAAGGCCTTGCTCCCTGCTAAACATTGCCTGGATATCACAGCATGAGAAAATCAGAGCAAATGCCTTGGTCCCAGCACCTGCCTCTGAGTCAGCCGTCACACCAGCAGCTTTGCTGTCTTCCAGATCCAGCCCTTCCAGCCCTGCTTGGCCTCCAATCCATTATTTTCCTTTCTAAGCTCATCAGCCTCATTCTTTATCTCCCACCGGCTGGCTTTCTTCTCTCTCCCACACCGTGCTCAGACAGACGGTCTGGCTGCATTTCTCCCCGCTTAACTTCTGCTTACAAAACCCTCGGATCTGCTGCCTGCCCTTGGATCGCAGCCTGGCTCGTCTTGTGTGCTGCTGATAAAGAGAACAAGGGAAAGACACACAAAAAAACTCCTTTTTTTTTTTTTTTTTCCATAGAATCACAGAATCATAGAATGGTTTGGGTTGGAAGTCACCTTAAAGTTCATCTCATTCCAACCCCTGCCATGGGCAGGGACACCTTCCACTATCCCAGGTTGCTCCAAGCCCCATCCAACCTGGCCTTGAACACTTCCAGGGATAGGAAATCCACAACTTCTTTGGGCAACGTATAACTTTGCTCTTCCATGGTAATGGATTTAGCTCTTTTCTCTCTTGCTTTGGGAGTGACTTTTACACAACCACCTATTCCTTGCTGGTCTCCCTGCTGCTTGTTTTTACCCCATCCTTCAGAGATAAACATCATGTTTGAAAGAGAGGGATTATATCAGTGCTACATATTAAAGCCCTACTATTTCACAGCTCATATACCTACTATATACGTAATAAACCAGCACCACCACTTCTGTTAAAATGTTTCAAGCACTCCAGGTGTGAATTTGACACTTCGTGGCTACTCCTCACTCCGGGCACTGCACAGGGCAGGGAAAACTTCCCAAGAAAAGTAGCTTGGATGCCACCACCCGTTTTGGAGGCCAAGATGTTTTAATGTGAGGGGGCTTTGGGGGGGGAGGGGCTGTGAGGGGGATGTGAGGGGGCTGTGAGGGGAATGTGAGGGGAATGTGAGGGACTATGAGGCTGTGAGGGGCTGAGAGGGGATATGGGGTCTATGAGGGGCTGTGAGGGGATATAGGGCCTACGAGGGGCTGTGGGGTCTATGAGAGGCTGTGAGTGGGATGTGAGGGGGACGTGAGAGGCTTTTGGGTGGGATATAAGGTGGTATGTGAGGGGGCTATGAGCGGACTTCGAAGGGGCCGTGAGAGGACTGCGAGGAGGTCATGAGGACGCGGTGAGCGGGGAAACCCCAAATAAAAGATTGACGCTTTCTGTGTGCTTATTTCCACACTGCAGGGGCCGAACCGCCCCCCCGGTACCGCGTACGGAGGGCCCGGCCACTCCACCTCCCTCACCGCCCTCCCGCCCCGTCACGGCCCGGGGCGCTCACTGCGCCGGCGCGGAGCGAGGCGCGCGGAAGGGGCCGCGCCTGCGCACTGAGCGCTGCGGCGGTTGCCGTGGAGACGCGTCGGCGGGGCCGGGCCGGGAGCGCCGCCATGAGCGCGGGAGCGGGATCGGGATCGGGGCCGGCACCCGAATTAGGACCGGGACTGGAATCGGGATCGGGACCGGGACCAGCACCGGTACCGGCCCTGGGACTAGGACCGGGGCCGGGGCCGGGGCTGCCCTTCCTCCCCGGCTGTGCCGTCAGGGACCCCACGGTGAGCGCGCCCGCCCTCTGTCCCCTCCGCCGTACCCCTGTCCCAGGGACTGCCCCCGACCAGGGACGCCAGAGACTCGTCGGGGGACCTCGTGCCCCGTGAAGACACCCCTTGGGAATGTGGTACTGCCTCAGACCCTCCTCTAGTTCCCCCGGAGACCTGGTACCCCTAAAGTCAACTAATATTCATGGAATCATGGAATGGTTTGGGTTGGAAGGGATCTTAAAGACCATCTAGTTCCAACCCCCTACCGTGGGCAGGGACACCGTCCCACTATCCCAGATTGCTCCAAGCTCTGTCCAGTCTGGCCTTGGACACTTCCAGGGATGGGGCAGCCACAGCTTCTCAGGGCAACCTTTGCCAGGGCCTCACCACCCTCACAGCTGAGAATTCCTTCCCAAAATTCCATCTAACCCCTCCCTATGCCAGCGGGAAGCCATTCCGCTTTGTCCTGTCCCTTCCTCCCTTGTCCCAAGTCCCTCTCCAGCTCTCCTGAAGCCCCCTTAGGCACTGCAAAGGGCTCTAAACTCTCCCCAGAGCCTTCTCTTCTCCAGCTGAACTCCCCCAGCTCTTCCAGCCTGGCTCCAGAGCAGAGGGGCTTCAGCCCTCGGAGCATCTCTATGGCCTCCTGTGGACTTACTCCAGCAGCTCCAAGTCCTTCTGCTGTTGTTCCCCAGAGCTGGATGCAGCACTGCAGGTGGGATCTCACAAGAGCAGAGTAGAGAGGATATGTTACCCCCTGCACCCATGCCAAGGGAACATCCTGTTCCTCAGACCACCCTGTAATTCCCTGGAGAGATCTGGTACCTCCTGAATTCACCAAAGATCCATGAGGCAACGTGTTGTCATGTGAACCCATGAGAACCTGAGAACCTCTCAAACTGACCAAACCCTGGTGCCCTGTGACATGACCCTCAAGGAACCTGGTGACCTGTAACCTCATTTGATGCTCCCCAGCAGACCTAATATCCACTGAACTCTTCCCAAGGAATTTGGTGTTTCCCACAGCCCACAGATCCCTGCTGAACTCACTTCTGGGGGACCTGAAGGCTCTGAACCCACCTGGTATCCCCCGACTCCACTCACAGCTGATCTGATACTCCCTGAGTTCTCCCAGTCTCACTTGTAATTGGAAGTGTGTTCCAGGGGTCTTGGTGCTTTTAGTCTTGTCCCCAAGGAATTCATTGCATCACGTACCCATCTCATAACAAATCAGAATTTGTTCTGATAGCTTTGGAGAGGGACACACACACACACCGGCCTCATTTGAGATTCCAAAAGCTTTTTCCATAACTGCAGAACTGCTTGTCTGCAAACTCACCCTATGGAGATCCAGTCCCCCTGAATCCATCCAATAATTCCCCGACCAGTTCATGTGATACCCCAAGGGAAATCCCCAAACTCACTTTACACTCTTGAAACCTGATTCCCTCGGGAAAACTGCTGTTTCTCTGAACCATCTCGGTTTCCCCAAAGGAATGTGTTTGAACCTTCAACTCCTTGTGACACTTCCCTGAACCAGGACCCTTAAATTCACCTGATACCTGTTCAACTGGAAATACTCAAGAGAGCACACACTGTTCAAACCTCAAGCAGTCCTCCTTTAGGAATTAATCCCTCAAATCATCCCAACATTATTGTGTCCTGCATTCACCCACCCCCCTTAGAGGGACAGATACACCCTGAAGTCACCAATCTGGTCAGTCAACACCCTCCTGAAACCTCCTCCTCCAAACATCTGATACTTCAGAAAATGTTCTCCTGGTATTGCCTGTGGAACTGAATCCTTGGTGGTCCAGCTCTGGAACCTGGTAACCTGATGAGTGAACTGGTATCCCACCACAGAACTGATACCACCACAGCCTCCAGGATCATCCCAAGGAGGTGCTCCCAGACTCCCTGGAAGAAGCACTCATCTTCTTCCTCTGCACTTGATACCTAAATGAGGAAGCAACCTCTCCTTTTCCCCATTCCCAGTGACCCACACACTGAGGACCTGGTAACCCCAAATCTTCCCAACATCCTTTTGAGATGAGAGAACTGATACTCCCTGAATACTTCCATTTAGTTCTCAGATACACTAAAACATTCCACAAAATGTCCAAAGGGGGGTTGTTTCATGCCTGGTTTGGGCACACCAAGGATTTACAGGCTCCTTGGAGAGCATCTCTAACCAGGAAACATTCTTGGCTGCATATATAAAAATTACCTATCATAGAATCAAGGAATGGTTTGGGTTGGAAGGGACCTTAAAGATCATCTCATTCCAATCCCCTGCCATGGGCAGGGACATTTTCCACAAACCAGGTTGCTCTAAGTCCATCGAACCTGGCCTCAATCTTTGACAACTGAGTTCTCCAACAGTTAGTGGAGTCATTTACTGGTAACAAATAACCATGCAGTAATAAAGGTCATGTCAGAATTATTATCAGATAATAATACTATTTCCCTGAGATCACTTATAACATCTTGGAAATCTGCAATTTTCCAGTCTCTAAAATGGGCATCACAACACTTGTTTTCCAATGAATGCTGAGAGGTGTTGAAGGAAACCTCTGTGTTCAAATAAACAGTGTTGTTATTGCTTCGTGCTCATGGGACAGGGAAACACGGACACTGGGAGAGGGAATGGAGTTTGTGAGAAGCATTATAGACTTGGCAAAAAGGAGGACTTAATTCAGTGCAATTTCTTCAGATAGGGATTGGCAGCAACTGAGATTAGGAGTTTACATTCTGGGTTTTCCCTTTTAAATTTCCATTAGTCACCTGATCCTGTGAGATGTTATCTGGCATCCAAGGCTCACTTGGGAGAGCTTATCCACTCCGGGAGCCTTGTGTCTCTATGAGGTGTTTTCTTTAGGCAACTGTGGGGACTTAAAAGCCTGTGCACTTCTGGCAAACACTGATTGCTCAAATGAAAGACAAACTTCCTGGTTTTCCTTGAATATTTTCCCCACAGCTTTCCCTTGGGATGTATTTAACAGAAGGAAATGGCAGTTCTGTGGAAGTTCGTAAGATGTGCTAACGTGTCTTCAGTCAACTCTTTTTTTCACCTGAACCCGTTTTCCTCACTGTTCTCTCCATTGCAAAATCTATAGTAGCAGTTTAAAGAGAAAACAAGGAATAATGTGACATTCAAGTGAGGCCTTGAAGGTATAAATAAGATTAGAGGCTTAACCATGAGGGGTGAGGTAGGGGGTGGAGAAGAAGCATTTCACATGCCTGAGGTTGGATTGACTGCAAGTCTGGGGCTGGAAAAGGAGCTGAAACTTGTTCTTTCAGCACTAGAAATGCGTACAACTCTGTTTTATTTGGCAACAGTCAAGGGTTTTTATTGTCAAAGACTCATAATTTCTCCTTCTTTCTCTGGAGCATTAAGTGTTGAAAGCCCAGGGGGACCAGCCAGGCTTTCAGGAGTGCAGGTGATGTACCAGGTGTGGTGAATTCTACAGCGAGTGGAGTGGCTTAATGGCACTCAGGTCTGACCCTACTCAACAGGTCCTACTCACAGCTCTGACTGAGAGCAGCCCTGGGGAGAAGAACTTTGGGTTCTGGTAGGTGAGAGGCTGGACATGCCCTGGCCATGGGCACTGCCAGCCTGTCCTGGGCTCATCCCACAGTGTGGGCAGGAGGGGAGGGGGGGATTCTGCCCCTCTGCCCCCTCAGGTGAGACCCCACCTGCAGAGCTGCCTCCAGCCCTGGGGAACAACAGCACAAGGACGTGGAGCTGCTGGAGAGAGTCCAGAGGAGGCCACAGAGATGCTCCGAGGGCTGGAGCCCCTCTGCTCTGGAGCCGGGCTGGGAGAACTGGGGGTGTTCAGCTGGAAAAGAGAAGGCTCCAGGGAGACCTGAGAGTCCCTTCCGGTGCTTAAAGGGTTTATGAGACAGATGAAGACAAACTTTTTAGCACGGCCTGTACCAATAGGATGAGGGATGATGGTTTTAAACTAAAAGAGAGTCAATTTAGATTAGATATAAGGAAGAAGTTTTTTGCAGTGAGGGTGGTAGAACACTGGTACAGGTTGCCCAGAGAAGCTGTGGCTGCCACATCCCTGGAAGTTCAAGGTCGCGTTGGATGGGGCTTGGAGCAACCTGGGATAGTGGAAGGTGTCCCTGCCCATGGCAGGGGGTTGGACTAGATGACCTTTAAAAGTCTCTTCCAACCCAAGCTGTTCTGTGATTCTGTGACTGTGGAGAGAGGTGATAAAACAACTAATGTGCTTTAGTAGGTTTCATAGTTGCAGTTCTGTGAGCACGACACACCAATATTTAGCCCAGCAAAGAAAATCCTGTATCATGCCCGTGAGAGGGTTAACAAAATAAATAACAACAGAACACACAGAGGGTGCACAATAGTCAAGGGAGCACTATAAGGGAATAACTGAGGTCCCATGGTGCCCTGTACTGCTGAAAAACAGGGTAGGGAACAAAAGGTTTGTGAGATCAATACCACGTAAAGTGCTGACATCCCGTTCTAGGCACTGAGTATGGTGGCAATAGGGAAATTCATTGATTTCAATTCTTGGGGAGTCTGTGACAGTGCTAGGATTTGAGTCCATTCTCATGCTTTGTACATCCAGCCACTTACTGTTTTTTCATCCTCCTTGGTCTAAGTGTAAAATCTGATTTTAAATAGTTGCTGCAGTAGTTTATAATAAAATGCTGGGGGTAGCGGGGGAGAGACATTCTGGATATTGCACTCTCTTACTGGTTTTCTGTGCTTTCAGTAGCTGTAACTACTCAGTTCATGCAGTATTTTGACAGCTGGATCTCTCCACAGAGAACATCTTTTCATCGGTCCCACACACTGGGCTTCAGAAATGGATATGCCTTTTCCCAGCTGCCAAGGGAGGGGGTTGGCGGGGAGACGATCTTCCCAAATCTGCTCTCTCAAGATCAACTGGATGATTTATGCACAAAGGGACCCACCCTGACCTACGGGCCGGCCAAGAAGTCTCCGCCTCCACCCTTCATGCCGTCATACGTGGCTTTTGACAAACAGGTATAAAGAAGCTTATTCCAGGAATATCACTGGCCAAATTCGGAGACAGAAACACTCGGCTCCATGGTTCACAAGACTGTGTGCAGCAGTTTTCAGATGCCACAGCCCTTAGTCAGAGACAGCTGAACCCCAGACTGAAAGAGGCTTTCTTTGCTCGGGAGGAGGATTATAATATGTAAACGATGTAAGACATTCTCCGCAAGTTACACTCCAGCATTTCCAGCAGGGCTGGAAAAGAGGTTTGATTAACTCTGAAAAGCTCCAGTTTATAACCATTGCTCTGTAAGCCACAGCCTTGGCTTTTTGTGCTTCCAAAACTGCATTATAACTGAGCTTTAGCTGGAAACGTCAGTCTGCAGTGGGGACTGATAGTCTGACTATGGTCTATTTATTTATTCTTGTGTTGGTCATCACAGCATGTCCCAGCCTGCACAGCCCCATTAGTACGTTCTGAGTTACATCTTGGTGATCATATTGGACTAGGAGGTGGCTCTGTGTCTGCTTAGGGCAGTCCTGAGCTCACCCTTGATTTTAGAGGCTCCAGTGTCCCATCCTGCAATTGGCAGCCACAGACAGAGCAGTGGCTGCAGAGCTCCGTGAGAGGCTCCCGGAGCTCGGCACATGCAGAGCTCCTCACACTGCCAGGGCTGGGAGAGCAGTCTGGAGCCAGCCAACCCTCAGCCCGTCTGTGAGACAGGCTGGGGAACAGATGTGCTGTGTTAATTACTCAGGCTGTTCCTTCAGAGTGATGTAGATGTTGCTGTTTATTCTGTCAGATCCTTCTCTGCCCCTTCCTTCGAGCTATAGGACCAGCAGGGGCCCCAGTGCTGCTGGGGATGTCATGGTCCCTTGTGAGGCACTTTGCTGACTGGTAGGAACTTGGTGGCTTTATCATGCCTTCATTATCCAGGCCTCTGGGCTGATGTAGGCTCGGTATGCAAGGCCTGATTGGCCACCTACATCCTCTTAGGGGCACTGAATGATCTTGGAGAGAATATTCCTCCTACTTCTGCCAAGCACAGGGACTGGCTGATTAGTTTCCTTGCTTCCCCAGCACACATGAGGTTTTCCTGTCAGTGCTGAATAGATGTGACTTCAGATTATACAATCATGGAGTAGTTTGGGTTGGAAGGGACTTAAGGATCCTCTTGTTTCTAACCTCCTGCTGTGGACAGGGACACCTTCCACTGGACCAGGTTGCTCAGAGCCCCATCCAACCTGACCTTGAAATGATGAGCCATGCAGATTTTAAAATCCTCAGTTGTGGCTGAACTTTTTATTAAAATCTCTTCATAACTTCCCTAAATCAGGGGCTGTAAAGCTGGCAAATAAAGAGTTATGTATGTCAGTAAAGTAGGTTACTGTCAACAGCCAAGCACCTGGCAGTAGGTGAAATAAGCATGTGATTAAGGAGGAGCAGAGAAAATGTTGTACTTTTACACCTGTCCCATGCATGTCAAATTTGTCAAAGGCAGATCTTGATAAAAGCCCTGACGGTGCCTCTTCCATCACTCACAGATTTGGCCACAGTTGTGTTTGATGGTTTAGTAGAATACAATCCAGTAACTTTGCACTGCCAGAGCAAATTAAAAATAAATTATTGCTCTTAATAGACTAATCACGGTGTTGAAATTGTTTCTTTCTCTCTGCCTCTGTTATGTTGTCCCTTGGGCAGGTTTTGAAGTTCGACGCCTATTTCCAGGAAGAGGTTCCTACCTCTGCGGAGGAACATTACCGGATCCGCCAGGTGGGCATCTACTACTACCTGGAAGACGACAGCATGTGTGTCATAGAGCCTGTGGTGAAGAACTCTGGGCTCATTCAAGGCAAACTTATGAGACGCCACCGGGTGCCCAAGAATGACCAGGGGGATTATTACCACTGGAAGGACCTGAATCTGGCCACGAACATCACCATGTACGGCAGGACGTACCGCTTAGTCGACTGCGACTCCTTCACCAAGGTGGGTTGCTTGTACAGGGAACACTGACAGAAAGAATCCTGGGAATTACAGGTGGACAGACCTGTTAGAGTCCAGCAGCTTGCAACTGTAGCTCACAATCTTTCATTTTTATTTCTGTATAGATTTCTTTCTTCGGGCCAGTGGGGAGTTCAAGGTACAATATTTGCTGAGGGCATGTGAACTGCTCAGTACTTTTGCCCCAGGACTGCTGGGAATCCATCCCTTGTCCTCAGGACTTCACCTTGCAGTACAAATTCCAAGTTCACCTCTGGGTGCAGAAACGTTGTGCATACATGAGAAGGAAATTAAGGATCCTAACTGTTTTCTCATTTAATATTCCTCTATTAACAGGGGGAGGGAATAAAATCAGTAACTCTGCACCCATCCACAGCCAATCCATGGTCCATGGGCTAGGAATCGTGGTATGAACTGACCTTTCTAAAAGCTTATTCACTGCCTGCTTTTCTATTTCTCGCTGTTTCTATGCCAGTAAATGAGATAACAACAAGCCAATAACAAGTTATAACAATTACCAGTACACTGGTATCCTGTTAGATTGTCCCCAGGATAATCTCAGCCCTGCTCAGCTACTATTCTTTCAGGCCAGTAGTTAGAATGTTCCAGGGACCATTCCCTATAGGTGAGTTATGTGCAGTCACCCTGTTCTGGAAGCTGTGAGAGTTCAGATCCAGGCTTTTCCTTGCCAGTTGGCCTCAATGCCCAGGAATGTTCCCAAACACGTATAACAATTGGTGTACAAGTGGCTGTGGGGCCAGCTGTGCTGGAACTGGAGGACTGTCAAAGTCAGCTCACATCAAATGAAGAGCTCATCCTCATGTTAATATTGATGGAAAACATGGAATGAGCTTACATGGGCCCACATCTCCAGGCCACCAGTCCATTTATCATTAACCTGCACCCTCCAAACTGGAAAACAGCGAGACTGAAAGTGTGAACCTACCTTGTGAGTCTTCAGGGGGATCTCACATCCCCCTTGGAGAAGTTTGCATGGGTGTTTCTTGGGCTGAATATTTTCATGGGCCGCTTCCCAAGGCCAAAAAGAGAACAAGTCCATTGACTTCAGTGGTTGTTTTGAGTGAGTGATGTGAGTACACAAGTAACACCCTAGAGTTTGTTCATGCATCCAAGGTAAGCAAGAAAACCCTTCATAAACAAGCAGATGGCACTCTTTCTGTGGTAAAAGTACTCCTGAAAGATGGAATGAAGCTGCCACTGACACATATCCTCATGCCTGGAAGGTCTTGGTAGGCCTAGTGTGGGTAACACTAACTTCCACTGTCTGACACAGCCCTAAGTCTCTTGCAAATTCAGGCAGACTAAATCTGTGTTAAACACCAAGTTAACCTTTCTCATTTACATGAAAGAGACCAACTGACAGTTATCCTCTATTTAAAGCCCTAAGGCCAAGGAAAACTGTCCTCAAGTGAAATCTGAGTTAGGATGTTGAGGACAGGACTGCTCTGATTAATTAAAGGGTGAGCAAAGCTAAGAAGTAGCTTAAACAAATATCTTTGTCATCTGTTGTATTTGTTATTGCAGTAGAGTTCTCTGTGAGGAATGACCTTGCAGTATTCTTGACCTCCCTCACCTTTGCCCACCTGTAATCTCTAGTCACCTCTTACCTTCAGAATTCACAGCACATTAACACCTCAGATGACCTTTCCAGGTGTTCATGGAGAGCCAGGGAATTGTACTGAACCCTCCAGAGCAAATGGTTTCGGATCCTTACACAGAACAGCGCCGAACACCTGTGCAAAAGCCCATCGTGCCAGCAGGTCCCGACCCCCTCTGGCAGTTCCTGACCTACGACACGAAGGTGAGAGAGCTGGGGATTACCCACACACTGTGGGATTGTCTGCAGATCACTTGTAAGGCACATCCAGTCCTGTGTCCAGTTCTCGGCCCCTCACTTCAGGAAAGACATTGAGGGGCTGGAGCATGTGCAGGGAAGGGAAAGGAGCTGGGGAAGGGGCTGGAGCACCAGCAGTGGCTGAGGGAGCTCAGGGATCTCAGCCTGGAGAAAAGGAGGCTTGGGGGGACCCTCTCACTCTCTGCAACTTCCTGACAGAAGGGTAGAGCCAGGTGGGGGTTGGGCTCTGCTCCCAGAGAACAAGGGACGGGATTAGAGGAAACGGCCTCAAGCTCTGTTAGGGGAGATTCAGGTTGGACATCAGGAAGATTTTCTTCATCAAAAGGGCTGTTAAACACTGGAAGGGGCTGCCCAGGGAGGTGATGGAGTCACCATCCCTGGAAGTGTTCAAGAAACAATTGGATGTAGCACTTAGTGCCATGGTCTAGTTGACAAAGTCGAGGTTGGTCAAAGGTTGGACTCTGTGATCTAAGAGTTTTTTTCCAACTTAGGTGATTCTGTGGTTACAGACTATATGTGCCATTGAAACCTAAGTCTTGTGAGTGTCTGCAACCTCCCTCATTCTAAAACACCTCAGTCTGCTGAAGAGACTCCAGATTTACTCCTTTCTTGGCTTTAGTGAGAAACAAAACCTTTTATGTTTTTTCTGGGCTTTGTGCCTTGTAAACTCTTGCCAGCTCCTCTTTAGATTGTAGAGCCTGTGCTCCAGATCATCCATTACTCTCTTGGTTTCTGCTGGGATGAGATAAGCCACCTGCCTCTGGAATTTAGCATCCAGATGCAGTTCTATTACGAGTGGTTGTGCTGCATCCACTCCTCTCTTCCCCCAAAACATTGATGCCAGGTGCCAGAGCAGGCAATTTCAGACAAACAAAACTGCCACTTGCTCTGACTGAGTTCTTTCTGTGCACACAGTCGACTAACACTGGCCTCTCTGCTCCTCTGGATCTTCTTTTCATGTAGCAAGAGTGTAAGGAACCCTATGGATTATATCCATACTAGAAAATAAACCAGGGCTGGGATACAACCCAAGTTCTGTATGTTGTCTCTGGCCAGCTATCAACCAAACATCTCCTGGCCATCAGATAGGGGTTAGCACAGACCAGGATTGTATCCAGATACCATTTTGGATATGTTCCCCCTTTTTTTGAGGGGAGCAGACAGTTTTGCTGATGCAAACTGGGCTATACCTTCCAGTTTCCTGCCAGTTTAGCCTTGGTGGCTATTGGGCTGCCTGTTCAGCAGCTGGACCTTGGGAAACTCTTGAGCATCCCAGTGTGAGCAGTTTGATTTCTTGGCATCAAAAGGTGATTCAGATCCATGATTGTCTGCTTCTCTTTTCTCCACCCCAGGTCCTTCGCTTCTACGCCATATGGGATGACACAAACCACCCCTTTGGTGACCAGCATCGTTGCATCATCCATTACTTTTTGGCAGATGACACAGTGGAGGTTCGGGAAGTGTACAGTAGGAATGATGGGAGAGACCCATTCCCAGTCCTGATGAAACGCCAGCGCCTGCCCAAAACCCTCGCAGAAAAGAAAAGTAAGTTTAGATTGGCACATCTGTCTGGGCTAAAGTGCCTTGGTGGGTGGACACATCCGTGGTGGCTGTGCCACAGGTACACTGAGTCTGGAGAAACTTGGCTGGGAACACTCCAAGTGTCACTGTTTTATGGTCAAAGAAAAGCTCTTTAAGGGATCACTAAATTCTTTATCTTTCGGGAAACAGTGGCTGGACAGCAGTGCCAACAGCTCCCTGAAGCTATTTACACAGCTTGCTTTTATATCCCTTTTCACTAAGAAATACTAACATCTACCTGACTAATTTATTTTTCCTTTTGCTCCCTTGTCCTTAGTGGGCTTCCCAAGCTGTGTGCTGGAGATCACTAATGAGGAGGTACTTGAGTGGTACTCACCCAGGGATTTTGCTATTGGCAAAACAATCACCCTCCTTGGACGCACCTTCTTAATCTACGATTGTGACAAGTTCACACAAAACTTCTATCGGGAAAAATATGGCATCACAGACTTCCAGCCGCTGGAAATCAGCGAGAAACCATTCGAAAAAGTTCCACAGGTACTGCAAACTGTTTCTGAAAGGAAGGGAGGAAAGTAGTTGGTAGAAGCTCTGGAGGTTCAGTTTATTAAGAACCTACAGAAAACAAGTTCAATTTAAAGAAAAAAGCGAGTAATTTGAAGAAGACAAGGCAAGAATGGTCATAACCAATACGAAAATGAAAGTCTGACTGCACTCATGCAACACATGGCCAGGCCAGTAGCATCTCTACTGGGCAGATTGTCACAGCTCTTGCTACCTGGTGACAGAACATTTCCTTCCAAATTAGACGGGTTTTGATAAGCTGTCTTGCAAACTTTGTCTTTTTCTCAGTTTCAGCTATTTATGGTTGATATCTCCCCTGGATACAGGTAATTCCTCCCCATAATGGTTTTGGCATCCCTGAAGACTCTCTCCAGAACTGCCTCCGCCTGATTCCAAAGCGTCCACCTAAGGATGTTATAAAGATGCTGGAGAATAATCTCAAGGTCCTGAGGTACCAGGCGGCCCTGGTAAGTACTTTCCTTGGTGGAATAGGGCCAGCTTGTGTGGTAGAGTCAGGAGGATGGGAGGAGCAGCCTGCTCAGACAAGGCTGTTGGCAAATTCTTCTCTGTGCCAGTGGGAGAAGAGAGTTCCCCAAGCCAGCACGAGTGTCCCTCGGGGGATGCCAGTGGGTTACTGTGTGCTCGCTGTGACAATGAGCAGCACAAGAAAGTAGGAAAAAAACCAAAAGGCCAGAAAGTACCAACCAGACATGCCACAAACCCACAGCCATTTATGGAAAAACTCCCACTGCCAGCGGCACGTGACAGATGGCCGTGACTGGAACAGCCCAGTGCACTGGGCACTGTGCCCCTGTCTGCCTGAAACTGCTGCCATGAGCCAGAGCTTGATGTCTCTGCTGCTGGCTCCAGCACCTGCCCTTCTCCAGGCTAGTCCTGGATGCAGCAGCCAGCAGAGAGCTGTCCTAGCACAGCAGCCAAATGCCAGCGTAGAAGTTGGAGAGTCCAGTGTTTTCCAAGAGCATCCAGGCCCTGGCCTTTGTGCCAGCTTTCCAGTTGGTTTATGCAAGGAGCCTCTGGCACGTCCAGCAGTAGCGATGGCATTTCCTGTGCTGCCTGGTGCCTGCCCTCTCCAAACACTCCGGGTGAGTAAGGGCTGGTTTCTTTTCCCTATTGTGCAGGAGTTCCCGAAAGGTCACAGCTAACAAGTTCAGATCCACTTAATTTTAAAGGAGGCAAGTGTGTCAGGGGAGTGACTTCCTGTGACTAAGAGCTGAAGCAGCACTAACCTCTCTCAGGCACTCAGTACAATGAAAAAAATGTAACTTTATTACTGAATTTTACAGCCTTTCTGGGATGTATCATTCCATGTAGGATATTCCTTTCTCTTGGATTATTCAGTCTGTGGAAACACTGAATATACTTGGTCACTGCAGCCCAGATTCTGCTTCTGTTACCCTGATAGAGCATATAACCTTTGAAATTCAGATAGTGAGTGCTGTGTAGGGCTTTGTTACACTATGTAGGCACATCAGGAGCTTTGTTTAGTCATCAATAAAAAAAGCTGTGAGCTCTGGGTGCTTATGAGTGGGTTACCAGGTACTCTTGAGTATCTCAGAAAAGGAAAACCTGGTTGAATTGTTCTTTTCCAAACCCACTACCTTTGCTTTAGGAATCACCAGTCCCTGAGGACAGAAATCGTCGTTTCATCCTCTCCTATTTCCTCTCTGATGACACGATCAGCATCTATGAACCCCCAGTCCGAAACTCTGGCATCCCTGGAGGCAAATACTTAAGAAGGACCAGAGTTGCCAAGCCAGGGTCTACTCCAGAGGATCCCATATACTTTCAGCCCTCTGACTTCACCATTGGCTCTACAATTGAAGGTAAAATCCAGCCTGGATTGATAATACTCTGCCCCGATATGACATTTATTGCATGGACAGTGCATATCCCGTCCTTCACTTGAAGGTTCTTCTGGGTCTCATCACACTTGAGTTTCCAGCTCAGCAGCTGGTGTACATTGATATAATTCTGTTACTGTCAATGTCTGAACCTTTGAATCAGTGAAACTATTCTCACTTCAAGACGTGAAACAAATAGCAGAGCTGGCTCAAAGGTGAGGCCAGCCACAGGAGAGGAATCATGCTCCCTCCTGGATAAAGGGACTTGCCCATGCTGAAACACAAGTAACACTTCTTTCTTTAATGCCTCTTCCCCAGTGTTTGGCCACAGGTTTATTATCACTGATGCTGACGAATATGTGCTTAATTACTTGGAAAGAAACGCAGAGAGTTTCCCTGCAACAACACTGCAATCCCTGAGGGATCATTTTCGCCCACGGAAGGCAGTAAAGGACACTGTCAACAAGTAGGCTACAAAGGATGGCGTTGTGGGGCTATACAACACTCAGGGTTGACATCTAAGGGCATTTTCAGCAGCCTTCATGGGTTGGCTGCTCTGCTGGTTATTCAGCTACAAGAGCCTGTGTTTGGACACGTACAGAGGGGGTGAAGTGTGTACAATAAAATGTCGTGGCTGGTGCTGACCCAAAACCCCTTGTGGGACAGCTCTGGCTCATGAGCAGAGACACTTTCAACCAGATCATGGAATTACAGAATGGTTTGGGTTAGAGGGCATCTTAAAGCTCATCTAGTTCCAACCCCTCTGCCATGGAAAGGGACACCTTTCACTAGAGCAGGTTTCTTAGAGCTCCATAGAGCCTGATCTTGAACACTTCCAGGGATGGAGGGGACACCTTTTCCCAAAAGGCATCAGTTCACTGTAACTGCCAAATTGAACTACTTGATCACTGAAGGCTTAGCGGGCAGTTGGTGGAGTCTTTCTTTTTGACATTTGTTCCTTCTTTGCTTATCAGCCCATCAGAGCCTGGACCACAACCTCTTTTTTAGCTCTCTGGACCCAGTTTGTGTGACCCAATAACAACCATGTTCCCTCAGAACATTGTTTGGAGGCAGTATAATGGTAGTTCAGGGGCTCTGGTTGAAACTTGAGTTGCCCACAGTTCCCAGAACTGTGGAGCACACAGGCAAATGCTCCTTGTTCACACAAGTGTCACACTAAGGCTGCCAGAGTCAGCTTTTACATGAAATCCTGTTATTCCTTTCTTCTGCAGTGACATCCCCAAGCAGGACCTGGATGACTTAATTGAGGAGGTTCAGAAAGAGCTGAAGCTCCGTCACAGCTACTTGAACACCAGGAAGTTTCATGAGGCGTTTCACCAGTGTGACAAGGATGGCTCTGGAATTGTGGACAAAGGAAAATTTTTGGACCTCTGTGATAGGTTGGAAGTGCCAATCAGCACTATTCTTCTTAAAAAGGTCAGAAGGAAGGGGTGCTTTGCATATGGAATTCCCCTCCTATAGTTCTTCCAAAAGATATCTTCTAAAAACCAACCCTAACCATCTGCTCTACCCTACAAAGAGGAACAGCTTCAAGAAAAGGGCAAGAGAGTCCCAGTTTAAAAAGGCTTTTGAGCTGTTGGACTGAGCCTGTGTCTTAGAGGAGATAATAATTGCTGTCCTCTAAGGAAGGGGAAGAAATGTTACCCAGGTTGCCCCTCATATTTGGCTACACTGTCCTGTGAAGCCTGAACATTTCTGCTGGCTCAGGCCTTGGATGAGCAGAAGAGCTGTTAGAGATCAGGGATAGGCTACTGCAGACCTATGGAATGTCTGTCCAGCACAATTGGGATTGAGTAGAGGTGACACTGAGGTGCTTAGGGAATGAGCCTTAGGAAAGCTTAGAGGTATTCTGGGTTTTGCAGCGACTGAACTGAAGGTTTAAGAACTAAGTATTGTCCCCCAAAATTAAATAATAATAATATCTAAGAAAAAAGGAAATCAGAATCATAACCACTTGGTTAACACTTGCTGGGGACTATGAGCAACAGCACATGGAGATCACAGTTTGCACATCAGAAAATGTGAGGGAAACTGAGAAGAATTCATGCAGCAGGGATGGAGGATCCTTTCAGGAATATGACTGGCAAGGGTGCTTCCTTGGCATCATATAACAGGCAGTAGATTAGTGACCAATAAAGGCAGACTCATCATTTAGAGAAATCTAGAAACCAGAGGGAGTAGTTCCCTTGCTAAAACAACAAATTTTCTAAACCAGCCAAGTGGGAGCATCCCAGCCATGGCTAGAAAGGTGCACAGGCAGGGGATTTGTGTCTCTGAATGTGGATGAATTAAGGTCCTGGCCAGCACCCAGGGCTTTCCTGTGCTACAGTTCATCAGAGCTCCCTCCACCCTGAGGAATTTACAGTGTGGTGGGTCCTTCCTGCTCCATCTGAGAATGGGAGAGGAAGTGACATGACTAAAACTGGCTGGAGAACCTGTGACAACTGAGACTAAACCCCCACGTGTGAACCCCCAGTCTAGGACTTACACATCAAAAACATCCCTCTTCTCTCTTGAAATCTTAATCCCAGTGTTCCCAGAGCCCTCGGGAGCGTGGCAGGGCTGTAAATTAAACATAGGGCAGAGAGTGAACTGCTGTCTGGGTTGGAGAGGAGCACAGCTGTCAGTCACCCCAGAGCAAGCCCCGGTGAATCTGTCTCCAGGCGACAAGGGGAAGAAGAATCCTTTCAAGGAGCTGTGATATTAGACCTTTTCCATCTCCCTGGGTGTCAGAAGGAGATTAGTTATGCAATTAAAGAAACAAAAGCCCTCTTTCTTCCCCTTAAGCACTCAAAGGCTATAGCTCTGTAACACAATGCAGGGTCAGGCACGGACACCAGAACTGGCTCATTAGTCGGGCTGTCTCCAAGCTCAATTATCTGTGTCTCCCCTTCATGCCATGTGCACTCACCAAAGTGACACCAGGGAACAGGGACAGTTAGATACGCTGCCCCCATCCCACTTTTGGCAGGGATTTCTGGAAGATTTCCTGTGGCCTGTGTCAAGTCTGTGGCCATGCTTTGTATTTTTGTGGGTCTGTTGCCACTGTGGGGATGCCCAGAAGGAAATCAAGATTAGATTCAAACACTTTAACTCTTCTCCTTGCACAGATTGGTGTCATCTATAGGTATTCAAGGTTGGACTTGATGATCTAAAGGTTGGATTTGATCTTGCAGGTCTTTTCTAACATTAGTGATTCTATGATTCCAAGTTTACCTTTGATTCAGGACTACCAAGGCTCTTCCAACAGGGGAAAAAGATCTCCTGCTCCAACACAAAAGCAACACCTCCGGGCACTTCCCCCTAAAAAAACCCCTTGATTTTGCAGCTTGTTCCAACCCTTTATGGTGTCTACTTTTTTTTGTCCCCACAGCTCATTGACTATTGTTCCTGTGGAGAAGACTATGTAAACTACCGTGACTTCCTTCGAGCCTTCCCTAGTAATCTTTTCCCAGAACCTGAAGCACAAGATGAGCAGTTAAATGCTCAGATGACTTAAAAGACCTTGTACTCCAAAAAGGATGTTCCAGTCTTCACCTTTGCTTCACTCACTCTCCCCCTTTCATAGAGCCAGCTAATTCCACCCTTGTTTTGTTAACTTTTTTCTTCCCTAACCTCCCCCTGCCCTTTTGGCAAACACCAAACTCAACTTCACAACTGCTGGATGTTGAAGTGAAACTCACAGAAGAAAATTTCTGAGAACCAAAGCCGGGTTCTCCTGTTGATCTCCCAACTTTTTAATGCAGTATTTTAAGAGAGCTAAAGCTCTCCGAAGCCAGGAGTGAAAACCACTCTAGTTTTCTCTCAGAGTCAAAAGGGCCTTTCACCCTCAAATAGTGAAGACTGCCAGTTTACATTGTTTTAAAATTGCAATAAAAATGCAGTTGCTATAAAAGTGTTAGTAAATCTGTTTTAAATAGAATTACCTCAATGGCTGGAATAGTTAAGGATTAAAATAAGGGAGGGGGGGGGGAAAACTCCACAAAGTGACATTTTGGATTTATTCAAAATGGGGTGGTGAGTTTGGCTCTCTGGAGATAGCAGGGCTCTGGACACAAATCTGCTCCCAGCAGCTCTGCATGTTTTTAACAGAAGGTTGAGAGAATGATTTTAGGACTCAAATACCATCTAAGCCCATCTTATGCAGCCTGTCATCTCACCAGGCAGGGCTCCAAGGAAAAGGGAATACAGGCAGTTGGCATAGCAATAGAGTTATGACACTCGTGCTCCACTTAAGAGTCACATTACTCATCTCTCCACAAAGGTAAATGTGGCAGGGATGTTATCACCCCAAATGTCACCTGCCAGGTATTGCCATGGAGCAGAAATAAAAAAAAAAAAAAGGCAGCTGTCATGCCTACAGAGGAGAACAAAGCACTTTGTAACAAAATGCTTCTTTAAACCAGCTTTTGTGCTGTGGATTCCCACTTCCCCTCAGACAGCTGAGTCTCCACATGACAGCTCCCTCCTGCTCCCCTTGTTCAGAAAGGTCACTGCTCTTCCCTTCTGGGCCCGTTTTGTGCTGCTGATCACTCTGACTGAGGATCACTCCGGGTATCTATGGTCCACCTCACTCTTCAAGAGACCAGGAACTTACAGATGAAATTACTGGAGCTGTAGAAAAGAAAGTCCGAAACTATTTTCTGCACACGCTACGAAACCATAACCTAATCCTGAGCCAAGTCACGTCATATCCCCGGGCCAGCTGCACAAAGTATACAATTTAACTCACCAAAAAATATGTGCCTAAACCACATCAGATAAATCATCTCCTCCAAATACCCTTCTCCACCACTCCCTGTGATGAAGGCAGCCACGAGTAACCTCCAGAGCAGCTGCCCGTGTTGTGGACGTGGGAAATGCGGGACGATGAAGCCAGCTGGAAGGGCATGGTTGACAGGACAAGGGGGAATGGCTTTAAGCTAAGAGGGTAGATTTAGATTGGATATTAGGAAGGAATTCTTCCCTGCAAGGGAGGACACGGTGGCACAGGTTGCTCAGAGAAGCTGTGGCTGCCTCTGGATCCCTGGAAGTGTCCAAGGCCAGGTTGAATGGGGCTTGGAGCAACCTGGGATAGTGAGAGGTATCCCTGCCCATGGCAGATGAGCTTTAAGGTCCCTTCCAACCAAACCATTCCATGATTCCACGAATAGGAGGACACAAGATGCTGCAAAGGGAACAGATTAGCCTGGTATGACAGGAGAAAAGACCAGTACAACCCATCACAGCTGCTTTGCCACATGTACAGCTTAGAAATGATAAAGCATCACTGGACAGCAGCAGTGGAAGAATCTATGCCTTTTATTCATTTATTTCAGAAAAATACTTTTGCTGAGTTTATCACAAGAGTCATTTAACAACGAACAACAACAAACAAAATCCGTACAAAAACTGAAGTGACAGGAAGAATGAAACAAACAGGATAAAACACCAGAGACTGTTAATTCCCCCCACCCACTCCAAAATCAGGAAATATGGAAGAAGCGAAATTTTCCTCGAGTTCCTTTGCTGAAGTTTGATCCATTGAGTTCAACATTTTTGAGGAGAAACTACATGCCTCTGCCTGGCTTTTCCAACAGCCATTCTTCCCAGCAAAACTCCACACACAGCCCTGAGCCAAAGGAACATATTTCACTGTTGGGTATAAAACCTACCAAACCAACCTTTCATTTCTGGAAGGCTGTAAGTCAAACCCCATCATTTCTATCCACTGTTGACACAATTTGGGGTCCATCTACCAAAGGCAAGAGCTCGAGGCTGCTGTGAACCCACAGGCACTGCAGCAAAGGCGGGGTAGCTCCAAGCTTCCAGAGTCACTTGGAGGCAAGGAAGAGACATCTTAGAGTAGCCACTCTTCCCTCCAACCAGGAAGCCTACCATACATTTTAAAACAGTGAGTTGAAGGTAAGGGGACCTACAGGGGAACTGGAACTTGTCTACTACTAACCCAAACAGGATGAATAAGAAGAAAGAATCCTAAACAACAACAACAACAAAACGCGACTGTAATGCCCCATAAGGTAAGAGTCACTCAAAAATTGTATGTGAAATGCTACATCTGTTCTTCCTCCACCCCTTCCTCTTCCCAAGCCCATTTTCCAACTATCTAAAGATAGAAAGAGAGAACTACTGCTGGTATTTTACAGCTCTTCTAGGCTAGGACAGGAGAGCACTATACTTCACCCCAAAAATCACAGGCTACTCAGTTCCTGATCTCCTTAGGTTGGATAATGGACACCAACTACAAAAGCAGCCTCAAGCCCACGGGAAGGGTGCAAGCAATAGTGTCACACTGGAAGTAAAGACCTGCAGTTTTGGACAGTCTCCTTCACCTTGTGCACTGTGGTGGACAAGAGCTCCTGTGTGGGGTTGGATCTTGGATCTTAGTGTTGGATTAAAGGTTGGATTTTGATGACCTTGGAGGTGTTTTCCAACCTCACCCAATGATTCTATGGTGTTTGCTGCAGATGGCACAGGGCTTGACAAGATGGGGCACGAGAAGAGCATCCACTCAAGGGAAGTGAGCTTGTGGCATTTTATACACAGAGCAGTCGAGGACAGACTGATCAATAAGGGCTTGTAAGAAAAACACTCCATTTGGGAAGGAAAAAAGCTCTTTGGGCTGAAAAGAAGGCTCGATCTGCTGAGAAATGACACGGACATAGAAGCAGTTACTGTGGGCTTGCAGCTGAGGGATTGTGCTTGGACTAGAACACAGAGACAGGAGCGGCCCCTCTGATGGAGAGGGGATTGCAAACCTCCAGGATGACAGTGGATATCGCCTCACAACAAAGGCTCAGCCTTAAAAAAAAACCACAACCTGCCAGGTTTGGGTCTAACAGAAGGATGGGGATTTCTGAAGACTAAATATAGGGGTGGACAAAAAAAAAAAAGCCCCATCGCCTATAGGTTTAAAAAATCAAATGATAGGAAGAACACATGGAAATGCTTCCATAACTAACTGTCCCTTTTCCTGGTAGCTCTATCAAAAAGAAAACAAAAAACCACATAAACATAGCATACGTTGTACATACATAGTAAAGAGGGAGGGTTTTCAGCTACTGCTAAAGTACACAGAGGCTACAACATAAGGCACTTGGGATACAAAGCATCATCAGCTACTGTACGAAGAGACAGCATTGTGCAAGTGGAAAAGCTGCCTGAAGCAAAGCAGGCAGGCAGGGGGAATCGTTCAGCAGCAGCTTTTTGGGAGGCTGTTATGTGTCACCTGTTAACAGAGTCAACAGCTCAGCTGCTGTGAGGCACCGGCCCTGTGGAAAGGAACGGCCAAGGCTCCGGAGAGATCCCGGCCAGCAGTTGCTCTTGGAGGACACATGGCAGTGGATGGCTGGGGAGGGGGAGAGGAGGAGAAAGGAAAAACCTGTCACACTAGACCTTTTCCACGTCCTCCCCAAACATAAAGCTCTTTTCCCCCTCTGGTCTTGCTGCCCCGTGGGTACTGCCATTGCCTCTGAACCAAAATGTGTGTCATTGACCCAGCATGGGCTATGAGGAGCAACTGCAAGATGCCTCCAAGGGTTCTGTTCCAGCCTCCTTCCCCAGCTCCCCTGAGAAAGGGGGAAGCCCTCTCCTGCCAATATCTTTTGTTGGACACTCATAGGTCGTGAGGATGGAGGACCAACAGGAATTTGACCAATTGTCCTCGTATCCCTGAACACCTTCTCCCTCCAGTGCATCCCCAACAAGGAGAGGGGGAGGAAGGGACAAAAGGCACCCACAGAAACAGGGAAAAACCCCAGCTCAACTTGAAGAGGGGCAGAAAATCAACTCTCACCCATTCCTCAAAACACAACTGATGAGAAGAACAACTGTGCCAGCCTCAAGCTGGAATTGCACTGGGAAAGAGCCAGAGCTCAGCTGCCCAAAGGGCTGAGCAAGGGGCACGCCAAGGATTAATCCTGGACTGCCTATGGAAGAGCACCCCAGCTCCCCCCAGCTCTGTGCCCTCTCTCCTCACCCAGCCAAGGGAACACACGAGTCGCCTGTTCCTGCAGTGGCGAAGCAGAACTAAAGCTACGCCCGACTTCGCTGCACAAGAGGCACCAACAGCAAAGCCCAGCTTAGGGTCTGCCCTGGAGGAGAGTGTGGGGTGAGAGGTGCCACTGCTGCTCACCTGCCAAACCCAGCCTGGCGTGTGGCACCCAAAAGAGGCTCAGTGAGATGGCACTGACCCATGAAACCCCAAGCAGATGCTGCTCCTCAGCAGCAAGGGATCAAGCCGGTGGGATCTGGCTTTCCACAAAATCTCCTGCCAGCACGTGGAGGTGGCAGCGGGCAGGAGCAAGAGGGGAAAGTGGTCTGCAGCAACAGATGGCCTCTGAGGTAGATTTGAGACAACTCCATCTGCCAACAGCTACACGTCACAAGTCAGGCTTTTCCTAAAACGCAAGCTGCTCCTTGCAGCCCTGGCTTCCTTCCCCTTCCCTCCCTGTCATCTCGTTCACAGCTCAGAAAGGGATGAAGGGGTAGGTTTTTTTGGAAGAAACCCTGGATTTGATAGCACCTTGGGTGGATACAAGCACTGTATCCTTTGGAAACAAAGAGTGAAGCTGGTGACTACCGATGGCACGGCTGGATTGGTACGGTAGGGATGAGGAAGGCTGAGGTGACAGCACGAGGGGCACAGTCCCACTGATGCAAAAACCCTTTGCAGCAGCCAGTTTGTCATCTGGACACGGTCACAAGCCACGAGAACAACACCAGGTCCACGAGGCACAGACAAGCTGGCAAAGGGCCTGGGCTGACAGGAGCCAGGCCAGTGCTCAGAGCGGGGCAGGACTCAGGGCTTCACCTGGACCTGAGGATGCTGCTGCCCCACAATAAGACACTGAGAGCTGCAGAGGTGCTCAGCTCTTGGGGCTGGGAGGTCCAGAACAACCACAGGGCAGCCACGAGAGACCCAGCTGTACCAGAAGAGCTGGGGCAAGTGGAGGCTGGGAGGTGGGCCTTCCAAATGAAGAAGGAAGTTTTCTCTCTGCTGCTCAGCTCTCCAAAATTAGCTCAAAACCGGGGGTCAGAAAAGCCCCAGGTAACCAGGGGTCCACCATGAGACAAGACAGGGCTGAGGTTCCTCCCTCAGACCCTGGTCCCTCTTTGCAGCATCACCACCCCGCCGAGCACTGGCCCCATCTCACCTGAGAGCACCCCTGGGCCTCAGGATCTCACAGCCCCAGCACACTCCCCCAGGAACTTGTTCCCATAACACACATTTGGTGCCTTCAAGCTGTCGTGGCCCTGTCCCAGGGACTCAGGGAAGCACCATGAAGAGAGGGGAGGAACATGCTGTAGGAGAAAAAAGGATTGTTTGGAACCGTCTACGACACATTTGTAACCATTAACCAAAATAACCAAACACTAAAATAGAAAAGAAAAAAAACCACAAAATTGCACACTGATTTACGATCAAACGGAGGAAGGCAAAACCAGGAGGGCTGGAAAAGGTTCCTACGAGGGGAAGGGAGCAGGGGAAGGGGACCTTTTTGGTTTTATTGCAAATGGTTCAAAAGAGCAAGAGAGGAAGGGAGGAGAGCGAGAGACACCTTGGGAAGATGACTGGTTTCCGAGCCACTCAAGACGCCGCCCGTGAGGACCAGGAGGAGGGGCTGCTTAGTCCTGGTATCTCGCCCTCCTCCCCAGGAGACAACCCTTGGCTTCTACGGCGACTTCAGCTTCTTGGTTCGAGGTGAGGTGCCGTTCTCTGCTTTCACCACCCCGTTTTCATGGTAACCTGGGGACGGCAATGAAGCTGGTGAAGGGTCTAGAGGGTAAGTCCTACGAGGAGCGGCCGAGGGAGCTGGGGTTGTTTAACCTGGAGAAAAGGAGACTTGAGGGTGACCTTATCCCCCTCTACAACTCCCTGACAGGAGGGTGGAGCCAGGTGGGGTTTGGGCTTACTCCCAGGGAACAAGTGACAGGACAAGAGGATGCAGACTCAAGCTGTGCCAAGGGAGGTTCAGGTTGGACATTTCTTCACAGAAAGGGTGTTTAAGCATTGGAATGGGCTTCCCAGGGAGGTGGTGGTGTCCCCATCCCCAGAGGTGTTCAATAAACACCTGGACATGGCACTTAGTGCCATGGTCTAATTGACATGGTGGTGTTCATCCATGGGTTGGACTCCATGACCTCAGAGGTCTTTTCCAACCTAATTAATTCTGTGATTCTACGGAAAGAGAAAACTCTGTCCCTCGCACAAGCCAAACCCCTAACCCTCTCAGGGTTAAGACAGGTGGAAAGCCTCCACTACGCCAGGGCGCTGCTGGGGAGCCCCTGAGGGGGTGCTAAACCACGGGACTGGTACCTCCCACAGTGCCACCCGTCCCAGCACTCACCCGAGTCCCTCTTGAGCGGCTTGGTTTGCTGCTTGGTGCCGGTGGTGGCGGCGGCGACTCGCTTCCGACTGCTCTGCTCGTTCCAGTACTCCCTCCAGCGCCGCAGCTGGAAGTGGATGAAGCGCCACATCACCGAGGCCTGGAAGAGGCACACCAACAGCAGCACACTCATTCTGGCAGGGGCGGAGAAGAGGCAGGCTGAGAACAGAGCAGCGAGGCCACCCCCGACCCAGCGTTCCACCCGCACCGGGGCCAGTGGCCCCCCCCGGGTGGCAGGTGCCATCCCTACAACCACCACCATCTCTCCTCCCTGCCATCCCCTGAGCAAAGAGCAGGCCCTTCCCTTTCCCTCCACACCATAAAGCTCTCAGGGCATTGCTGGTTGTTAAAACTTCAGGGCGAGAATGGATCAACGGGATCATCTCGACCAGCACTGCCCAAACCACACTCTGCACGCTCAAGGTATGACGTTCCCAACTTCTCTGTACATCTAAAAGATGGATGTGGGTAGAAGGGAGCTAAGAAAGTCCCCCAAATCCTCTTGTGTGCCAGCAGTCCATGGCTTCAAAAACCTTGAGAATGACCAGGCCTAGCAAATTCTGAACTGAACCCACAGCTGCTGTATGGCTGAGAAAGGCTCCCAGTCTTGACAGACAGACTGCAAGGCATGAGGAGCCCATCCCATATTCTGTTTCCCATGTCAACAAGCAGCAAAACATGTCCAAGCAGAAGGGGAAATGCCTTTTCCTTAACCATATCTGTATTAATGCACTTAAAGGTGCAGCAGGGAAAGCCTGTAAGCCTTTCTCTAAGACAGACTCATGTTTTATAACTTCACTCAATGAACAACTTATTTGCTGGATTTTCCCCTCCGTTGTGGCTCTGTAGCCTTTAAAGCCCTCCTTGCTTCCTTCAGCTCACTAGGACCTTCCCTAAATGGAACCAAGATCCAGGATCCCCACTGGCATTTGGATGGAGCTCTGAGCAGCCTGGTCTAGTGAAAGGTGTCCCTGCCCATAGCAGGGGGTTGGAACGAGAGGAGCTTTGAGGTCCTCTCCAACCCAAATCATTCTGTGATTCTGTGACTTCCAAACTTGGCAAAAACCACCTTGAGATAACACAGCCAAGGAAGACACAGCAGACTTTCCTACCTGAAAAGGATATTGTTGAAGAGGAAGCTGAAAAAGTTCCCTCTCTCAGGGTCCAGGGCCTGGCTCTCCACCCGTGGCAGCCCGAAGCCGATGACCAGGATGTACAAGGTGAGGGTGAAGAGCCTGGTGACCACGAACACGACAGCCCAGACATTAAACCTGTGGGAAGGACAAGCAGAGGTGTGCAGAGGAGCAGCTCCCAGCACTGAGATCAAGCCACATGGCTCTCCCAGGCTCTGAAGGAGGTGGAAGCCCTGGGAAGCTCCCCTGCTTACAGCTTCTCGTTGTTCTCATCCGTGAAGTAGACCAGACGGGCCATGTGGAAGAAGAACTCAGCCAAGTACTGCAACAGCAAGAGGATCAGCCCCAGGCGGGTTAAACTAGGAGGGAAGGGGAAGAAAAAAGCATCATTGGTCAACCTTCATCCTTCAAATGCAGCTACAGCCTCTCCCCTGCCATCCCGGAGCTGCAGCACCAGCCTAAAGCCAGGCCTTTCTGCAGCAGGGGGGATAGAACTGCAGGGGGGAAATCCCTGTCCCCAAACCATCAACACAGCCCAAGCCAGTAGGAATCCAACACAAAGCCCTAACTGCTGGCAAGGCTGCTCTGCTTTTTATCATAGAATGGTTTGGGTTGGAAGGCACCTTAAAGATCATCCAGTCCCAAACCCCTGCCACAGGCAGCAACACCTTCCACTATCCCATGTTGCTCCAAGCCCCGTCCAACCTGGCCTTGACCACTTCCAGGGATGGGGCAGCCACAGCTGTGCCAGGGCCTCACCACCCTCAGAGGGAAGAATCTCTTCCTAATATCTAACCTAAATCTCTCCTCTTTTAGTTTAAAAACATTCCCCCTTGTCCTATCACCACCTTCCTGCATAAAAAGTAGCCATCCACTGAAACACTCCCCTTTATTCCCTTTAAGCTTCCCACCCCACTGAGGATTCCCAGGTGACTCCCACTGCAAAAGGAGCTGCTCAGCCCCATCCCTGGTGAGGGATGTGGTGCTGAGGGAGGCAACTCACTTGAGCAGGTAGGCTCCGGCGATGTGCACCAGGTAGAGCGCGATGCAGCGCAGCTGGCGGGGGATCTCCTCCTGGCAGGGCAGAGAGCCACATCAACCTCTCAACCCTCTTCACCTGCCCTCTCCCAAAGCTCCCTCTCCCAAAAGCCAGTGGGTGGGACCCCCCAGGTTGCCCACCTGGCTCTCACCTTGCGGACTTTTTGGAAGTAGAGCTCCGGCAGGGCATGCAGCCAGTACGCCAGCTGGCACAGGTAGAAAAACTTCACCTGGAACCTGAAACGCAGGAATGATCCATGAGAGCCAGCCCAGGGAATGGCAGGACCCCAAGGACCTGGGTGGCAGGGCAGCACTGGGCAATCCCTCCACTGCTTTGAAGCCACAGGATTTAGAAAGCATCGTTTCCAGGCTGAAACTGTTTGTTGAGCTGAGACGGCCACACCTTAAGTTTATCCAGATGCTCGTGCTGTGGTCTCCATGCCCTCAGCAAACCTCACATTTGCAAAAACCCAAAAAGGGAGGACTATCCCCCACTTCATTCCAACTTTGAAAAATGAACAGCAAAGAGACTTTCCCAAAGTGATGCAAGAAACAGCCAGGATGAGTAACCAGGCCCACAGGACTGTCCTCATGGGGGAAACCCTCGGGAACACCCTCCCCAGGCTCACAAACGAGGTATCCACCATTCCTCATGACCTCACTGCAGCATCCTTGCAGTAGGGCGCATGCAAAGGGTGCTGTGCTGTCAGCACCCCTCTCCCAGCCACAGGGAAAACCATAGAGGGGAAGGAAGTGGTCAGCTCTGGAACAAAATGCCCTTGCAAGTGCTTACGGAAGATAAACATGCGGGTAGTTTTCCCACAGAGTCCGGGGGTTTGATATGTATCCTTCCTGAAAAAGAGAAGAGAGGCAAGGCTTCAGCAAAGGAAACAGGTTATGATGGGGTGGGCTGATGTTACAGTGAAACAAGGAACTTGGGATGACACCCACCCTGGAGAAACAAACGTGTCCCCTGTGAGAGCCAGGGCTGAGCTCGCCAAAGCTCAGCCACATTTGCGCGTCTCTAGCACCCCTATAAAATCTCTCCAGGCCCTGTGTTCGGGGGCTGAAGGCTCCTTGCTCAGTTGCACAGGTGTTCCCACGTTCAGGACAGGATGTTCTGGGGTTTGGGATGCTCTGGAGGTGGGGGGTGAGATGTCTGTAACTGTGTGCACGGTCTGTGGGGCTTCTCCCTCACTGGCCAGTCCAACCAAGTATCACTTAAGCAACCAGAAGTACTACTGAACAGAAAACACCTACAGAACCCATCTATTAAGCATTGGATAGTTTAATTTCCCACCTCTTCACTTATACTTGCAGAGCAGGTTACGTGGCTCCCCTCTTGCTCCTGCCATGGGGATGGTGCACTGGGCTTTGGAAGGAGGCGTTGGCATGGGAAATTTGTCCTGCCAAGTCACCATCATCCACACCCTGTCTGCCCTAAGCCCTTTTTTCAGCTGGGGGAGGCCAGGGGAAGTGCAAGTGCTGTGAAGGGCGACCTGCTTTGAGCACATGGGGTGTTTGGGAAGCACACAACGGCAGCGAGGAGGCTCCAGCCCCGCAGCTGGTGAGGGATGGGTCTGGCACTGGGCATGGGGAGTCCACAACCAGCAGCATCAACTGTGTTACCAGTGTTTCCCTCCTCAGAGTCCAACAGGGCAGAGGCAGTACCAGCAGACCTCTGAAATGTTGGCCTTGAAAGGGGTATTCTAAAGGGAGCTGGTAGGACCCCCCAAGCAGTGGGGAGGAGACCTGTCGCCGAGGATCCATCCCCAGCTGGACCCCAATAGCTGCAGGTAGCAAAGCATCATCACTTCACACTGGCAAAATAGCCAGATCTCTCCCACAACACCTGTTCTTCCCTCCCCCTTCCTCCCCAAAATGACATGTTTTCCCTCTGATTTCTTCTCCCAGCAGTTTTGGGTTGACACATTCCCAATGCATCCAAGGAACAGTGTGGTTTTTCTGTTCCCGGTGATCCCCTCACTGCCAGCTTGCCAAGAAAGGGACCACAAAGAGGGATCCAAAAATCTGCCCATTAGCTCCACAACCCTGCAAAAGGCATCCAAAGCACTGAATGTAAACAAAGAGGAAAATTAGAATCTGAGAAAGATGATCCGGAGCAGCAGATAGAGATGATGACACCAGGTAGGATTTCTGAGGACCAGCTCCAAAAATATCTCACATGCCATTAGCTCATGCCTTGCACAGAGCAGGAAAAGGATCTCCCAAAACTGCCCTCACTCAGTGGCTGGAAAGATCCACCACACCCGAAAACTAAACTTGCTGAAATGTGCCTGTTTTGGCCCACGGGCTGGCTGGCAACTCTGCTGCCAGTGGGATTTTGTGCTCCAGAAACCCAAAATCCCCCCTTGGGAACCCAAACCCCAGCCAGCCCCCTGCCTTACCGTCACCACGACGTACAAGCACCAGATCACAGAGGTGAGGTGGAAGGCAACCAGCTGCCCTGACTCATTGAACTTGCTGTGTTTGACCTTGGAGAGATGCAGACGCCTGTTGATTTTCTGGGAAGGAGCAGAGGAAGAGAGAAAAAAACCAAGGAAACATGAGCCACCAGGTCAATCAACCCTCCCTCCGTCTCCTCCTCCTCATCCCAAGAAGCCTCCAGAGGTGAAGGCCCACTTATAATCACCACCTTAAACCCCCAGAACAGCATTTAACTGCAGCAGGGCCATGGGATGTGAGGTATTTTGGTGGCTCGAGACATGGAATGGCACTCACGTCCAGGGCGTATTCCTGCACCACTGCGTGCAGGATGATGGCAATGAAGATGTAGAAGAGGATGGTGACCAGATCCTTCAGCCCATAGTGATACTGGACCAGCTCCCCATCTGCAAAACACCAAACGGTGGGTCAAATTCCCGTGACACCAATGATTTACAGGTGAGGGTTTAAGGGTTAGTGGGGCAGGGGAGTTATTCCCAATATGGGGACACTGGAGAGAGGTCATTACTGTGCCAGTGGCTGGAAAAAAGGGCTCCATCCAGGGTTAGTTCGTGGCAGAGGTCGGTGGTTTCTCCTCCAATAGTTACACACCTCAAGGGAAGGGACACTCAGGACACTTCAAACTTTCCCTGACAGAGATGAGGGGCTGGGGACAGCCTGGGTATGGAGGCAGGAATTTGTCAGCCTGCAGAGATGAAGACATGGAAGGCTGAAGCAGGTGATGGGATCAGGCATGCCCCACTGGGAACATCAGGACTCAGTATGGCATTTCCACCCCCTCGGTTACGATCCAGCACCCAGTCTCTCCCACTCATCCCTGAAAGCTGCTGGAGCAGGATTCAGCTGCTGGAAAGCAGATGCCTTGTGCTATTAAGAGTTCTGAGACAGCAGCACGGGGCTGGAGGATGACAAATAGGACCCATAGGAGGCCACGCTCTTCTGGAGCAACAGGAGACCCAACAGCACCCAAAATACCCCAGACAGCTGCATTTAGGTGACTATTTGCAGCTTATGGGGAAGAAACAGATTTAGGAAAGCTGCTGTCCTTGTGGCACACTGCAGAAAGCAACTTGTCACCAGACCTGTTCACCCTTGGACAAAGCTTCAGTCCAGATTTTTAAGATTTGAACAGGATTTATGAAAACATCTGGAAAAGGATATGAAAACACCCTGTCCTTAGAAGCCTAGGCTGGGTGCTGTGCAAGCCCAGAGGTAAAAATGGTGCTTGTATCCCAGAGCAAGGTAAAAGACTGAACTGCAACTCCCAAGAAAATAATATCATGCACATGTGCAACTGCTCTGCCTCGTCTCTCCTCTCTCGGAAGCTGCTCTAGCGGGAGCTGTGAGGGATATGAAACAGCCTTGAAAAAATTCAGATGAGCAATAACCCTTCCTCCAAACAAGCTGCTGCAGCAAGGTCTCTCTCCCCAAGGCCTCAGCCACCTCATGCTCTATACTGATACCCCATTACCTGGCTCTGGTGAGGTGTTTCTGTGCTCTCCCTGAGTTTTCTGGCATCAGGAAAGAATGAATCCCTTAAAAAGCAGCAGGAAGTTGTCTGGACTGTGACATAGGGGAGCACAGACCAACTTAATCTGGGAGCTGGATGACTTCTTCAGCCTTAATGTTCAAAGATTTTAAGGGCAGAGCTTTTATCTTCCGCATGTCTGCCTCGCTGTAGTCCCACTAATCCCAACACCCTGCTCTTTCTTTGGATGATTACTCAAACACTTCCAATTAACTGCAGATTTCTGCCACCAAGCCAGGCTCTGTGCCCCAGGCGTTTGGCTCATCCTGAGCTCAGGCTTTACCCAAACCACCTCCTGCTGTCTCCATGCCAGTGCCCAGATCGCTGCCAGATCCAGAGGGGCTCTGGGCCAGGAAGGTAGCAGCCAGCAGCCAAAATATGAACAGGGGCCGAGCCTCCAGCTGCCTCCTGGCTGGCAGCTGGGGCACGTCCTCTGGCCTGTTTGGTTTGGAAATGCACCACCTCAGAGCCTCCTCAAATTACTCCACGTAAACCAGGCCCATAACCTGCCTTGTGCTGTGCACCACGTGCATCTCCACACATTCACCTTGTTCCATCCCTCCAAAAATCAGCAAGGCAGGAACTATTGTGCAGCCCCTGCTGCTTAGCAAAGAGGTAAATCCCTCCCGCTCCTCAGCAGGACATAGAGTTACTCCAGGCATTCAATCAGGCAGTTTGATCCTGCCTGACCAGGCTTGGAGCAGGATCCTCACCCTACAGGGAACACAGAGCAGCCTGGCCATGGCAGAAACACAGAGGAAGCCCCAACTCCACCTGGAAAGCATTTCTTCCCAACCCTGGCAACATGAGGGCTGGCACACATGATCAGAGTGCTCTGAGCAGCTCAAACTTTGCTTCTTCCCAAAATATCTTTATTTTTAACACCTCCTTTACCACCAGACAAGAGCCTGGGCAGTGTGATCAGTACGGGGTGAGCCCAGGTCAGGTGGCAAAGAGGATTTGGGGCAGACCATGACTCAGCCCTCCCGTTGGGATGTCTGGAGCAGAGACACCTCTTACCTGCTGTAGGCACACTAACGTTGTACTGAGGTAAGATGAACAGGAAGGCAGTCTTGGCTGTGACCTGTCAAAGGCACACAGAGGGGAGAAAAAAGCAAATCAGCTGTTGATTCCATTACTCTACCACCATTTACTCTCTTTTCCTACCACAAAGGGAAAGGTAAATTGTCCAGGGAGATGTGCAGGCACCTGCTTCACTCCTAGAAACACCTTTCAGCGAGGAGATTGCCAGTGAAGTGGTTTGACAACGGAGACCTGGGATTTGGGAAGGAGAAAGAAAGGTATAGAGGAGGGAGAAACCTGGAAAAGCAACACAGATGGAAAAGCCATGAGCCAACCTGGCAGGGGAAGCCTCTTGCTTCCCCTCGAGGATGAGCATCCCTCCAGGAACATGGACCATCCTCACGTGTGACCTGCAGCTCAAGGGACACTGGGAACTGACCCACGTGGCTATTTGCATTAATTAAAACTATCCTTCATTCCCATCCACTTGGGCAGCCACACTGGGAATCCAGCCTGGGTAGGGATGGCAGCACCCACACACAAGCAAGCTCAGAGTCTGCAAAGCCCCATGGGCTGGCTTCACATGGATTTAGCTCCACATATTTGTGGAGACTCCTCCATCTGGTGAGGCTGGACCCCTTCAGAGTCCATGCAGGCACCCATGAAGGTCCAACAGGGCAGGGGAAAAGCAGCTTTGACAGACAAGCTGAACCTCACACTAGTTACCAACAAGATTCCAGATGCATATACAAAAAAGGAATAAAAAAGCCTGGGATGACACATCAGGGCCCCTGCAAACCAGGGCTGTGCTGCTCACTCTTCATTGATTGAATCATAAAATAGAATCATGGAATAACCTGAGTTGGAAGGGACCCACAAGGATCACTGAAGTCCAACTCCTGGCCTTGCACAGGACACCCTCAGAATCCCACCCTGTCCCTGAGAGTGTTGTCCAAACACTCC
>JAYRBT010000114.1:112148136-112182325 GCA_036023395.1 Myiotriccus ornatus
CAGCATTCCACCCCAGTGCTTCTACAGGATGCCCCAAAACTGCACCTCTGAGACCAATACACCCTCGTGCCAGGGCCAGCAAACCCCAGTGCACAGACATCTGACTCCAAATGTGTCTTCATCCCATCCAACCCCACACTGGCAGCAGGTCACCAAATTTTTATCTTTCCAAGGGCTCCCAGCCAACCCTCCAACGCTTTGCAAGCACCCGCCTTCACACACAACCAGCCCCAAAAAATCCCAAGCCCGTCCAACACCGATGGCGATGAGCTGCACTTCACACAGACGTTGCTACCACTGTTCCAGAGCTTCAGGTTATTAAAATCCCAGCTGGAAATTGCTCCACAGCTCATGAGGGGGATGCAGGGGCTTTGCCAAGCGTTCCCATTCTGCCCTCATGAGCATTGAGCAACCGGCTGCTGGCTCCGCTCCGCTGGCACAGGCGAGGGACAGAAAACTCCACAGCATCTTTTCGGGACGTTTGGGGATTTAATATTTTTTTTCCCACTTATAAAAAAGGAAATACCACATGTTGTGCTCTGTTTGTGGAGGAGTAGATGCAAAAAAAGGGCTCTGCTGCGGGAGATGGAGACCATGGGCAGAGTCTGGGCTGGAGATGGAAAAAGCGCATAGCCCAGCCTCACGCTGGCTTAAGGAGACACTGCTGGCTCTTACAGACCTTGCTGGCCAGGAAAGCCAAGTTGCTTCATCCCAGAGCGGTACAGCACATCCAGGACCTGGACTTTACATCCAAACCTCGTCACAAGCTGGCGCAGGGCATGCTACAAACACACGGAGCCGGCGGTGGCCGCGATGCTGTGGGGACGGGTGGATGTGTCATGGAAGTGCTGACGGCAGCAGGCACTGAAGGATTTACAGCTACCCAAGTACCTGGCTGACATCCAGAGCTATAAACAGCTGGAAAGAAGACATCATCTCCAGATGAAGCCTCCTAACCTGCTGGAGGGGCCATAGGCCAGACTTGTGAGTCCAAGAAAATGACCCTGGAGTATCTCCGGGGTGGGAAGCAAAGCCAGCACGGTGCTCAGCCCCAACACACTTTGCAAGGAGTCTTCTAATCTTCTTTTCTAGAGGGCCTGGTAGGAAGGTTTCATCCATCCACTCCATCATCAAGCAATGCTTTGTGCCATCTCCACACCCGCCTTTGCTTCCTATAGGCTGGAAGACCACCAGTAGCTTCAGACATCACCTTTGCACCCCCTCACCTTTCATTGCAGAGGAGTAGTGGGTCATTTTCTAAAGTCTAAGTAAAATATTTTACTGCCAAAGATAAATGTAACTTCCTGGACACAGGCAGGCTCCTGAAAGACAAATTTCCAAGGAAAAACTGCCTGTCTGCTCCATCTGACAGAGGGGGGAGCCCAGGCAAACCTGCAGTCACTCCTGCAGCCACTCACTAAAGTGCTACAGCGGCCAAATATGAACTCCAGGCATCCAACCTTCCCATCGTACAGAGTTTACACAGAGGGAAGGTCTCCTCTAAGGCACAAAAGGCATTTCTTTATCCTGCAACCAGTTGGGAAGTGTTCACACTGACCATGGAACACACACCTGGCCAAGGACCCTCCCCTTCCAGTCACCACCGCAAGGATGTCTTGGTTCAGATAAGTGTAATCATTGCTTCTAGCAGCAGATGGGGCATGAAACACATGAGATGAACCACCCTGAGCAGGACACTGGTACATTCCTCCATCTGGAAGGTGAAGGACACCCTGCACATCCATGGGGGGACCTGCATCTTGTTGATGTTTCTCACCACGTGCCCCTTGCCACCGGGCACAGAGGGACAGGGGACTTGACGGAGGTCATGGCCAAGCTTCAGCAAGTGAACATCAAGCTCCAAAATCCCACATAACCCCCTCAGTATCCCATCCATTATATCAACTTAGAGCACCCATGGTGTACCCATTGCTACACAGCCTTGAGTAGTGTATAGTTCCAGACACACCATGGAGCAGCTTAAGCCTCCTGGAAAACAGGGAACGCCTAAACTGTGACCTCCAGCAATGCCACCTCCAGCTCCCCTGCAAGGCAGAAACCAGGTTCCCTTGGCTTAGGAAGGAGCGACAAGCACCAGGGATGGCAAAGCTTTAGAGATTGCATTGAGCATTTCACAGGCAGCCAGAGAAAGCAGAAGTTTGGAACGGGAAGAGCAATGTGAGGATTATTCAGAGGCACAAGATGTTCGTTGCCTGTTTGTTCTGAAACAAGATGCTGGTATGGGAAAGGAAGTGCCAGGCATGCTCCTGCCCTGCAGGGCAGGGAGAAGAGCCAGAGCTGCCACTAAACTGCTGCTGGCAGGGGTGGAATTCATAGAATTATAGAATAATTTAGGTTGGAAAAGCCCTCTAAGGTCACTGAGTCCAACCATGAACTCAGCACTGCCAAGCCCACCACTAACCCATGTCCACAAGTGTCGCATCTACATGTTTTCTGGACACTTCAGAGATGGTGATTCCACCACGGCCCTGGGCAGCCTGTTCCAATGTCTGAGCACCCTCTCAGTGAAGACATTTTTCCCAGTATCCAACTAGCTGTTAAAATCCCTAAACCTTCCCCAGCACAACTTTTTGTAGGGTGGAAGAAGGGTTTGTCTCCATGGGACACACAGAGCAGAGACCATGTAGGAAAGGCTGTACCTTCCTCATCCACTCCTTGCCCTGCATTAAGGGCATCTCTATGCAGAAGGAGATGCTCCTCACCCCAGCCTCATCCTGCCTTGCATGAGGATGTGGTAACTGGGGATGTGGGTTAGTGACGGGCTTGGCAAAGCTGGGTTGGACAAGATGATCTCAGAGGTCTTTTCCTACCTTAATAGTTCTATGATTCTATGTGTCCGAACCAGGTAAATTTGGGAACCAGTGTCCATCAAGACCAGAGTTTCCTGGGATGCTCGGGACAGGGATGAGGCTGTTTCTCATGGCTAAAAATCAAATCAGCACATCCACCTCGCAGCCCTCGATGGCAGAGCAATGGATAAAGCCAAACAATCCCAGCACTACTACACTGCGCATCTTTATTTACTATGCATCTACTGTCTACCACTAGGCATCTACTCCTGATAATGCGGTGACTGGAAAAATCCAAACACCCACCATCCTGAAAACTGCTGTCTAATATAGAGCAGAAAACCTCTCCCCACCCTTTTTTAGAATCACAGAACAGCTTGGTTTGGAAGGAACCTTAAAGATCGTCTTGTTCCAACCCTCTGCCACTGGCAGGGACACCTTTCTCTAGACCAGGTTGCTCCAAGCCCCCACCCAGCAATTTTAAAAATGTTGTTTTTTCCCTGCCACAAAATGCTCCAAGAGTCCAAACCCAAATCCCAATTACACTTGTGCAGATAAGCAAGTGGCTTTTAATAAAGTGACTTAAGCACATGCATCCAGGCAGTTGAGCACATCTCCCAAAATCTACCTGCTGCAACTAAACACCAATATATTCAGGAAGGAGGGATAATTTTTGAGCATCCTTCGCAGAGGGGTACCAGGCACTCTATGAACTCTGGGAACAGCTTGCCCAGAGAAGTTGTGGACACTCCATCCCTGGATGGAGCGTTCAAGGCCAGGCTGGACAGGGCTTGGAGCAACCTGAGAGAGTGGAAGGTGTTCCTGCCCATGGCAGGGGGTGGAACAAGATGATCTTTAACGTCCCTTCCAACATAAACCATTCTGGGTTTCTCTAAAACCAGTTTCCCTTCTCAAAAGCCTCATCCCGGTGGGATTTGCAGTCACTGTCTCCACCCCAGCCACGAGCCCCCAGGCACTCTGCCTGCCCCATGGTCCTGCTTGAGTTAAAATCACTTTGCAGGAAGGAAACAACTCCAAACCTCTGGCAGGGGAGGCTGGGGGAGTTTCTGCAGTCAGAGCTGGGAAAATATTTCCAGGGCTTGAAAAACAGCTCAAACTAATTACAGATAAAACGCTGTCCGAAGCCTTCTCTCGCAATGTGGGGGTATTTTTCCCTCAGCCAGTGTTTATTGAAAGACAAACTTGCTGACCCACGGTATGGACTGACACAGGCCCTATATGTAAACTAAAGCAAAAACTTTGGACCAAAGACTTTAAAAGTAAACATCTGGCTTTGACAAAAAACCCTTTCCGAGGGCGGCACAGCCCCTCTGCTCCCACAGACACGCTCATCCCCCAGCACAGCACGATTTTCACTGCCTCACACTCCCTCCTGTTTATTCCCTTTTTAAAACTAAACCTAAATTCTGCTTTTTTTCCCCCCTTTTTCCCGCTCCTCCCCAACTATCCAGCCCTTAACGCCGCCCGCGTGGCCTCAGCTCCCACATCTGGCAACGACCAGGGGAGGCAGAAACATGTTTTGTTTTCCCGCATTGACAACGGGAAGGCCTTAATTTTTTAGAGTACTACGGAGGGGACCGGGAAGGGGAAAGTATATTTAGCAGGAAGCCTGGAAATAGCAGCTCATTCGTCAGCCGCCTTCGTTTGACAGTGTCACAACCCGGAGTTTGGGAGCCCGTGACTCACACTCTGCTCACGGGGGAAAGCCCAGCAAGGCCACGGCATCTCTTACAAAACAATGGGTTTTAACTCTGTTATCCCTTTATTATCATCACTCCATGCATAAACCTGAGCCTTAGTTTCCCCATTTTAGAGATTATGGCATCAGCCCCCATCTAACAGAGAAACTTCCCCAAAACCAGTGAGGTCTCCCCCAAACTCAACCCAGTGATTGACCCACCCCAGACAGGACACAGGTCACCAGCCAGCTGCAGGTGAAACCCAGCCTGGCCTTGCCTTCATTTTTCTGCAAAGCAGGGTGGAAAAATACATGCAAAGTGATTTCTGCAGGAGGATGGGGAAGCACCTGTTTCACATTTCTATCACTTGAAATAGGTTTTCACCAGAAAAAAAAAGAGGAGGTTTTTCTTTCTGTGCTCCAGTAGCCACACACACACGTGGCAAAATCCCTCCCTGACACCACACAGACACGCACCAGGTGCGTTTCACACCCTGAAGGCTTAAGGCAGGCTGGGAATGAAAAACACTGCATAGTGCCAAGCTCTGGACAGCTCTTTCCAGGGAAACCCCCTCCAAGCCCGGGATTTCCCTCTCAGAGCAATGCTGTGATCATCTAAAACACTGGAATAATCAAACCCAACACACCTGTAACACCAGTGAGCAGCCTCATGCCAAACTCTGTGCTCCCAAATCCCATCATGTACCCACTCGCTGCTGTGGAGGAATTCCCAGGGTGGTGAATCTGTTTGGAGGGGAAAGGTTGGGCACCCAAAAGGATACCTCAGAGTGCACCTCGCTTGGAGAAGGGGAGACACCCATCAGCCCTCCAGCATCATCCTGAGCAGGGTGCTGGAGCAAGGAAGCGCTCAGCTCCCGGGGAATGCCTGGGAAAAGGTTAAAAATCTTATTTGTGTCTTCCCAAAGAAACCTCCCCTGCAGGAAACAGCCTATTGTGAGCAGGATTCGGCCGCTTCCGCTGAGCCTGGCTGTGGCCACCAGCATTGGGAAGGTGGAAGCCCAGCTGTGGGGTGGGAAGCAGGGATGAAAGGAGGAGAAGGGACAGCGACGCATCCTCCTCACCATGGCAAAGGAGGAAATGAAAAGGTGTGAAAAGGCAGAAATACCCAAGCTGCCACCAAAACTCACCGCAGAGGGGTGGCACAAATGGGTATGGATGGTTTGGAGGGCTGGGGAAGAGCAGAGCCTGATTCCTCCTCCAGGGGAAAAGAAAGCATTTATTTTAATAAAAATTAAAATAAAATAAAATAAAATACCCACAAGGACCAAGAGCTGTCTCAAACCCCATGCTCAGGCCCATGGTGTGATTCCTGGGGGGTGCTGCGCAGGGCCAGGAGTTGGACACAGTGGATCCCGATGGGTCCCTTCCAAATCAGCATATTCCATGGTTCTATGATTCTGTGATGATGCCAGGCAGGGATGCAGCCAGGCAGTGTACAGAGAGCACTGGAAGCTACCCTAGCACAGCAAGCACTGTCTCCCTGAGGTCTGTGGGGAGAGCAGCACACTGCTGCCTTCAGCATCCAAGGGAGATTTAATTAAAAGACACTAAAAAAATCAGGAACACCACAAACCCCTCCCTGCTGGCACCTCCACGGGGCGGGGTGGTCATCACATTTCAAACCATCCTCAGAGCATCAAGTCAACTGAAATCACTCCCAAGCCCAGCTACCTCTCCAGGACAGGGTTCCTGACATGCAACCCATAAGGCACCAGCATCCCGAAAAAACCACCTGCAGGGAGAAACCCTGAGACAGAGGTGAGACCTCACCGACTTTTTTCTTTTTAAAGTACCACTACGAAACTTGCAGCCCAACTTTGCAGCATTTGCATGTGGCTTTGGAATGCAGCTGGCCCTCCTGGGCTAGTTCTGAAACCCTTAAATAAATATATATATATATATATATGCACAAGCACATCGAAAGGGGGTTTGAGCGCTGGAAGCCACTCGCTCATTCAAAGCATTCGCAGAAAAAAAAAAAAAAAAAAAAGGAGGGAGAAAGGGGGGGAGAGAAAAGCAAGGGGGGCTCCAGCGGGAGGGAATTAAGGAAATGGATTTCCTCCTCCTGCGATTTGCTGCAAGAAGGAGCCTTTCCTCCTCCTCCAGGCCCCCCGGCCACCCCTTTCCCATCCGGATTTGCTTTGAAACGTGGCACTGCGCTGGAGGGGAGGGTTCAGCGGGGGAAGAGGGGGGGTCCGGCCCGGCTGTGCCGCTGACCACGGGCTCGCAGCCTCGGCCGTGGGTGCCCGGAGCCAGGAGAAGCCACACGGCCTCCAGCGCTCCCGTCTCCTCCCCGAGAAGAGGGAAGGGAAAAAAAGCAAGCTGGGAGGGAAGGAGCCGGAGCAGGGGGAGAGTGGCATTCCGGGCATGGCGCTGGCGGGACAGCGGCATTCCCGGAGGGGGGCTCCGGATGAAGGTATCCCATGGAGGTTGCAGGGATGCCTTCTCATGGCCCAAGGTGGGATGGCCAGGATGGGGAAAGGCCAGGGAGCCGCTGGTGTCCTGCCCGAGGCCCAGGAGCCCCCGGTGCTCGTCCCACGGCGCTGGCTGCAGAGAAAATACCTGGAAGAGGGCTAATGTTAAAGAAGAAAAAAAATTGGGAAAAAAAAAGGAAAAAAAAAATATTCTTCCCACTTCCAAGAGCTGGGAATATCAGCCAGGGCTTGGCTTCTCTCTGTGTGAGGCTGATGAACCCCCTCTCAGTGCTTGGGACATCCCAGCAGCAGCGGTGGGTTTGGAGAAGGGGGTTTGTGACATCCCCTGCGCTGCCCCTTCCCAAACCAGGGACCCCGAGCAGGGCTGGAGCGGGGGAAGGATGTGCCACTCCAAAACTCAGCACCAGGCTGGGTCTCCAAAGGAATTTTCGGGACACTCACTTCTCTGGTGGCGGGCGAGAGATGGGGAATGAATGGGACGGCGCTGTGCCCCCCCAGACGGAGAGGTCCCGCACCGCAGAGCCCCCACCCCAAGCGGGATGGGGGCTCTTGGGCGGGGTGCGGACCCCCCTGGGCCGAGACAGCCCCGGGGGGGGACACCCGGTGCAGGGGGGTCACCTGGTCCACAGGGTGGGGACACACACACACAGCCGGCCCCGGCGGGGACGGGGGATGCGGAGGGAGGGGGGGGGGGCTCTCACCTCGAACATGAGGGCGATGAGGACGCTGAGCACCAGGCAGAAGCCGATGTCGGCGTGGTTGTGGATGAGGAACTCCTGGCTGAAGAGCGGGTGGCTCTTGGCCCGCCGGCGGAAGGCCATGGCCGGGGCCGAGCCGAGCCGAGCCCAAACTTCCCCGGGCCCCGCGGAACTTCGCGGAGCGCCGCGACGGCCCCGCGCAGGCGCCGCCGCTGAGCCCTCCCCGCGCCCGCCCGGCCCCGCACGGCCCCGGCCCCGACCCCGCCCCGGCACGGCACGGACCCGGCACGGCACCGGGCAGGGCTCTGGGCACGGCCCCGACCCCGCCCCGGCACGGCACGGACCCGGCACGGCACGGCACGGACCCGGCACCGACTCCGCCCCGGCACGGCACGGACCCGGCACCGACTCCGCCCCGGCACGGCACGGACCCGGCACGGCACGGACCCGGCACGGCACCGGGCAGGGCTCTCGACACGGCACCGACTCCGCCCCGGCACGGCACGGACCCGACACGGCACCGGACCCGTAGCAGGGTCAGGACCCGGCACGGCACCGGGCACGGCACAGACACCGCCCCGGCACGGCTCAGACCCAGGCGCGGACCCGGACCCGGCACCGACCCCGCCCCGGACCCGCAGCCGGGTGCGGACCCGGCACAGCCCCGGGCACTGCACCGGTACAGCATCGACACCGGCACAGCCCCGGACCCGGAGCCAGAAACGGACCCGGACCCAGACCCGTCACTGGCACTGTCACCGGACCCGGGCAAGAAGCCGGACCCCGCCCTGAACCCAGCCCCAATCCCGGACGCGCACCCGGACCCAGCCCCGGCTCGGCACAGCCCCTGACCCGGACCCGAACACGGGCATAGACTCGGACGCACACCCGGCACCGGACCGAGAGCCTGGACCCGTACCGGGACCCAGACTCGACACTGGCACTGTCACAGCCCCGGCACCGGCACGGGCCCCAGCCCCGGCCCCCGACTGCCCCACGCACGCCCTGGCTCTCAACAGGGGATGGAAGCACCCAGTGGCCTCAGCACCCACCTCCCATCGTCACACAGCCGCATCTGCACCCACCTACTGTGCACATCTGGACACCCACCCACACCTGAACCCCCCTATTGTGCATGTCTGGATGCCCACCCACACCTGCACCCACCTACTGTTTATGTCCAGACACCTTCCCACAGCTGCACCCACCTACTGTGCATATCTGGGCCTCCACCCACACTCCCCTCTCTGTGCATGCCCAGCCACCCACCTGTGTCTCAGCACCCACCCCCCCCCCTATTTATGCACCTGCTCTGCACCCCACAGCCTCAGCACTGAACCCCAAATCTCTCTCCCTATTAACGAAGGAGAGGCCTCAGGCATGGGATGCCTTCCCTACCCCACCCCCTTCCCAAACCCACACCCTGTCTGGGGCTGGGGTGTAGCAGCATGGATGGAGACAATCCAGCCGGGTCTCCATGGCAGAGCAGGGGAATATTCGCGCCTATTTATTGAAGCCAATCCCTAAAATCCTCACGGAGCTCCCCAGGGAGCCCCAAGGATGTTAGGGGAGCAGGCAGGGCCTTTCAGTGGCTTTGCTTAGGAAAATCAAGGCACAAACAGGATTTGATTTTAAGGATCTCTCTTCAAGCAAAGCAGTCACTGGATCCTTTTGCTTGCAGGATCTTGTTCAGCTCCTCCAACATCTGGGTCCCCATGGATTCCTCACAGAGATCCGCCCTGTGGCCACTGAGGATGGATTCACAGGATGGAGAAAACACTCCTGCAGTGTGTTGGAGGGAACTGAGCTGTCTCAAACCTAGTGTTGAGAGCACAAAACATTTTCCTCCAGCCAAATCCAGCCCGGGAAGTACAGTCCCTGGCTCCTCATTAGGCACTCAGTCCTATTAGGCAAGTCCTGATTAGCTGGGTTTACCCTCCACTGCCCCCCTCCGTGGTATTGTTTAGCCTTGGAGCCATGGGCACAAAGCTGCAGCCTGGGCCCTGTTCCTTTACAGGAACACTAAAGGCACCAAAAAGGGGTTTGCAGCAAACCAAATTTAATTAAGAGGGGAAAAAATATCCAAAGTTTCAGCTTGGAAAAACACAAATAACAACAACCCCCAGGGCAAAGAATTCTGTTTTCTGTAATGTCCAAGTATTGTCTTTCAGTGTTGTTGGAAGTGAAAAGATGTTTTTTTTCTGGGTAAATCTATCCTGAGCTAGTTCAGGGGCGGGGTTACATCATCTTGGAGCCGGCAGGGATGTTTTTTCCCCCACCCCAAGACCTGTGTTCAGAAATCCAGGCAAAGAGGGAGGTGGAAAACAGTGCTGCTGGGAAGGTGAGATCCCAGCAGGGCTGGGGCAGGGCTGCTGCCAACCTCGTGCCCTGTCTGTACCTTTCCATCCTGCTTTGTTTTATTCACCTTGACAGAGGGATAAGGGTGACCTGTTAAAAACAAGCCAAGGGGATGGTGCCAGCAGCCACGTCCCCAAGCCCGGGCTCACCTGGGTATTGTGTAATTTCTGAGGGACGTAGCCTCTGTTCCTGCCTTTTTCCAGATCACTGGTGAGTGGCACGGCCAGTTCTCCTGGGGAACCTGCAGGTCACTCCCTGCATTGTCAAAATTCACCCTTGGATCCTGCTCCCTGCTCCTGTGTTGCCCTTGAGACCTCCTCTCACGAGTGGCACTTAGCTCTCCTGGGCTGGGGCATGACCCTCCACCTCTCTAAAGTGCTGGAGAGGGTTTCCTTAAAAAAAAAAAAAGGTAAAAAAAAAGGTTATAGGAGGCAAATGAGCTGAAATTTTCTATTCCAGAGCAGGCAAAAGCACTGGATAATCTGCCTGAGTGCAGTGGGATGGAAATATCCCCCCACTCCAGCCCTTCTCTGAGTGGCTGAAGCCCAAAAGTTGGTGGTGTGCATCCCCAAAGGCTGGGCAGATCCCTGTCCAGCTCAGCATAACATGGCTCATGCAAAAAGAGCTTCATGGGAAATGCTGCAGAAGGAGCAGAGGGCCTGGCTGGGTCTCCTCAAGCCTTTGAGGCACTTTGAGGTTTCATCAGCTGGTTCCCCTCTGCCCCTCTGTCAGCTGCAGTTTCTCATCCTGTGTTTGGACTGGCCCAGGGCCACGTTGCTCCACACAGGGCAGTGACGTGGCATTTGGGGGATCTCTGCACCCCGTGGGTTGATGTGAAGACAGACCAGAGTGGGGAGTGACCCTGTTACCCCCCCCAGGCACACGTGCACAGCTCCAGGGATACACCACCCAAATCAGGACTCAGCACTGTGGTCCTGACAGCTGGAGCTGGTTCTACCAAACCAGCAGCTTCCCATCCTGCATCCAGTGTAGTCAGTGGCATCTCCCCTTGCACTCACACATTTGGATCTGAAGTCACTGTGGGATATTTGCACATACCTGGATGACTTCCCAGCCCTGAATTCTGGGCGAGACCCTGGCAGGGGTTTCCAAAGTTTCCCAATGGCCCAGTGATGCCTGGGGAGGTAGAAGGAGACTCCTACAGCCATGGTCTCATTCCTCCAGGCGCTCACTGTGCACTGTATCTGCCACCTCCACTATCCCCCAGCTCCCCATTTCACTCCCACCAGCTCCCACCTGTGATGCCACAGCAGCCTCAGTCCTGCACATCCCTCTTCTCTCCAGTCCCCATCCTTGGAGGGATTTAAAAGCCATGTGGATGTGGCACTTGGGGACAAGGTTTAGTGGTGGCCATGAGTGTGCTGGGGGAACTGTTGGACTCGACGATCTTAAGAGGACTTTTCCAACCTCGATGGTTATGTAATTCCTATCACAGGCACTGGATGTGCACGCAGCGTCTGGACCTTGAGCAGCATCTCCCTCTGGTGGCAAAGGAACGAGTTTTTGAGAGAAACACCTCCCCAGCGTGATTTCTGCCCTCTGGCACCATTGGGAAGAATCTGCATGTGCACCAGGTCATTTGGGCATCTTCAGTTCTGCCCCCCCAAAATATGGGAAGGGTGGGGAGGGGTATCTGGAGGTGTGATTTGCTGCTGGAGTCCTCCTACTTCAAACAGAGCTTTAGAATTCACTGAAGAGTAGGTTTAGACTGGATATTAGGAAGAAATTCTTCCCCGTGAGGGTGGGGAGGCCCTGGCACAGGTTGCCCAGAGAAGCTGTGGCTGCCCCATCCCTGGAAGTGTTCAAGGCTAGGCTGGATGGGGCTTGGAGCAACCTGGGATAGTGGAAGGTGTCCCTGCCCATGGCAGGGGATTGGAACTAGATGGTCTTTAAGGTCCCTTCCAACCCAAACCATTCTGTGATTCTGTGATTAAATACAGGTCATTTCTGTAGGTGGAGACCTGTGGCTCAGTGCTGGGACTGTACCCAGCATGCAGGACTTGGGCCCTGGGTGTAACAGGGCTCTCACACAGGCTGGAAGCCTTTAAGGACAGTTAATCCATATTATTTGCTCTGATTTCACATTGCTTATTTTCCCCCCCAACATGAGACACAGACACAGCAAAGGCTGGTTTGAGTTTTTTAAGCATAATTATATCAAAGGTAGAAGCATAATTATCAAAGGTAGAAAAACAAACTAGGTAAAAATTCCTGTAATGCTCCAGCAGCACTTCTGCCTTCTGTGTGATGCACACAGTGAGGAGGACTCTGAAAAAGCCAGTAGAATTGATTTCTCCCTGCAGAGCACAGCCACAGCACGGAAGGCTGGGATCTGGATGGGGACAGGGAGCTTTCATCACACTGGAATGTGGCTTCACTCCATAACCAGCACCAACTGGGTTTTCAGTGCCCAGGAGAACCATCTGGCTGGGTCAGCCCTGAGCAGTGAGTGCATCACGGAAGCTTTTTTAAATAATTCATCACGTGCCTGTGTCCTTCCTGCTGCCTTTCCTGCCCTGTGGGTCCTGCCCACAGCGGGACAAGAGCTGGAGGACGTGGCCAGATGTGCCTCAGCTGGCACCCCTGAGCTTCCTGGTGAATCCAGCTGACCACGTGGTTTTTGGCTATAATTCAGAGTCCTGAGGTTGTAGTCTACAGCATGAAGAGGATCTGTGACCACAAAAAATGGAGTTGATAAAGGTCTCAAGATGAACCTTGTGGGGGAAAGATAAACCAGGCACTGCTGAGCCTTACTTGAGGGCTTACTGTGGCCAGAAGGAAGGACATAAAACCGTAATTTTTCTGGTTTAGGCACTTATTTGTCCTGAGAAGATACCTGCTTTGGGCAAGATTGCAGCCTGGAGACAGTGGCCAGGTCTCCCCACTGGGACAGGCCAGCAGCTTGTACAGGCACTTGGTAAAGGACACACTTCAAGTCATTGTCACAAATATACCAAAGGCAGCACACTCTGGCTGCCTGGCAGGACTGTGACATAAATAAGGTCAATAAATAACTAGTCCTGGACTTTTAGGGCTTTTTCAGACCTTTGAAGTTATCCAAAACTGCAAGTAGAAGATGCACCATGAGGGAAGGTGATGTCCTGGTGATGGAGGAGCACATCTGCCCAGTGTCAGGGGCATCACTGGGACAGTCTTCACCCCACCACCTCCTGCCAGGCCTTACTGATGAGACAGTCACCCCAAGGTGACAGTGCAGTCCTTTAAAGGGTCACCCTGGCAACCCAGAGAGGTCTGTCCCCTCTCCCAGCTCCCCCAGTCCTCGCAGTGGGCATTTAGGGTCAGCCTTGGGGGTGGAGGTGAAGCACAGCGACCTCAGCTTGCTCCTTGTGACAGTCCCCTGCATGCCACAAGGGTGGGTGTCCCAGAAGTGATGCCACCCCCTGAGGGCACCCTCTGTCCCCTCTGAGCCCTCTTTGGGGGGACCTGCTACCCCACAGCTGCCTGTGTTGCCAAGGGAAAAGCTTCTCTGCAGGTGCTTGTGGGCACAAGTGCCCAGGATTGGGCTGATGCTTGCCATCCCAAGGGATAAATCCTCTCCTCCTCCTCTTCCTACTGCTCCTCCTCCTTCTCTCAGGCATCCTGGAGAAGGCTGGGCTTCGCTGTCCTTTTGCATCAGGGCTGTGCACATCCTTGTGCCTGTGCCTGTCCCTGTCCCGGGCGAGGTGATGCCTCCTGCACTGGCACTGAAATACACAGAGGAGCCCTCGGCTGAATCCGGGGAGAAGCTGCTGGGATGGGATAGGGATGGAGGAAAAACAGGCTCCTGCCCAGCTCCATCCCCCTGTGCCATTCCCACAGCATCGGCGCTGGGTTTGATGCCTCCTCCATTCCCCACTGCCAGACCAGATTCAGCCTCCTGAGGAACAAAGTCCGTCATGGGGAGAGAAGAGTTTGCCCTAGGCTCAACTCCAGTGGGTTTCCCCATCATCCATCCTCCGGGATAAACCTCTCCCAAGCCACCATCTCCGAAGGCTGCGTTGATCACGGACAGATCTCCCGTCTTCAAGGCCAGCTTTACCAGCAGCCAGTGGTGATGGTTTGTCCAGCTGTCTTCCAAACACCCTCTGGATTGCAAGAGCGATGAACCGTTCCCATTTTTTGGATCTGCTGTGGTCCCTTTCCCTGACAATGACTCATCATCTCCCGAAATTCCTGAGCTCTGCCCAACTTGGGAGCTCTCTCCAGAGACCTCATCACCATCTGCTGCTGCAGCACTGCAGGATGTCTCCAGGAATCCCTGCCAGATCTCTGTGGACTTGGGATGGAGCAGGCTGTAATAAACCACCAGAGCTGTAGCACCTGGAAAAGAGCAGAAAGGTGTCAAGGGATGAGTCCCAGCAGCATTTGGGTGCCACCTCTAAATCAACAAGCCCTTTGCAGAGAAGCTGCTGAACAAGTGCCTTCTACTGGTACAGACATCAGGTTCCTTCCTACTCCTATCCTAAACTCATCCAAGGTCAGAGGAATTGCTCCTTTTCCAGCCCAAACATGCCTTTTCTTGATCACAATTGATCTGCAGGTAGCCAGTCTGTGAAGATGCACAAAGCCCAGCACATGTGGGCATCACAGCTTCCCTTTGCTCCCGACCCACTGGGAAAACATGAGCCTGTTGGCACGGAGATGCTCCGAGGCCTGGAGCCCCTCTGCTCTGGAGCCAGGCTGGGAGAACTGGGGGGGTTCACCTGGAGAAGGATCCAGGGACAACTGAGAGCCCCTTCCAGTGCCTAAAGGGTCTCCAAGAGAGCTGGAGAGGGACTTGGGACAAGGGCCTGGAGTGACAGGAAGGGGAATGGCTTAAACTGAAAGCTCGAAGAAATAAAGCAAATAGTCTGATGCAACTTGAAAAATGGACAATGCTCATTTACTCAAACTTCTCTCAAAATGTGCAATCCAGGCTCTAAAATCCCCAGATCTTACCTATTACAGACCCTGACATGACAGCCCCAGTCACACCCAAGCTGCTCCTCAGCTCTGCCTGCAGGAACCGGGTGGCCAACAGCAGCAGGAGCGTGTTCTCCATCAGCATTATCTGTAGAGGAGAGGGAAGAGAGTTGTCACCTTTGTCCTGATGGTTTTAGATGTGCTTCTGATGACAGAAAACACCCACTTTCTAATTTTCATAGATTCATAGAGTGACAGAATGGTTTGGGTTGGAACGGACCTTAACGCTCATCTTGTTCCAACCCCCTGCCACGGCCAGGACACCTTCCACTAGACCAAGTTGCTCAGAGCCCCATCTAACCTGTCCTTGAACACTTTCCCTGTTTTATTTCGTACCTAATGTACCACTTAAAACATAAAAATTGTTGACCTTAACTTTCTGCAATGTGTCCACCTTTTTTTACCAGGAAAAATAACTCTGACATTGTATGTCTGCCTCTAAGAAAATGAAGCCAGAAGAGAAGGTGCATCCATCTTGGTGACCACATGGCTTTTTATCCACACTGGATTTTCATCAAGTGGTGATGTGAGAAATGAGGATGGAGAGTCTGAAGCTTCTCCCCAGCAGCTGCATCCATGTGGAGTAACAAATACCTTGGGTACTTACTGCATAAAATACAGACACCCTGGTCTTGGAGGGACCGGGTCGGACATTGATGTAGCAGAAGATGTACACGGCCCCCACCAGGCCATTAAACAGCCTCCAGCAGCATGGCTGGGCCACAATATCTGTCTGCTGGGCCACCAACCAGAAGGACATGAGCAACCAGTGGACACCTGCAAGGACAAGGGGCTGTACGGGCAAAGCCATTCCTGGGGGAGGCTGCAAACAGCTCCAGCACCAGGAGCATCGCAGGGCTGACCTCAGGGTGGGCTGTGGGGAAGAGGGATCTCAGGTCTTACCTGCCACAACGAAAACCCAAAAGGAGTAGAGCCTGGCAAAGAGCACCAGGGCCAGGACCCTGGTCCCCAGCATCCCTGTCCTCCAGAGCAGCAGGCAGAGCACGGCCGTGGCTGGCAGGCTGAAGTGGCCAGGCTTCAGCAGGCAGGTGAAGTGGCTGTAGGAGACCAAAGCCCAGGCAAGGGAGAGCAGGGACAGCCCTGCGCTGACACCTGCACGGGGACAGGGCAGTCAGGGCTCTGAAGGATGCCCAGCTGCACTGTGGGGCCATTATCTCAGTGTCAAGGAGCTGTTGGTAGCACGGCACCCCAGTACAAGCCAGACACCCCATGTCCTGCCAACTGAACCATGGAATCATGGAATCACAGAACGGTTTGGGTCGGAAGGGACCTTAAATGCCACCTAGTCTGACCCTCCTGCAACGAGCAGGGACACCTTCCACTAGATCAGGTTGCTCAGTGCCTGGTCCAACCTGGCCTTGAATGTTTCCAGGGATGGAACTGGAACTAGCAGTTAGTTTCTGCTAAATCTGGTCTTCTTTGTGTGCTCAACATCTGCCTGTGGAAATCCTCTGACCACTCTCTCCCATAGGTAGATCTCTGCAGCCCCAGGGCAGCTCCATCCTGGTCAGTGCCATGGGACCAGAGATGGGCACAGAGTGTGACCTTGCACACCCCAAATTCTCCCTTTTTGCACATCTAAAAGTTCACCTTTCCTGCAAAGCAGCCCCAAACCCCTAAATGCTCAGCACTGCAGCGTAATTAGGGCTGGACCATCAACAGGAACATGCTGAGTTCACACCCAGCCAAGACACTGTGCATGGACATTGTTCATACAGACTGTACTGGCCAGGAGAAGCCATGGGTGGCTCAGAACTCCTCCGGGCTCAGCCATAGCAGATCTTGCAGCCACATTTGTCCCTGGTGCTTTTCATTGAGGCTTCCCATCCCTTTGCAGCGTTCTCCTTCACCCAGAGCCCTCCCTGTGCCCTGCTGGATGGGCACACGCATCCCTCACCCAAATGCATCATTCCTATACAATTCAAAGCATCCTCCTGGGAACTCCCAGCTTACCAGGGATGAAGCCCACTGGGTCAACAGCCACGACAATGTAGGTCTGGAGCAGGAGGTGAGGCAGGGTCTGCAACAGGGCTTCCAGTAGCTGCAGCACACACACGTCCCCAAGCTGTGTCAGCACCTCCCCAGCACGGGCACTGCCGCCTGCCATCCGCAAAACATCCCAGTACCTGCAGGAGTCACCGTGCTGGGATGTCCACCCTAGTTTTGGCAAGTTTGGGACTGCACCTGGTTTTGAGGGGGGTTGGATGGGTTACAAGGAGCATCTCTCACCGCTTCCAGAGGCCCAGCTGGAGGAGGTGGAGCACCAGGAGCCAGCAGCTGGGTGGGTGTCCATCCGCCCGGAACCAGAGGATGCTGAGGAGCTGAGTGGCATAGCCGGGCACCACACAGGCCATGGTCAGCCCAAACCAGCCCAGCTGCCCATGGACAAGGTAATGGATGATGGCACAGAGCCCTGGAGAAGGGCAGAGAAGCAGCGCTGAGGGATGCCACAGCCGCACAACCCAACAACTAAGACGTGCCACCCATATCATAGAATTCTTAAAAAGTTTAGGTTAGAAGGGACCTTAAATACCATCCAGTTATAATCCCTGCCAAGGGGAGGGACACCTTCCACTATCCCAGGTTGCTCCAAGCCCCATCCAACCTAGCCTTGAATACTTCCAGAGATGAGGCAGCCACAGCTTCTATGGGCAACCCAGGCCCAGGTCTCACCACCCTCACAAGGAAGAATTTCTTCCTGATATCCCATCTAAATCTACTCTCTTTTATCTTAAAGCCATTCCCGCCACAATTTCATCTCCCAGCTGCGAGGGGGTTCGCAGCCCTTGTCCCAGTCTTATCTCCAGCCGTCGGCTCCCAGTGGCTTGTCAGCCGTGGCACAGCCACCGCCCCCGAGGGGCACGGCCCCAAGAAGGGCTCTGATAAAAACCTCAGGCTCCAAAATACATTAATAAATAAATACAATTTTTAAAAGTTAAAAAAATCCCAAAACTAAACAATTTTTCATATTAAACCCCCCAGAGACCGGCCGGGTCCGCAGGGATGCTGAACGCCCCAGCCCGAGGGCGGAACCGCGCATCTCCCCACTCCGCGGGAGCGCAGGGGTGATTCCCCACTCCCCGGTCCCCAGGGGTGACCCGGGACCCCGGAGACGTCCGCAGAGTGGCCGCTACCACCTTCCCATCCGCCTTCCCCCCCTCTTGGGGGTGGCGCAGCCTCCCCCACAGCCCCGCGCATCCTGCGCGCATCCTGCGCGCATCCTGCGCGCTCACTCACTCGCCCCGCGCTCCGCCGCCAGTAGCGCCAGGCTGAGCCCCGGGATGGCCCCGCGCATCCTGCGGAGAAGGAGGAGAGGGAGGAAAGGGAGGAGGAGGAGGAGGAGGAGGAGGAGGAGGAGGAGGAGGAGGAGGAGGAGGAGGAGGAGGAGGCGGAGTAGGAAGAAGAAGGAGCCGCCGAGGCCGGCCCCCACCCCCACCCCCGGGCACCTCCCCCCGTGCCCTTTCCCGCCGGGCGGTGTGACGTCACGGTGCTTGCGTCACACCTCGGGGGTTGCACCAGCCCGAGACCCCTGGGGCCAGTGTGCACTGGCACAAGCCCATCACGGTATTCCCCAAGTTGTTGTGCACTGGCACAAGCCCACCCCGATGTGTCCCAGGTTTTTTCTGGCACTGGCACAAGCCCACCCCGATGTGTCTCAGGTTTTTGTGCACCGGCACAAGCCCACCCTGATGTCCCTCGGGTTTTTGTGAACTGGCACAAGCCCACCCCGCTGTCCCCCTGTGCGATGCCCGCCATGTCCCCGTGCTGCAGGGCTCAGCACTAGGTGGCAGCCGGGACTTGGTGTGCACGGGCCCGTAAATTAATCCTGTTGTTTTCCCCCTCCTCCTACCCCAAAGACAAAACCTCTGTGTAAACGGAATCCCAACCGTCGGCGGCTCCAGTGGCCCTTGTGTGTGCAGAGATGTGTCTCATCTGCTTTTTATCCAAATTCCCAGCCCTGCAGCCTCCATCCCTCGTTGTTTTCTAGGAAATAAATCCCCAGCAAGCTGCTACACGAAGGGGGGGGGTTAATTAGGTCCAAATATCATCCAAGGTTTTGTTATTGCTTTTGCAAAATCCTGCAGGAAGCTCCCAAAACTTTGCACATCAGCTGGGCTGTTGGATGTGCGTGTGTTCAGAGGCTTTTATACATTTATTGTTGGTTTTTTTTAAATTATAATGATTGTTTTTTGCAAGTCTGAGAACAAAGCCCAGAGTCTGACGCTTAACAGCAGCCGGCAAACCGCTCAGAGATGTCCTTTCCTGGTTGTCACTTCTTGTGGGACCACCCCCAGGGTCTCTGTCCACGTCCAGCATTGCTTTTTCCCATAACTTGGCATCTTTGCAGCTTCAGCTCCAGTGGTTAGATTGGGGGTCAGTGGGTTAGTGTTGTCACAGGTGGAAGGGACAGTCCTGTCCCACTGCCATGTCCAGAGAAGCATTTTAATAAAGTCAGGGGTGCAATTAGGGCTCTGGAGCCAAGTGAAGCTCAGATTTGGTTGTCTCTGAGCCTTGTCCTCCACAGTAACAAATACATGGCTACCAAATGGCCCATTCCTAGAAAACCCTTTTTTTTTTTTTTGCATGCAAAGCCTTTTCCAGAGCTGAGGATGGGATGTTGAAGAACCATCTTTGCTTGCAAATCCAGAAGTGAAGAAGCTGCAAGGATCGCCTGTTATCACCCTGTAACAATGCCAAGCAGAGAAGGAGAAAGCCAGAAGACCCTCCAGAAGATATTCCCAGAGCTATCCACCCTCCCCAGTTTCACTGCCAGCTCCCAGTTGCTCTGGCTGCCTTCCAGCCACTGGTTTGGCTGTGCTTTTCTCTGCTGGATTTCAGTGTTCAGGAACCTCTTCTAATAAAAAAAAAATCCCTCAGGTCTTCAACAAAGGTACATCCTGGAGAAGAGTAGCTCTGGTGAGACACTGGAGCCCCTTCCAGTACCTAAAGGGCCTCCAGGAAAACTGGAGAGAGACTTTGGACAAGGGCCTGGAGTGACAAGGCAAGGGAGAATGGTCTTAAACTGCAAGAGAGAAGGTTTAGATTAGATAATAGGAGAAATTGTTCCCTCTGAGGGTGATGAGGCCTTGGCACAGGTTGCCCAGAGAAGCTGTGGCTGCCCCATCCCTGGAAGTGTCCAAGGCCGGTTTGGATGGGTCTTGGAGGAACCTGGGATAGTGGAAGGTATCTCAATCAGCCACCTCTCCTGATTTTGGTGTAGCAGCTTCTCCAGGCACAATGACATTATTGCACACAAAGCCAAAGCAAAAAAATCATTATTAATAATAATAATAATAATAGTCAAGCTCCCCAAGCCCAAGCTGTTGAAACCTTTATCACTCCTTCCATCTATCGGTTGGAAAGTCCTTTGTATCTGCAAACTGAGGCTTCTCTGGGCAACCTGTGCCAGGGCCTCACCACCCTCACAGCCAAGAATTTTTCCTATTTTCTAATCTAAACCTTCCCTCTTGCAGCTTAAGACCATTGCCCCTTGTCCTGTCCCTCCAGGCCCTTGTCCCCAGTCCCTCTCAAGCTCTCCTGGAGCCCCCTGGCTCCAGAGCACAGGGGTTCCAGCCCTTGGAGCATCTCCGTGATCTCCTCTGGACTCGCTCCAGCAGCTCCACATCCTTCTTACATTGGGAGCCCCAGAGCTGGACTCGTTGCTCCAGGTGAGCTGCCTACAGGTGGTATCACACAGACCCAGCTGTCCCTCACATGCTGTGCCACCTTTCTCCCCAGGTGTTCCACCACACGCCCTGTCTGCAAATACTTCACAACACATTAGAGAAAGTTTTCAGCCAATAATCCCTCCCTGGTGAATGCAGGGATCTTCTGCAGGTCATTCTCTTGCGTGAGGTGGCTGAGCAGAGGAGTTCTGAGGGGTGACTGTGGGTGATGTCGGGAGATGCAGAGATCACGTTTTTATGGCTGCAAGATGGTGATTCTTAGAACAACTAGTCTGGGCCCCCACAAGAACATTTGCCTTCCTGGATTAGGTGCAAAGGACCTAATTCCAAAGCTGTTTGTGAGAGCTGCTCTGTAAAAGTGACAGTACAATTAGGTTTAACCACCTTGTGGGACTAAATGCATTCGCCATGTGAGTATTGAAACTCAAAATCAAAAACAAAAACGAGGAAAAAAAAAGCACCAAAAGGAGCAGTCCAGAGAAACAAGAAGCCTTCGGGCAGCCTGAAAGCTGTTTCAAAAGGCTGTGCTAGAAACGTCCTTGAAGTATTTGCTTTGACTGGGAAAGAAAGCAAAGAGATCTAAGAAAAATCCCTGCAGGGCACGAAGGGTGAGTCGAGGGAGGCTCTGGCAGGGATGAGCTCAGCGGGGCTCATGCAGCTGGCAGAGGAGAGCGGCAACTCCCATGAAACGGGTCAGATTCCAGAAGGAAAAAAGGCATAAAAGTGCAGATCCCATTGCAACAGCCTCCTGAATTTATAGAAATGTCTGTAAATCCCTGGAAAGCAGGAAACCATTGGGGGAGTCCTTGAGAAAGGAGTGGGACACTTAGGGGTGCTGTGCTGTAGCTCAGTGCACTCTTCTGCCCATGGCAAGAGAGTAAAGGCTATAATAAAACTGAAATCGCTGAGCATGGGCTGTAATAATTTCCATAAATAGATGTGGCTTAAAATATCTTACATACAGCGCAGGCAATTAGTACTAAAAATGGTTTGGTGCAAAAGTTTAAAAAAAACCAAATAACTTTTTCCTTTTTTTCTTTTTTTACTCCTAACTATTGGATTATTATTTTACTCTCACCTTTTCCCCCACCAATCTCTAGTGCAGATCTTTTCCATGTTCTTAATCAAAATAGAACTACCCAAATTTTCTATCCCAACAGTAGAAATGATGTAGTATTAATAACAGCTCATTAACCCTCTTCCTGAATTTCCAGAGAACAATGAACTTCCCATTTAACATAGGTGGGGTTTTTAAACCTAATTCCAGCTGATAATTAATTTTATTTTAGGGTGATAAAATGTTCATATTTTTAAGGAGTTAATATGAAACCCCTGAAAACAGATGGAGACAGTGCTTTTCCACTAGACAGCTGCAGGCATTTAAGGAGAAATTCCTGCTGGGATTTATGTGGTAAATTAAATAACTGGCTAGTTCATTAGTAATACTCACATGCACATTATTATCCTCATCAAAACCTGAAGCATATCACTGCAGAAGGCAAAATTAATACCTAGAGCTAGAAATCGTTGTGTATTCCTCAAACACTGGTTGACACTGTATTTATATATTTATATAATATATATAAAATATATTTATGTTATCTCTGTATTTTATATACATATTTATATTTTATTTTAAAATATATATATATTAGCTTCAGGTTTATAATTTTCTTCCATGCCACAGGAACCAAAATTGTGGATGAGGGGTATCCTTTGAAAGATTCCTGCTCTGTGGACATCAGCTGGGTAAATCCCACCAGACCCCACTATGTGCCATTTCTCTGAGGGTTCCCATCACACAGCACCAGCTTCCAATGGAGCTGTGCAGAAAGACCACACAGGAACAGGACAGCCTGCATGGCTGGTTTTATTTTATTCATTATGGGTTTTATATATATATATATAAAGTGTATTATTTTTATAATATATATAATACATGCATATATTTTAATAATATATTATATAAGTATATATGTTTATTATATATTTATATATTACATCTATTATATGACTATATTATATGATATGTTATATAAATATGTGCTATATATTCATTATATATTTATTTTATCACGCTAGAGAGCAAATGCCACCGAGCCCCAGCTGGCCAGAAGACAACATATGGCCCAGAGACCTTGAGTGAGCTGCTGTGGCCCATTGGCTGCTCAAAGGGAGGTGGCCCGAGGTGGTTTGAGCAGCTCAACCCATTTCCCCAGTGGATGCTGCAACATTTTGAAATCCATAACTCGGTTCCTCACAGGAGGATGGCAACAAAGAGGAGTCATTGTGTCACCCCAAAGTCGCAGGGACTGTGTGATTGGCCACCAGAAGGCTGTGGAGATCAACCATCCTTCACCACCCTCCAGAAACAGCACGAGGCCACGCTCTGCTCCTTCATCTTCCTGCGTCGGGGTGGCTGACACTGGCCCAAGGACTGGTCCAACCTAGAGCCTCCTCCTACCTGGTAACAACCAAAATCTTCTCGTTATTCAGCCTCTCTTAGAAAGTTTTGTCACTCTTGAACTGGCTGGAGGCTTCATATCTTTCACTTTTAGCTGCATTTCACTGTTTTAACCTTAACTGTGCAGTGACTCCAGTCTGACAGGAGTCCATTCTGGAGGCTTCATATATTGATAAGGGAGAAGAGGTTTTGTTGGCTGCAGGAAATGTAAACACTCAAATATTTATCCTGGAAATCATATAATTCTTGAGGTGAAGGAAAGGCAATAGCCTCTAAGAAAGAATAAGGAGAAACTGGACTTTGATTTAATTGTGAAGTAACTTTTTTTGCTCTTTTTTTCCTAATTAGAAAAACTTGAGAACACACATTGGTTTGTTTTGTATAAATATGCCATAATTTTTCTTATTTTTCTATTTAAATTAACAGCTTTAACTTCCATAAAGCAAATCAAATTTATTGCAATGCATTGCAAAGTATCAAGAAATCAGGAATAAATATCTGGTTACTTAATGCATTAATCAAAAGGGAATGTAAAATAGCATTTTCTGCATGGTAGTTTCTTCCTATGCCATGATCCTATGTATGCTCCGGGGAAACCTTAGGACAATAGACATTATCATAACAAAAACGTGTAACACCTCTTCTAGATAACTCCTAGGTCCTGAAGAACATGTCTGTGTGTCACTTCTCAGCCCATGATGATTGTGGAGGGACAACCTTCTCACTGATGTCTTGGTCTCCTTTCTCTGTAGTGACCTGACTTCCCAGCTCACCCTCTGCCATGAAAATCCTTCCCTTTCTCTTTGTTCTCCTCTTGGTGGCATTTCATGGAGCTGCAGGTAAGGTGTAAATGAAGATGGGGGACTATAGACAAGGAGTTGCTGGTGTCTTACAAAGGTGTCCCCCTCCCCTTTGGGACGTGGCCAAGCTGCCTCCTGCAAAGAATCTTCACACATACCATCAAAACTTTTTGGCAGATTACAGATGATAAATGAAATTTCTGGGCAAACACTCCAACCATCACTTCAGTGCCTTTGCTACTCCTCTGAAAATCCAGTCTGAGGTGAAAGCGTGAGGGGAAATCCCAAAATTACCATTCAGCACCAGCGTTTTCCCCATTAGAGGTTGCAGACTTGTACTTAAATCAACTTGTTTCTGAGTCCCCCTACAACAAACAAATCAAGTCATAATCAAATATTTTTAAGCCACACAGCAAATAAAAGGAATCTGGTCCCATATTATCCAAATACTGTTTATTTCAGGAGTTTGTTCTTGGAGTGAGGAGGCAGAAGATGATGAGTTAGGACTGAAATTCTACTGGTAGCATCTTGTCAGTGGAGAAGCCTGTGCAACCATAAGTGGTGGTGTAAGGCTCTGCCTGTTGGGGGGATGCAAAGGGGTCAGGAACCCCAAACTCACCCTATTATCCAGGAAAAGGGTTTGTGTTTTAACACCATCTCTGAAAATGGCACCACTGCAGTTGCAGGGCACTCTGTGCACAAACAAGCGCCCGGTGGAGTTTTGGGGTTGATCTCTGTGGGAACAGGATGGAAAGTGTCCTCTGGTGGAGTAAGGATGGGAAAAGACTGTGATGAACTGCAGAAGACCAGAAACGTGGGAGAAGTGTCATAAATATCCCTGAAGGGATTTAAAACGTGTAGATGTGGCACTTGGGGACATGGGTTAGTGGTGAGCTTGGCAGTGCTGGAGGAATGGTTGGACTCGATGATCCCAGAGGTCTTTTCCAACCTAAATGATTCCATGATTCTATAATTCCTTCTGCTTGTCTGATCTTATTCTTACCTGGGCCTCTGCTCTTGGCAGTTCTGACAGGCAGGACACGGGGCAAGGCATTCCTCTGGTCTGTTTTATGTCCTTGTTTAACACAAATACACACACAGTGGATGCTTGGCCTGTTTACTGTAGGACCTTTCTTCTGGATATAAAAAGCAAGAAATTTCTCTGGAAAAAAATGTTTCTGAGAACTGAGACTGCTCACAATCACCTCTGCAATGTCCCACAGAAAGATAGTTTGGCGCCAGAAGTGTTTTATTCACCCTTTTGTTTTATTTCTGCCTGGGATTTTCTGGGTGTGCATGCACCAATCCATTCACGTGCTGGGAATCTGACACACCAGGGATGTGCTGGATCCACTGTGAATGTGCAATATCCATTATCTGTGTGCTGAAACAAGCTCTCCTCTCTCCAAATGTGCTGGACTTAGTGTAGCTCCATGAATGAGCTGCGAAACTGGAATTAATTGGTTCATGTGCAGTCAGTCAAATGCATCCAGAACACATCAGCTGCCAGGCTACATCTCTGTTAATTAACCAAACAGGCAACAGGCTGCCTAATTAGTAGTCTGCTCCCTGGGGTCATTTTGATCCCTGACAACTAGCACTGCCATGGGAAAAAAAAGCTGTTCTGGGAATAGCACAGGCTGGTGGCCATTCCCAAAAGGCAGTTTGAATGTGGGAATCCTATTTCAATGGAGAAGACAGTGTAGCCATGTAGGTAAGAACATTGCCAGGCTGCCAGGCCTCAGACCCAGAGGGCAATGCCTGTTCTGCTGTGTTTGGTAGCATGGAATTGTTCTACATGAATTTATCCATGTATGGACACCAGGACCTGTTTTGAGACATAGCTGAAATTTATAGGCAGGAAAATAGGCCAAATCTGTAGAACCACAGAATCATGGAATGGCTTGGGTTGGAAGGGACCTTAAAGATCATCCAGCCCCAACCCCCTGCCATGGGCAGGAACACCTTCCACTAGCCCAGGTTGCTCCAAGCCCTGTCCAGCCTGTCCTTGGACACTTCCAGGGGCAGCCTCAGTTTCTCTGGGCAACCTGTGCCAGAGCCGCACTGTGCTCACAGGGAAGAATTTCTTCCTAAAACCTGATATAAATCTCTCCTCTTTTAGTGTAAAAATTTTCCACCTTGTCCTGTCACTATTTGTCCATGTAAAAAAATCTCTCTGCCTCTTTTTTGTAGAAGTGGGATCCTCCCAGTTGAGCTGTTACCTCCCTCCTTAAGTGTGACCTACAAAACTTTCAGAGCTGCTAAGTGCCCACTTACTGTTTTCTACCAGGTCCCTGGTGTCTACCCCTAAAACGTGAGCTCCTAAAGGAGTCCTGAGCTTGGAGACACAGTTCTTACATCTGAAGAAGGAATTAGAGCATATGCTTGGTTTTTCTGCCCACTGGCCTCCTCCTCTGAGGGCTGCATTAAGGCTGTGTTTGGGCACAGGTTTGGCACGGACTCAGCTTACAGGAGTTTAGCAAAATGCAAAACCCTGACAGAAACAACTGTCTCCTGGGTTTGTTTGTTTGTTTGTTTCTTTTTTAAGGTAGAAGCTTTTCTGGACCTGTAAGACCTTACATGGAATGTGGGTACCGTGGGACTTTCTGCCACAGTGGGAAATGCCCTCGTGGAAACGCTTACCTGGGGTTATGTCGTTTTGGGTATAATTGCTGCAGATGGTAAGTTTAGGGTTTAAATGGGGCAAAGATGGCTCCCCAAATTTTCAGCTGGGCCCTGAGTAAGACTTTCCTCATCATCATAATTCTGAAACATCCTTTCCTTTGTGCAGGCTGTAGTGTGGCTAACTGCAGAGACTCTCCAGGGATGATTGCTTTTGGCATCGTTTGATTCAGGGAATTGTTGTACCAGCCATCAAGGATTTGTCATTCTTCTTTCAATAAAAGCAAGATTTGGGAAATTTGTGTGGCTGTTGGTTGTCATTCATTTCTCTAGAAGTCTCATTTCCATTTAGAATTTCAAGTGAGAATTCTGAAATCAGGCTAAACTTACCAGGAAAGCCTAGTTTACCAAGATATTTTCCTGCCTTGAGTTGCTGATTGAGTGAGTACTGGCATGTTCTCCACACATCCCTGCTAGGGATACTTTACTGTGACTAAAACTGGGATCAGTCATCATTTCTATAGGGAGCACAAAAGTCTTCTTCAGTGTGGATGCTTCATAGCACTTTGTGCTGTGAAAACTTTCAGTTCCCACCTCCTGGTCCAGAGCTTTCAGACCTGGGCACAGTTATCTTCTTTCATTACAGGAACTAAAGGCACACTGAGCAGGACAAAGGCAGGCAGGTGAACCCAGTTTACAATTTGAAGCCTGATTTTATCTTTGGTTATTCCGTCTGATGTAAATTCAGAGTAAATCTGCAGAATTTATATCGGCTGCAGTTGCAAATCAGGAGATCTGAGCTAGACCTACGGCATTGCTTGAGACAATGAGACAACGTGTACAAGAGGCCAATACCCCTGTGACTTTGATCACTTCTCTTGTAAGAGGTTCGTCCTGTCCTGCCCTGGACCATAACAGAAAACTCGGAATGTGCAGATTGCTTGGTGAGCTCCTGTCTCTGCAGCTGCTCCTGCACCACCGAGAACATCCTTGTGCAGACAGGGACTTGTATAGGTTGGATTTGATGATCTGAGGTCTTTTCCAACTTAATTGATTCTGTGATTCTGTGATCCTTGTTGCCCAGAGAAGCTGTGGCTGCCCCATCCCTGGAAGTGTCCAAGGCCCGGTTGGACAGGGCTCTGAGCAGCCTGGTCTAGTGGAAGGTGTCCCTGCCCATGGCAGGGGGTTGAACTAGATGATCTTTAAAGTTCCCTCCAACCCAAACTATCCTGTGATTCTATGAAGGTAGGAGAAGTAATGGTTTGCTTTTCAGGTACACAACAAACCCAAATACCTACGTGCAAAGGACTGACTCGAAGCCCTGAGCTCCCCATTTGTTGCAGAGCATTCTGCCCTCCCTTCACAGAATCACAGAATTTTTAGGGTGGGAAGGGACCTCTAGAGATCATCCAGTCTAATCCTCATGTCAAGGCAGGATCACTTGGAGCAGGTGACAGAGGAACATGTTCATGTGGGTTTGGAATGTCTCTGGAGAGGGAGACTCCATACCCTCCCTGGACAGCCTGTTCCAGTGCTCTGCCACCCTCAAGGGAAAGAAGTTCTTCCTCAGGTTGAGGGAGAACTTCTTGTGTTTAGTTTCTGGCCACTGCTGCTCATCCTGTCCCTGGACACCACCAAAAAGAGTTTGGGACCATCCTCTTGGCACCTGCCTTTGAGACATTTACATGTATTGATGAGATCCCCTCTCAGACTTTGTTGCTCTAAGACTGAACCGGCCCAGCTCCCACAGTCTCTGGGCCTGTTCAGAGCAGCTGTTTCTGCAGTGACTCTGCCACTATTGAAACCACAGCCTCGTGAAGGGCAGGAAACTGGGCCAACGGCCACCTCCCAGGGATTCCCCTGGATGGAAACCTGAGGAAACTGCCAAGGGGAACCAAAGCAGCAATTTACAGTTTATGTCCTAAGAAGTTTTGCACAATCCACGGAAGGTGAGTGTTTCTTTCACAAACTGGAATGGCTCAAGATGTTTTGCTCAAGGACTGAGGACTTTGTGGAGAAGGTTCAGCCCTTGATATTTTAGATTCAGCTCTGGAGACGGTGTCTGGAAACACCATCATGCAGAATGCATCTTTTATCATCATGCTTTCAGTTCACCACCACAAACAGGAGTCTTTGCCTTCATGACTTGGGAATGGCTTCAAGAGCCAGCTTAGAGTGAAACACATGCTGAAACCTCACCCCCTAGGATCAATGCAGCACATCTCCCCCCTGATTCTTATCCCAATTCTATTTCCCTAGCACTCTGTGCATGTTCAAATTCATAGAATCATAGAATCATTAAATGGTTTGGGTTGGAAGGGACTTTAAAATCATCCAGATCCAAGCCCCTGCCATGGTCAGGGACACCTTCCACTAGATCAGGTTGCTCCAAGCCTTGATCGACCTGACCTTGAACACTTCCAGGGGTGGGGAATCCAGAACTTCTCTGGACAACCTGCTCCAAATTTATCTCACAACTCTTCCCAGGAGATAGAGATGGTACTGAAGGTGGATTAGATAATGCCAGACAGATTATAACTGAACTGGCAGAGTGGGACTGTCCATGTCACAGCCAGGTGTGCAGTGGCTAAAGCTCATTTGAGACACATATCAAGCCCATCATGGAATAACTGGTCACACAAAAATCACAGTTTGTGCCTCTAGGTTTCTACTACATCCCAGTTAATCACACAATCATAGAATATTCCGAGTTGGAAGGGGCTCACAAGGATCACAGGATCCAACTCCTGGCAATGGTGCTGCTGTCAGTCTTTTAGCACAGTCCCTCTCCTCCTGTGCAGGTCTGAGAGAGGACATTGTTTCATGGGAAAGAAAATGTGAAGAACAGGAGATCTGCTCACACCAGTGCCCCAGCAGTCCTCTTTGAACATGTGAGGGTGGTGAGGCACTGGCACAGGTTGCCCAGAGAAGCTGTGGCTGCCCCATCCCTGGAAGTGTTCAAGGCCAGGTGGGACAAGGCTTGGAGCAACCTGGGATAGTGGGAGGTGTCCTTGGCCATGGCAGTGAGTTGGAATAAGATGAGCTTTAAGGTCCCTTCCAAGACAACCTATCCTGTGATTCTGTGATTCATGCAACCACTCAGGGAATACACATTATGATGCATGAGTAGGTTTTTGACATACATACACACACATATGCTCAATGAATCTGCAAGAAGGCTGAAAACATATATGAAGATGTACCACCAACACACTGACAACCAGTAAAGGGTTACATACAGCAAACTCCACAAAACAAAGCCGCAATTAAAGCTTGTCCTTCACGGGGCTGCCAGTTGGATGGCGATGTCATCCCATGTGGCGTCTTCCCAGTTATTTTCCAGCGAAGCATAGAGAGCACGCTTCACGTGGAGGGGGGAGGAGGACAGAGCTCCTTTGTGTTGTGAAAGCTGATTGCTGGCCAAGGTCTAACGAACAGGGATGCTGTGTGTGTCCCAAGAGGTGTCCAGCAAACCACAGCACCGAGCGTCCCTTACGCAAGGTGGGATGACACAAGACCCCGGGCTGGAGGCTTGGGAATCCTCCTCAGAGGTGGCAGAGGAGGAAAACTATGCTTCATTTTCTCTGGCAGGTAAAGAAACAGGAAAAGGAGCTTTTTGCCTGGACATTTTGAGGTGTCAGCCATCCTAAGAGACACTGTGATACGTGGGGAGACCAGCTGGCTGGGACCAAACTGCTGCGGCTGCCACCGGGACCTGAGAGGCTGTGGGAGCTCCTACCCCTGTGCTGTCGAGGTCACCCTCCTGTCAGTGACTGGTGACATCCCCTCTCCTCAGTTCTGTCCCTGAGCAGGTGCTACACAGCCCACAGGCAGGGACCCTGCCATTCATCTCTGCCTCCTTTCTCTTCTCCCCAGAGCTGCGACCCTGCCGGCGACTCCCAGCCATGAGGATCCTGCCTGTCCTCTGTGCTCTGCTCCTCCTGATGCTCCTGGGAGTGACAGGTAAGAAATGTGGAGGAGGAGGTGGAGGGTTTGTCCTTTTTTGATATTTTGAAGGGAGGATTTGCCAGCTGAGCTGATGAGTCAGGTGTGAGTTCTCCTGCTGGCTGTGCCATCCTCCCTGGGGTCCCTCTCACATCATACCTTTAAGGAAAGGCTCCTGCTGCAGGTTCTGCCGCTGGGACCAGAGCTGGAACCTTATCTTAAAGTTCTTGTGCTCCAGGGATGAGGTTTTGCCACCATTTTCATACCTCCTGTCCCTTGCCTCTCTGAGTCAGCAGCACTGGGCACAGCAGCCCTGCTGGAGAGGAAGAGGTAGGAGGAGGGCAGACCCTGCTTCCACCTTTGGATTCCTCTCTTGTTCCAGAAGGGAGGCAGCAGGCATGATGGAGAGCCTTTCCCCAGAGCCTGCTGAGGGGTGTTAGTGACCATCCCATCCAAGTGTCATAAACATCACCATGGTTTCTGCTGCAGACACCTGCTCACCGTTCATGGCGAGGGACAGGCAGGGCTGGGCCAATGTTGGCCACACAGGGACCAGTGGCTGTGCTCGGCACCTCAGCAGGGGTGTCCTCAAGGTCTCCTCTCCTGGTTCTCTGTAGGGCTGTCCCTGGCTCAAGGATCCCACCAGGAATGCGAGCGCCGCGGGGGGTTCTGCTCCCACCGGTCCTGCCCTCCCGGGATCGGCCGTGTTGGCCTCTGCTCTGAGCAGGAATTCTGCTGTCGGATGTAAGTTCGGGGTTGCTCAGAGGGCTCAGGGGGTTAGAGGTGAGGCTGTTGGAGGAAGAGGGGGGCAATATGCAATACGCCCAAGGGTATGGTGACATCCCTGAGCCCTCACGGCTGCCTTGGCTGGGACAGGCACTGCCAGACCTTTCCTCCTGCAGGCGGTGGTATCCCTGAGGGGTTCCTGGATCCCTGGTGACAGGCTCTGAGACCAGCCCCTTGCCCTCTCTGCGTGGTCAGGACGATGCTGCGTGGAGGCACTGAGCACCGCCGGGAGCAGAGACAGCCCTGGACAGCCAGACCACGATCCCACGGGAATCCCTTTACCCCAACGCCCCCAATACAAGGTGGTGGTTTGCATTCCCGCTGCCAAGATGTCTGTGTGTGTGTGTGTCCTCGGTGTGCATCTCTTTCCTCTGCCTGCAGGGAAGGGCAGAGCAGATGGGGTGAATTCCCGACAGACACGGACCCACAAACACCCCCACACATCCACCCTCTTTCCAAGCTGGCCCAACCACACCAGCATCCCACCCACGGAGGGAGGGGGGACACACATGACGCCCACAGGGAGCCCAGCACCAGCCTTCTCTCTCAGCAAGGGCACCCCTGCACCTCCCATTTGGGGTCAGGGATTGATTGGTTGCTATGACCCCCTTAATTTCAGTGGGTGGCCTTCTGGTTTTCCCCTGGATCCCAAGCTGGGTCAGGAGTCCCCGTGGGACACACACTGGACATTTGGGTCCATCCCCAGCTGTGGGGCCTGGCTGTCTGGCACCAGGGGGGTGTTTTGTGGGGTCCAGGAGTAGCTGGAGGTGGGGGAAGCCATTCTGCTCCAGAGAAAATAGGGACTGATGGCTGTGCCATGCGGCTTCTTAGGAGCTTGGGATTGAGTTAGGGGTCAGTGCTGGGGTGGTTTCAGACATGGTTATAGGCTTGGGGGGCTGAGGTAGGAGCCCAGGTGGGTCAACATTGTGGATGATCCTTGGAGCAAATCCATGATGCCCAGCTCAGGGGTGCCATGGGAGTGACCCCTGCATGGCCATGGGTCAGTCACCTTGGGGGCTGTGAGGGCAGGGGGCATCCCACTGCCCCCCACCGGGGAACAGGGCAGACAGGGGATGGGAGCAGCCTCTGCCTGGGGCTTTGGGCATCTCCATGGAGATGGGCCAAAGCCAGGCTGGGATGTCAGCTGTGGGTACACATCCAGGTCTGGATCAGCAGGGCCAAGCTGCCTCTCTGGTGGGATCCAGCACAAGATCCCCAGGTCAAAGCAGCTCCCCTGGGCAGGGCTGGCCCCAGCCGTGGCCTCCCTGCAGGGTGGACTAAGAGCCCTTTCCACACCGTAAAATGTCCCTGGCTCTGCTTGTCCTGGACTGGTCCTGAGCCTGGTACCAAACCTCCCAGGACTCTTACACCCACAAAGGATGCCCAATCCTACTTCTGTGGATTGATGCTCAGGGAATATCTCCATTGTGCATCGAGGCCGGGTTGAACAAGGTTTGAGCAAACTGGTCTGGTGGAAGGTGTCCCTGCCCATGGCAGGGCACTGAATTGAGATGATCTTTTAGGTCCCTTCCAACCCAAACCATTCCATGATTCTATGCATGATGGCACCAGACCCTGTGTCCCTGATGCATCCAGCCTCAAGCCCCTTCATTTTCTCAAGGATCCAACACCCAGAACTTTGGTACCTCTGGGCAACAGACCAGCGCTCCTGGTGCTCTCTCCCATACCCTGTGCTCTGGTTTGAAGCTTGCTAGAGGACTGCACAGCTATGAGGACGTGCCAGAGACAGATTGTTTGTCCATAAAATGGTTAGAATTAAAGTTTTCTTGGAATACAGGACAGATTATGGTGATCAGATGTAGGGCATGGCCATGCTTACTTGAGCTGGGCCACAAGATATGCCACAAGGGATGCTTTGCTTCTTTCTATCCCATCACCTGTTCTTTCCTGATCCACCTGATCCATCTTTCTAAAGCATCACAGAATTCCTATAAGTTTACAAACTTTCTTGATCAAGTCCACATCTCCAAGGCCTAATAAGGCCCTATTCACCTTCGTTCATTAATCTCCTTTAGTTTGCACACCCTTACACAGACTTCTGCTTCTGCTGAATCACATTTGCAGTTTTTATGCCAAGAATGGCAGTTTTAGGAGCAGTGAATTCAGACAGGGTGAGGTGAGGTGTGATCTCACCCTGGCCAACATGGCCTTGGGCACTCCCAGGGATGGGGCAGCCCCAGCTTCTCTGGGCAACCTGTGCCAGGGCCTCACACAGTAAAGACTGGTTAGGATTAGATGATTTCTACTGGAGGCTGCATCAACCAGCCTGCTTTGTCCATCCCTGGCAGGTCATGCCAGGCCACCACAGCCCGTGTGCTGCTTGGCAGGGGGTGTCACAAGGCATGTTGCAGGAGGATAAGGGTGACATTGCAACATCCCCAGGAGGCACCTCAGCCTCTGCCACTGCAGCAGGGAGGGACGAGGGGCAACCCCAGCAACCCCCCCTGCCCCCACTGATGGTGGCTTTCTGATTGGCCCCGGACAGACGTGTCAGCAAGAATGAGGGAATGTTCCTGCAATCTGCAATGATATAAAAACAGAGCATTTTGGCCAAAAAAGGTGCTCCTTGGACCCAAGGGCATCTAGGCTCAAGTGATCTCTTTTGGATTTGCTGTTGCCTGAACACCAAGACCTTCATCAGGTACGTAACTGGGGGGTTTCCTGGAAAAGGATCAGCTTAGGGAATCAATTTCCCAGAGACTGAGACATTGTGGAATACTCACCAGGTCTGTAGGGTGGCACAGGCCTCAGAATTGTTCTTAAGAGAAAGGTAATGATCACATGCTGTGTGTGGAGGCAGCCCCTCTGCAGCTTGGGGAACCCCAGTGCCCAGCTTCTG
>JAYRBT010000114.1:112182425-112198656 GCA_036023395.1 Myiotriccus ornatus
CCAAACTGCTCATCTTTATTCAAGCTGGGAAAAGCAGCCTCTGCCCCACAGAGCCCACGGCTGGGACGAGATGTCTCACAGCAGCTGGGCATGGCAGAGGCAGGGAGGGGAAAGGACATCAGGACATGTCCATAAGAAGACATCAGGAGCCAGAAGCAAGGGGAACATCCTGCTTGGACATTTCAGAGTCTCAACCCCACAATCTGTACAAAGAAAGCAGACAAGCACTTCAGCTGTGGTAACTTTTCCTCCCACTCTCTCCCACCTTCCTTGCAAGAACCATCCAGTCTGTGCTGCAGGAGACTCAGGGGCAGCACAGGCGAAGCCCAGCCCTTCGTGCAGACAGTTTGGACCTGGGTTATCTTGGTGGTGGCAGCCCTGACTCCAAGTCTGTGCAGATGCAGCAAAACCTGGATCATGTCCTGGGCGCTGCCCAAGGACCACAAACTTTTCACTCTTTAGTGGTTTTGATGAGTCCTCTGCAAAGCCTGGATGAGCCTCCTGGCACTGGAGGAGGGTTGGGGAGGCACTGGCTGACCTGGTGCTCCTGTAGCCCCATTCAGGGCTGGTCTCTTTCCTCACCTGGGCTCTGCCTTGGAGCATGTAGATCACTGAGCCATTAGCTAGGCATGGGCACTCAAAGAACTTCTGCCATAATAGTACCTTTTGCAATTTTAAAACTTACTTTTTGCAGCAAACGAAAAAATTTGAACATTTTCCCTTGATGATAAAGGGGAAAGAGCACTTCAGAAACCCGCAGTACCCCTTTTCTCGCTCACATTGCTTCTTATTTCCTGGGGCCAGGGAGGATCCTGCACAGTGAAAGAGGTTGAATAAAATGAGTATGGGATAACTGTCTTGTTCTAGAGCAGCTGGCAGTGGCTCTGCATCTCAGCCTCCTGTGGGCATTAAGCACCAATCCAAACATCTTTACCTCTCCAGTCAGGCTTTATTTTTTCTGCAGCAACATGAGTGCATGTGGGGAAACATAAGGAAAGAGCAGTGTGAACTATGGGAATTGCTGTGCTGAGTCCTCATTTGCCCAACTCTTTGCAAGAGACAATCCCTCCCAAATATTATGTATATCTGAGAAATGTGGTCGCTTGTCAGGAACGGGAAAACCCCACAGATGGGGGCTCACGCCTCACCCATGTCCTCTCACCTTCAGCAGTGTGGACCAACAGGAGGATGAAAGGGAGGAGCAGGTACAGCATCCGCATGGCTGGTGCCTGTCCTGGGTCTTCACGGGACTGCAGAGAGGACACACCAGGAACCAAGCCAGGGTCAAGAATTTAGGGCAACCCTTGTACCAGGAGCTGAAGTCTCACCCAGTGCTCTCCAGTACCTCAGCCAGCCCAAGGAAAATACCTCCCAGCTCGCCTGGGAAGTGCTCATCCCCAGCTCCAGACCATTCCCAGTATTCCCAGCAAGGACAGTCTCCTACCCAGTGCAGCAGCGAGCCAGGGAAGAGCAAGAGGGCAGGGAAGGGTCTGGGTGTCCTGGAAGTGACTCCTCAGTCACCTACCTGATGAAGGGGTTGGTTCAGAGCACACCAAGGCAGAAAAGGGCTGTGAAAATCTGACCTGGAGTCACACACGGAAGAGTCACAACTGAGGAATATCACTTTGCCCAGAACACCCTGGCTTTACACCGTTGCCAGAGGGTGGGGCATGCCCTTATTGCTGCTGACACATCTGCCCTTGGCCAACCAGGCAGTGCCCCATCAGTGTGGGGGTGCTGGGGCTGCCCCTCGTCCCTCCCTGCTGCAGTGGCAGAGGCTGAGGTGCCTCCTGGGGCTGTTGCAATGTCACCCCTATCCTCCTGCAACATGCCTTGTGACACCCCGTGCACAGCAGCACAGGGGCTGGGGGGACCTCCTGGAAAATCTTTGGGATGGAGACAGTAATTAGTTGGTGCAGACACAGCACCAATCCAGTCTGAGATGAACCGAGTCCTTCTTTCATAGAATCATTCTGGAATGGTTTGGTTTAGAAGGGACCTTAAAGACCATCTAGTTCAATCCCCCTTGCCATGACCTTTCCACTAGCCCAGGTTGCTCCAAGCCCCATCCAACCTGGACTTGGACACTTCCAGGGATGGGGCAGACACAGCTTCTCTGGGCAACCTGTGCCAGGGCCTCACCACCATCACAGGGAACAGAAACATTCCCTTAATGATGTGGTGTGCTGTGGATAATTAGTCAACTTAGAGGTGTCTTCCTAGAAATTGAGAGCTGGATTAAGTTACCCAGTGACACAGGGTGGAGGCAAATGCCAAGAAACAAAAGCCTGGCATCTCTACCAAGTGCTGCATACCCAGCTGGAAGTTTGGAAATGGACAGGGTGGCCTCCTTGGACAGAGAAATCTCTACCAGCACAAGCAGAACCACATCTTATGAACACACATATTCGTGGACACCCACATGTATTTACCCACAGGGGGGATCACAATCACTGAGGCATTTTGCAGAGAGGGTGAGGTCAGCCTTGGCAGAGAGCTGCCAGTCTAACCTCAGGCTGTGTCCAGGGGGTTGGAGGGGAGAAGACCCCCTGTTCACACCCTGCAGGGCGGCCCTTCTGGTTCATGGGACCTCTTCATGATATTCCCTTGATGGGGAGCTGGACAGCCACCCCGCAGACCTATTTCCCTGTGGGGTCCACAAAGACCTCACTGAGGTTGTCCATGGGATCGTCTCAAGTTCTCTTGAGGACAAAGGGAGTCCCTCCCTGCCATGTGGTGGGATGGGACATGGAGCAGCACAGCTCCCAGCAAGGCCTCCAGCAAGGAGTGTTACAGTGTGCTGGAGCAAGATGAGGAGGAGCCCAGGGCCTCCAGGGTGGGGAGTGAGGGGTTTCGACTATTTCTGTTTACCAAGAAAAGATTTCTGCACAGTAAGAAAAAAAGGATTTTGCCATCTGAACCCAGTCCCACAAAGGGAAGCTGAGTTCTTCCAGCCAGCCTAACTCTTGGCACTGTAGGTTAAGGTCTTCAGTCCATGTCTGTCTAGCCCTGGATATCTTTCATGATTCAGAAAAGCTCCAAATAAGGAGGCACTGTAAATTGTTGCCCTCTGGGATTTGTGTGTCAAACCCAGGTGGGATCATGACCTCAGCCCATGCAGCAGACACCCTTGTTTCAGTGATATCAATGCAAAGTTTATTTAGAAGGAGGGGCAGCAGTGCAGAATACATTTGGATTTACTCTAAAGCTTTTTGCATTGGAAGTGAAAGGTGTCTTAGGCTTTGCAGCAGGATCCAGTGGTTTTAGCAGTAAGGAGATCCCAAGTAAATTCCTAGGCTTAGAAGAAATGTTCATTGCTCTTCAATGTTTGGTTCATTAAAGTCACGTACATCCCATGGCCTGCACAAAGAAAAAAATAAATTCAGATTTTCTTTCTGTTTATAGTCCCTCCCTATTTGCTCTCAATCCATGTGTATTTTCCTCTTGAGTATAAGTGTTTTCCAAAATATATAATATGTGTGGTCATGCTGGGACAGCCCTGTGCACTCACACCTGTGAGTAAGAAATATTTCCCTATCACCTCAGGAAAAGCAGAGAATTGGTATCAGGGTGAATAGATTCATTCCTGAGCGAAAACAGAAGGCTGTTTTTCACATGATAATTTCTTGTTACAACAGTGTTGCTCTTTTTGCACACACTTGAAGGCACTCAGGCACCTGTGGTCACCCATAGCACAGCAACCCAGTTCTGGAAATACCAGACCCTGATATTTCGCTCTGCCACAGGAGCTGGAAGGGGTTCAAACAGAGCTGAGACGACACAAGGTTGACACCTCTGATGGTATTTTATCCTTGCTGGAGCAGAGCACGGTGCACATCTCAGGAGAAACAGCACTGTGGAGCTCGACCTACCTGAGTTCATACAATCATAGAACATCCTGAGCCGAAAGAGACTCCACAAGGATCATCAAGTCCAACTCCAGGCCCTCCACAGGACACCCCAATGATCCCACCATGTGCCCGAGAGCTTTGTCCAAAAGCTTCTTGGACAACGTGCAACACTCGAATCAACGTGTAACACTTGACTGTCCTCGTGGCACAAGAGCTTTTTTTTTTTTCCTTTATATTTAATTTAAATTCTCAGTAACACCTTGGGATTTAGGACACAGAAATAATATTTGTCTGCTCATGCCTCGGATGAGCCTTGGTGAACATGAAACTCACCATTTACAGCAGGAGCGGAACCCAAAGCAACTTCCAACTTTAACCAGGTGGACGGGGCATCTTCCAAAGTGACAGGACCCTTTTCTACAGAGAAACATTTCCCTCCGGGGTGAAGACAAACCTGCAACAATAACAAAACATTTCCTTTCCTCTGGCTCTGCGGGGCAGGGCAATGCAGTGGAAGGGTTTTCCATCCCTGGAGCTGCCTCGGCCACCAAGCTGCCTTAAGTGGCCCAGATTTGGTCATTTTGAAAGGCCATGTGAGAGGTGAGGTTACAAAGCAGGTCTACACCTTCCAGAGGTGGGATCCTCAGCTCACAGTGCATCGAAGTGGATGGTCCTAAAGTCCATGTGGACAATAAGACAGACTTCCTGACTCACTGCCAGGGCCTTACGGGAAAGGGCCATCCATAGGTTTTAAAAATCTCCTTCCAGAAATAGTTGGCCAGGCCTCATTTTCATCTACGTGGCACCGAGTGGGCTGCTGTCCAAAGATCATGGCCACCACAGTCAACATCTCAGGCTCCTAACACCAGAGCACTTCACACAATCCTTCTAGGAGGACACCAGAAGTGAAAAATCACTTTTCTTCAGAAGTCGTAATTTCTCTGCCTTTGAAAAAGTTTTCAGCACTGAGTTGTTTGATTAATTCCTATTTGGATTCTAGTAATTTTAACCAGGAGTGGTTAAAACGTGCTTAGGAATTTTGCCTCAGGTGTACAAAAACCCCTTTCTTGCATCTCTTTCCCATCTTACCTGGAGAAATCTGGAGTGTCAAGAAGAGGAGAGAAAAGAGCAGATAAAGGATCTTCATGACTGTGGATTCCCCCTGTGTGGGGAAAATGACCAGAAAGATGTTTGACGGACAGTCCCTGTGATCTGCAATCTCCTGAACTGTACAAATAACTGTGTTAATAAAAAAAGCAACTATATGGTCTTTTTCTTCAAGCATTCCAAAATAACCAGTAAGACCCATATGGCATCATGAGTGCTTTGCTGGGCAACATGTTTTCAGGACATGTGATCATTAACTTGCTTTAATAAATTGATTGCTCACAATTCTTTCACATTTTGAAAACAGATCTTAGCCAGAAGAGAATCATAAAACCCCAGAATGGTTTGGGTTGGAAGGGACTTTAAAGATCATCTCGTTCCAACCCCCTGCCATGGGCAGGGACACCTTCCACTATCCCAGGTTGCTCCAAACCCATCCAACCTGACCTTGAACCCTTCCAGGGTTGCAATCATAAGTTTATTTTTAGCTAAATGTTTTATCTAGTTGATAAGCAACATAGGCAAAATGAGGTGATGATACAGGCAAACTTATCAAGTTCAGAAAAAAATTAGTTCACTATACAATATCAAAATTTGTCAAGACATAACAGCTGGAATAAATAATTTTTGTCAAAATCTTCAGTCTTGGTCTAAAGGCAGAAGTTCTAGAATGGAAATGTACAACCAAATCAGTTCCCATTTGATAAATAAAATCTAAAAAGAAAAACTGATGCTCCATTAAAAGAGTTAATAGTTTAAACCATCATCAGCAAACTAGGATAAGACGGCCAAGAAGGGACTTATGGATAAAGAAGTGGCAGTTATTGTTGTATATCTTGGCATTAGGGAATGTTCTGATCTGTCACAAATTATGTTCCCTTAAGCAAGGAAGGGAATTGAGATTGTGCTGAAATGTCACATTTCTGCAAATAGAATTGATAGAAGGTGGCCCAAAACAATTTAAAGATTAATTAGAATGTTTACACAAATTAGAAGTTTACACAAATGTCTATATATTTGAAAATATCAGGAAAAACAAGGAGATAAAGTTAAAATTCTGAAAATGAAATAAAATTATTAATGTAGGCCTAGATTAAACATATAATATATATTATATATTATAGAATATAAATATCTATATTATGAAACTTATTATATATTGTGTTAGTATTATGTAATGATTTAAAATATATTTAATATTAAAATATAATGTATATTTTAATGGAGAGAGAGATATAGAGATAGATAGATTTCCATTGAAGAGACCACCAATTTTTCTGGACCACAGACCTCTCTAAAGGAACCTGACCCAGCCAGATGTTTTCTCTATGAATTAGTAAGCAGAGTATTTTTATCAAAGTAATCTAGGTATTAGTACATATTTGAACTACTCATTCAACCTGTCCAATTTTTCAGAAAACTTACATTTACCTTTTTCATTGACATACAAATTAAAGTTAATAATGCAGAGGTCTGGGGTTTTATTTTGGGGTTGGATTGCTGAGGGAACGACAAAAGATTACTTTGAAAAAAATACTAAAAAGAACTGAGATGTTACCGGGTATCAGGTGAGCCCAGAAGCCAAAAAAGACCTGCTCTTGGTCCCTTCCCTCCAGAGGATTTTGGCTGTGGGACTGAGATTCTCTTTTATAAGGTGTTTCCAAAAGGCACTGAAAGCTGCTTTCTCTTCTCAGCTATACATTGAACCAATCAAAAACTTACACTTTTTTTTGGTGGCATCTAATCCAACCAGAAACAAGCTGCTTTTCGTTTCCCGATGGTAAAACAGGGTTTCTCTCTCAGTCTGTTGAAACTTTTTTTCTGGAAAATCCCAGGTTATTCATGCAACACTTCTTGTGACACCCCGGTTTGTGTAAGGTCCGTTAACCCACCACGGTATGTGTCAAACATCTTGGGACACACGTTGAACTGTCCCTGCTTAGGAGCAACATAATCCATTGCAATGAGAAGCATCTGCCTGTTCCTCTGCCCTCCCAGTTAGTTTATTCTCTTTTCCATAAGTACAGAATCACAGAATGGGTTGGCTTGGAAGGTCATCTTGTTGCAACCCCCTGCCATGGGCAGGGACACCTTCCACTAGCCCAGGTCGCTCCAAGCCCCATCCAACCTGGCCTTGGACGCTTCCAGGAATGGGGCAGCCACAGCTTCTCTGGGCAACCTGTGCCAGTGCCTCACCACCCTCACAGTGAAGAATGTTTTCCTAATACCTAATCTAAACCTACTCTCTTTCCGACTGAATCCATTCCCCCTTGTCCTGTCACTCCAGGCCCTTGTAGTCTCTCCCCATCTTTCTTGCAGGCTCCTTTCAGATACTGAAAGGCTGAAATTAGGTCACACCAAAGCCTCCTCTTCTCCTGCTGGACAATCCCAATTCCTTCAGCCTTTCCTCGTAGCTGAGCTTCTCCATCCCTCTGATCACCCTGGTGGCCTCCTCTGGCCTCACTCCAACAGGTCCACATCTTCTTGTCCTGGGGACCCCAGAGCTGGAGGCAGCTCTGCAGTTGGGGTTTCACCAAATTAGATATTAGGAAGTAATTTTTCTCTGTGAGGGTGGTGAGGCCCTGGCACAGGTTGCCCAGAGAAGCTGTGGCTGCCCCATCCCTGGAAGCGTCCAAGGCCAGGCTGGACGGGGCTTGGAGAAGCCTGGGATAGTGGAAGGTGTCCTTGCCCATGACAGGGCGGTTGGAATGACGTGAGCTTTAAGGTCCCAGGCCATTCTATGATTCTATGATATGAAATAGTTTTTTAGATCATATTTTACTTTACACCTCACTTCAGTCAACAAATATTGTTCATTCAGTATTTTAATGTGACACTTAATGTACTTAGTAATAGGTAATGGTACATTTGCCAATTTGAATGACTAGTGTTTCTAATTGACCAAGATCTCTACAAATGACACCACGTCTTGCAGAACATTTAGTATCAAAATTAAACTGAAATACTTTAATTGCTGAGTGATTCACCAGTTTAGTTACTAGTGATACAATTTCTTCAATTCTTTGATATTAAGTTCTAAAGTAGAATCATAAAACAGTTGGAATGAAAGAGACCTTTCAAAGGTCATCTAGTCCAACCCTTCTGCAATTAGCAGGGACATCCTCAATTGCAGAAAAGGCTGCTCAGAGCCTGTCCAAGTATACAGGTATCCAGAAGTGTGCAGAAGTGTGCACATATAGATATATACATGCATGTGAAAACTTGCCTACAAATTATTTCCCTTAAAAGCATACCATGACATAGCTGTTTATTCTCTGTATATTTTTATAAGTGAGCTGTTTCTGCAGTAGGAAAGAAAAAAAAAAAAGATAATTAAATTTCTGGTGTGTCTGTGAACCTCTGGACATGAAGCTGAAAACAGAGGGAATAAAATTGCAAAAGTTGCAGTTTCTTCACCTCTTGCCAAGTGTTTGTGGTTAACTCGCCTGCCAACTGTTACTGTTACTCAACCCAATTCCTCAGGGAAGCAAAGGTGCAGCAATAATTTTTACCGCCTCCATGGTCCTGTGTTCAAGTAAGGGCTTGGCTCTAACACTGAGCATCCTTCACACTGTTTAATACAAATTCTACCTGGTCACAAGGCCCACTGGTGCCATTAAAATACCTCTGGCTGGACATGGGGGAGGAAGAAGAAAAGGAGGGGTGGAACATCTTTGGTTGCCCAAATCTCACGGGGGCGAGGGAGGCCTTAGCAGGATTTTGGCTTGTGGGTCTTAGAGTGGATAATCTTTCCATTTGCACCTGAAGCTCCTGTTCGTAGGAGCAGAAAAGAGACAGTTTCATACATCAGGAGGGGCATATCAATGTTTTGCCCTTCACAATCTCAGTGTTTTTCTCCACTGCCTTTTGCTGGTAGAACTGTTTTACACCAGGATCACAGTAGTACCAAGTGCTACGTTGGTAAGTAATTCTCTCTACCATCTACTTTCTCTTTTTTTTTTTTTTTTTGATGCAGAGGGAAACACTTTTCATGGAGAGTTTCTTTTTCCCAGATCACATGTTTCTTTTTTTCTTGTTTCATCAAAGTTCAGAAGATGATCAGCTACATTTCTCTTTATCTCCAGGGCAAGTTTTCACTCCAAGCTGGAGTTCACCAGTGATGTCACATTCCCTCACCCTTTTCAGGTCCAGGTCACCCAGTCCTCTTTGGAGGAGGAGAAACACTATGATGGGGTCAGCATTTCATGTACTAATACAGTGCTGAAAAGCTGCTTCTATTAGAGGGATCCACTATTAAGGGAAGTGTCCTCACAAAGAGGTTGCAGAGTGTCAGCAGGAGAAATGTGTTTCGGTAGCATTACCCCTACTAAAAATGCTACTACACCTGTCTGCTGTTTCATCCCTTGCCTCCAGAGGACTCTTTGTTCATGGCAATGATCCTCCAGGCACCTGGAAGTCATTGTATGCAGGCATGGATGGAAGATCAGGAGTAAAAAGAGGCTGAGCCCTAGCAACCTGCCAAAGGGCAGATGGTTTAGTGTTCTCCAAAGAGGAGCTGGGTTGAGCAACACTGGTGGTTGGGGGCTGAGTTAACTCCAGACTGCTCCTCAGTGACACATTAACATCATCCCTCTTAACCTCTTTCATGTGACCAATCCAAATTCCAGCCATAAGATATACTCAATGCAGTGGAGACCAAGATATGCTTTGATGGCACTGTAGAGTGTCTATTAGAAAAATTAAGACTACTCTAGAGTAGCTACAAAAGCTGCTAGCAGCAGTTTCGCTGCCAAAGTAGATCCACCAAAAGGAGGATAACCAGTATTTAGATGTTCTGTAGTGGTGAATTTGCAAGGCATGTGCTGCATTACAGTTAACAGGTAAAGTTCTGACCCAAGTCACAGAATAAACTGAGTTGGAAGGGACCCACAAGGATCACCAGTCTGACTCCTGGCCCTGAACAGGACATCCCAGCAATCCCACCCTGTCCCTGAGAGAGTTGTCCAAATGCTCCTTGAGCTCAGGCAGTCTTGGGGCCGTGACCACTGCCCTGGGGAGCCTGTTTGGTGACCAAACACCCTCTGGGGGAAGAACCTTTTCCTAATATCCAGCCTAAACCTCCCCTGACACAATTTCAGGGCATTCCCTTGGGTCCTGTCACTGGTCACCACAAGAAGGGACCATTTGAATCAATAAGAAATGCATGCACAGTCATGAACTTCAAACTGTACACAAACTGTACTTAATCAAGCTCAAGACTTTAATCGTGTTGTTATCTTGAGTAAACAGGGAGAATTTACAAGATTAACATATGTATGAACAAATCTGATCTCCTTATTGTTTTTGACTGGACATCTAATTAAAGGTACAGGGGGACCAGTGCATAGTCCAGTCTCTTGGTGTAAGTACCACACCATGATTGGCAGGTGTGTAGGTGATCAAAGCTCCTTGGCACAGGCCATGTAGCCTAGAGTTCCTAAAATTCAAAGAATCCCTGTAAACTGAATTATATTTTCTAGACAAATGGCAGGACTGATCTCACCAAACTTCAGATGTCCTAAAGATGAAAATCTTCCTTCATAGACAATGCATTGGAATTGTTCTGTAGATTTTTAGCTGGAGTGCAGACATTTATAATAAGATTGCTAGGAAAAACTAAAAATTTTAAAAAACCCCAAAATGACAGTAAGGACAGAAGCAACACAGAAGTGGTGCATGAGGAGATGTTATGCAACAGCATCTCCTGCAGGCTGAAGAACCATAAGCACTAATTCTGGAGAACACCATAAACAGGAGCTGTGTCGGTAACAGGGGCAGCATTTCCCCTTCAGAGTTTTTTTATGTATGTTGGCACCTCTCCTAACCCACCAACAAGTCAATAGGAGTCAAACCCTCTTTGGTTTGGTAGTGTATTCCCTGGGCACTGATCTGTGCACATTCAGCAACTGCTCCCGAAGGGACAGCAGCCAAATCACTATATTGCACATCCATAACTTTTGGAAATGTGTTTCTTAGTCTCTTTCTCTTTCCTTCTTTGTACCTTTTTTTCTGGTTTGTGTTGCTCTCAGGGATTTGATGTAGTCCAAAATGATCCTGTTTTTCCCCTGCATAAGGACCCCTAAAAGTGGTATTTCTCAGATGCCTCCAGGACCTCTGAAAGAAGCATCTGGAGATACCTTGGCTTTATCTACACTGCTGGGCCACGAGAGTGAGGAAAAAGAGATAGAGAGCACAGATTCTGTCTCTGACACCTCACTTAAAATTATGTCATAATACCTTCAAACAGCAGCCTGGAAACTACTGGAATGTGTAACACAGGCACCCATTAAATCATCACAGAGAGAAGCAGGGCTTCATCCCTGACAGATACAATGGTCACTACAGGATTGTTCCAGGAATTTGGCCATTGGGAAGCAGGGGATAGGATGACCTACCCTTTCCCTGATGGTGCAGCAGGATGAATCTTCTGGCTGTAAAAGCCACCAGCCCACCTGTGTGTTACTGCCCATGGTGGGAGCAGTTCCATAAACTATCCCCTCCAAAAAAACCCTGAGGTTCAAACACAAACACCACCAGAACTGATTTTATTAAAGGAGGGGAAAGAAGCAGTTTCCACAATGTTGCCTGGTTCACATTTGTGCTGACATTTGCTTCACTTCAAGGGAAGACCGTGAGAGCCTTTCATCGCAGCAGGAACTGGTGTCACCAGGAGCGATGGGTCAGGGTGTTTCAGAAGCCATTGGATAGAAGCAGAAAGGGTTTCCAAGGGGAATCTAGGGAGTCTTCAGCTTCTCCACCCCCTGCATGGTGAAGAAGAGTCTCAGGTTACCTACCCACAGATTTTCTACTGTTCTCCCTGTCCCATGGCACCACAGCAGAGGCTGCCATGGGATGTGAATTCCCCCTGAGGACCCTCTGTGCAGCAGGTTTGGCACTGGAGAAGTGAGACACAATGGTGGCAGGCAGGAGCTGTGCCTCCAAAATGCTGCTCTGGAGAAAAGACAAGGAGGATATCAGTCATTCCCACAGCAATCCCTGCGCTTCCACATACCTTCTGCAGCAAGAAAATCCATTCTGACATGTTCCAATCCAGTAGTACGGACGGCGACATATCCCTGGGAAGCAGCGTCCATTTTGGGCCTCACAAGGATCACCTGGAATGAAGGGCTGACCTGCCCAGCAGAAAGAGAAGAGTCATTTACTATGAATTTGAGTAGGAGTGGATGCACTCTCTCTACCCACCTCACTCCTTACCTGCAGCCCCTTGAAGCATCAGGAAGAAGACAACCAGGAGCTGGTAAAGGATCCTCATGGCCACAGCTGGGATGTGAATGCCTTACCTGTAATGAGCAGAGAACACAAGATCAAAAGACACTGGATGGAGGGTCCCCTCCTGACTGGGAGATGAGGAACTGATTAAAACATGCCCTGAGAGACCAAAGCCAAAATCTCATAAAATACACTGGGTTTGGACAAAGAACAGAGTGGAATCTGCATCCTTGGAGATATTCACATTTTCAGTGAATGCATCCCTAAACAACCTGTCCTAATTAGCACAATTTTGAGCACAGATCCAGACTAGAGACTACTGTGAGACTACCTTTGAACCTAAAGTATTCTGGGATTTTATGATGTTTTGGTGTTGATTTTAGGTTTTGTTGTTTATAAAATATTGGTTTTCTTGCACTGAAAAAATGATACCCCGGATCTGTTCAACACCAGGCTGGTTACTCTGGTACCAACACAGATCCATAAATTATTCCCCTTCAACCTACTGTAGTTCACAAAGAGTTCAGAGACCCAGCCAATAATAATCCTCAGAAAACTCTAAAATAAAGACATTTGTATCAACTAAGGTGACAACTCACTCAAAATGTTACTGGCATTCTGGCAAGATTTGCGGCTCAAAAGGCAGCACTCAACTGCTGTGCTGGCTGGGTCACTGCTTCTGTAGGAAACTACATAGTTCTGTCTCTGATACCTCAAGGGAAGGTTTCTAGATCTCCCTTTCTCTCAGAAATCAGCAACCCAGTGTCCTCCTGCCAGCCCTGCAAGCAAGCAACCAACCCATGGCCCTGTAGAACATGCAGAGATCAGATGCATTCACTGGAGTAATAAGAAGGAAGGGGTTAATCAAAGCTGAGACTCACACTTAAGATTAATGAAAGGAAAAGAAGTGTGTAAAGATGAAGAGGTGATTGGTGCCTCTCCAGAACCAGGCAGAGTTACCAGCGCAGGAGGTGAAGGTTCAGCGCTGCTTTCTGTCTGTTCTCCTCTGGGTGCACCAGCTCCAAACTTGCATATAAAGGGTTGAGGATGTGACAGCACAGTCATGGGCCAATGAAAAAAAAAACCTTTTCTGGCCAAATTTGTCCTGTATGTTGGTTTCTTTCAATGAGAAATGAAGGTCCACTTTGAGACTGCTTTCACCACAAACCCCCTGATCTTTGTGCAACCCATCTTGGACCATCCACGTTTGTGTAAGATACGTTAGACCACAGGGTTGCATAAAATATCTGGGAACATGCAATGACTGCTCCTTCTGATCCTGCAGGCTCCTTTCCTGTAGAATCATACAATTCTAAGGAAGGGACCTTAAAGCTTATTTCATTACAACCCTCTGCCATGGGCAGGGACGCCTTCCACTGCCCCAGGTTGCTCCAAGCCCTGTCCAGCCTGGCCTTGAACACTTCCAGGGATGGGGCAGCCACAGCTTCTCTGTGCCAGGGCCTCACCACCCTCACAGTCAAGAATTTCCTCTCCTTCCTTATGAAACAATCACTCAAGGTTCAACTGCATGAATACCAGCAGAAATGATTTTATTAAAGGAGAGGAAAGAAGCAGTTTCCACAGTGTTGCCTGGTTCACATTTGCTCATATTTGCTTCACTGCAAAGGAAGACTGTGAGAGCTTTTCATTGCAGCAGGAACTGGTGCCGCTGGGAGCGATGGGATCAGGGTGATTGAAATACGTGCGAGAACCAATGGAAACTTCATACATACCAATATGATGTACAGAGGCTTAATCTTTATTGGAAATTATACTTACTTTTATACGGTTTAATAATTACCATGCATTTGACTATTTAGCTTGTTATTGGTTACATATACACAACATAAGTTATTCACACGATTAAGCTAGATCATTATTGGCTAGTCAACATATCTTATTTTTCTAAAAAATCTTTTTTTCTAAAAAATCTTCCTTCTAAATCTAACCACAACACTCTATTTACATGCCTCCCGGCAGGTCCAGCTCAAACTCCCGCCTGCAGGTGCTGTTTTTCTCATTCCTGCAGATGTCCAGTCCTTGTCATGTTCTCAAAACACTTAGTCCTTGAAACTTCTCAAATTCCCATCAGCTGGTCCACTCCTGCCTTAACCTAAAAGGTTTCTCATTCTGCTACATCTCCCCTTTTTTCTTTATTTATAACCTACATGTTTTTTACCATTCTCTTAAAATCTTGAAACTCGTGAAGTATTTTAAGTTCACACACATAGACATTTACACAGCTGTTCTCACTCATACAGCTTTTTTTTTTTTTTTTATTCACTCAAACAGGTGGCCACCCCAATCATTCCTCACTCACACACAGCTAAATTTTTTGTTTGTTTGTTTTTGTTTTAGTTTAGCAGCTGCAGCGGCACACCCCGCTCTGGCCCGGAGCCCGCGGGGCCCCAGCCCCGCACCCGCTGCGCGGCTGCAGCATCACAGAACTCGATAAGCGGCCCCGCCTTCGCTCTGCTCGTTCTGCGCTGGCCCCGCTCCGCTTCCAGCACGGTTTTGCGTAGCCGTCCCGGGCTGTGCTGGCGTTCTACGCCATTGCTGTCTCTGTGCCCTCCGGATGTTGGTATCTCCGATGTATGGGATGCGTTTAACTCTCCGTCCTGTCCATCTGCCTCTTTCAGTTGTTTCCACTGTTAACAAAAAGCTTAAAAACCTTTCCCATTAATAGTTCAGTCAGTTTTAACTGGTTATCGTGGCAGGAACAGATGAGAGAGTCAGGCAATTTCTGTAGAGGGACTGCGTGGGGAGAAAAAAGACAGACTTAGCTGCGGGACCCCTTTCGGTCCGCCCGCTGTCCCGGCAAATCCAACGTGGGGCTCTAACCCACGATACCGGGATTAAGAGTTTCATCCTTTACGGACTAAGATAGCCAGGCTCCCGGTCGCGGGTGCCGAAGGCGACTGCATCCTCCCTGCAGTCCCCGGAAAGAAAACCTGGATCGGCACCGGCAGCAAGATGTCCCTTTAACTCTCACAGCAGCTTTGTTTTTGAGTCTTAGAGTAGCAGTGTGTAACTCTGTGTCTTCTATCTGTGAGTGACTGGTGTGTTGAAATTAAAACTTGCAAAGCAAACATATTTTTGCCTCTTGTTCAATTTCATTAACATTGTTAAAAGTTCAAAGAATGTTGTTGTCAGGCTTTTCAGAATTCTAGAGTGAACGGTTGTCATAGCGACCGTGTTTTTACATCGGTGTAGTGTTATTCAAATGCTCCTTTGTAGCGCTGAGCAGAGGGGGAACGCAGTTTCGATCGCGGCGGCCCCGGCCCCGACCCAGGCCCGCAGAGCAGCCCCGCCCCGGCAGTCCCTGTCGAGCAGCGTTGCTACTTTGCTCTGTCTCTTAGCGCTGCCGCTTCGCAGTGCCCTTGATATTACATCAACACAAGCCCTCCAAGTCGTACCTAACTTGGAAGTAGTTTTATTTCCTGTGGACACAGATTTCCACAGTTCCTGACCGAAAGCTTTCCATACATCTTGATCAAAGGCATTCTGTGGGTTTTTAAAGACTCTTTTACGTTTTCCTAATGATAACAACTCCACTTCCTTCGCTTTCACCTCAACTCTGACCTTTTTTGCTAAACATAGCATACATTTGAGCGTCGCTCGCTCAACTGCGGATACTGCGTATTTCATGTTGTCTGCTGAATATTTGCAAGCTTGCACTCACCACCTCTCTCTAGGCGCAGCCTTTCCGGGCTCCTGACACTGCGTTCCGCAGTTCCGCCAGCCAGCAGACACCTCGCCTTTTCGACACAGCAACAATCTTTCGGTACGAATATGTGCTGCCAAGCCAATCGAACTTCATTCCTCAGACGAAATTCCTCCCACGGAGCACCAGATGAAACACGTGTGAGAACCAATGGAAACTTCATACATACCAATATGATGTACAGAAGCTTCATCTTTATTGGAAATTATACTTACTTTTATGCGGTTTAATAATTACCATGTATTTGACTATTTAGCTTGTTATTGGTTACATATACACAACATAAGTTATTCACACGATTAAGCTAGATCATTATTGG
>JAYRBT010000114.1:112198756-112209580 GCA_036023395.1 Myiotriccus ornatus
CGGGCGCTTTGCACCCTCAGCATCCCAACAAAGTTATTTCAGAGACATAACCCAACAAGAATTCCCCCCCCCCCCAAAGTGTACACAGGAGAGTGACAGCTCTGTTTATTACACAGGGTCTCCCAGTTGCACTCTGTCAGTCAGACAGATCACACCCTCAGATGTAAAGAAGAAAAGAAAGGTAGTTGTAGGAGGTGAGTCCCTTCTGAGGGGAACTGAGGGCCCTGTGTGCCAACCTGACCCATCCCACAGGGATGTGCTGCCTCCCTGAGGCCCGGGTGAGGGATATTAGCAGGAGACCTGCCAGATGTCTGCTGGGAGCTCAATCCAGACGAAAAGAGGCAACCTGGGAGGCTCCTGGAGTGTGTGGGGGAGAGCTTCTTGTCACAGCTGATGAGCCCTGCTGGACCTGCTGTTTACAGAGAAGGGCTGGTGGGAGATGCGGTGGTTGGAGGCTGTTTGGGGCACAGACACCGTGGAATGATGGAGTTTTCAATGGTCAGTGAAACAAGGAGGGGCACCAACAAAACCTCTGCTCTTAAATTGAGTCATATGTCTAAAAATGCTTAAAACCACCTTGGACTAAAGGAAGAGGAGGAACCTCAAACTGCTGTGATGTCTTGGAGTCCTGAATTTGCTCTTTGCAACAACTTTGTCCATGAGACAATGTCCTACTCAGATAAAAATAAATATGTAAGAGAATAGGTGTTGCTGGCAGTGTCACCAGCTTCTACTTTATAGACCTTTTTGGCCATGAAACCAGGAGGACCAGAAACCCTGCTGCCCAGGAGGGATGCCAAAATTGGGTAAGGAAGGGCACAGAAATGGGATGTTTGTCTCCACAGGACTCTCTGTGAATGATTTCAAGAAATCTCAGGGCTGGGCATATCTTCCTCAAGACCAAATATCAGCTTTATAGCTGGTTGAGTGCCCTGAAAGGAAAGGCAGCTCAGATGTCCTCCTTCAGGTTATCTAAATTTAGGGTTTCCTCGTGGCTGGGTAAACTCCATGTGGGATAAATCATGGCTTTGCAGTCGGTGAAACACAGATAAATGTTAATGCTGTTCTGGAGACGTACAGCTGAATTTCTGCTCTCTGGTTCTCCAGGCAGCACTTTTATCCCTGTATTTCAGGGGCTTTGGAAGCAGCCAGCTGTTTGTTGGTGCCTTTGCTGAGCTGGAAGTCTCTGAGGTGGGAGAGGTTCAGCCCAGCCCCAATTTCTGGAGGGAGCAGGGGCAGCTCACTCTGCTTTGCTGCTCAAAACACCTGGCAGCAGGTTGGATTTCCAGGCAGGTTTTGGCTGACTCAGGTCCGGGCAGGTTTCCACAGGGCTGGCCAAGGCCACTGAATGGACAGCAGGGCTGCTCCCGGATGGACTTTATTGCAAATTGTGGAGGTGCTCTGAGGACAAACATTGGGCAATTGTACCAAAGGTCTGTCATCCTTCCTGTCATTTGCACAGGGGACACTGGAGGAAGAGGATGGCAGAGAAAAAGTGAGGGATCCTGATGGTCTCAGGTTGTCTGGGGACAGCCCATCATCAGAGGTAAGATGTGGCATGATGGAGGTGATATAGGGACACACAGGGTTTAACCCAGTAGCTTTCACACTGTAATCTAGAGTGATTTGGGGTGCTTTGGGCTGGCTGAGATATCCCCCTGAGTCTGGTGGACAAGGGTCAGGAGAGAGGACACCAAAGCAGGGAGGATGGATGGGACACAGGGACATCTCAGGCAGCGCTTGTCTAAGTGTGAACAAAGGAATTGAAACCTGGATGTTCCCAGAGGACAAAGTCTGTGACCTGCTGAGTGATAAAAAGCCAACTAGAGTCCTTCCACGTGTTCATATTAAAACATTTTATATATAAATATATTTATGTTAGTGTGGGTGTGCTAGGAGGGCTGTAGAGAAATGGGAGGGTAAGAAATATCATCATAGAATATGTCTAAGTTTAAATAAATAACTATTAAATTATCATCCTGAGTATTCCTGAGTAAAGCACAGATTAGACTATTTGGATTAGTCTTATCTATTTGCGTATTCTTCAGTGAGGATAAAATATAAAGCATTTTAGAGAATTCAGCCCTTATTTCTCTTAAAATATTTGTAAATTATAAATATATACATGCATATATGTAGGCATACAAATATATATATAGTTAGGCACACAGGTATATATGTGTATATACATATATGTGCTTGCAAATGTTGTCTGTACAAAAGAAGGATGTGATTTTTGGGGCTCCACATAGTACCTTTTGCAGTACAGAAAGAAAGGAAACTGAATAATTCAGCTGTCAAAATGCTTTCAGGTAACAATATTACAATATTGATTGATTTGCATTATTCATTCTTTAATTACATGTGTTTAACTACCAAGAAGCAGGTCAGGAAAATGCATCACTTCTGTGTTCTTGAGTAGTCAAAATAATTTTTAGACTCAATAGGGTAATAAAAAACCAGTTTAATTATAATATTAAGATATTTGAAGTAGGTTTTCTGTCAAGTATAACAACAAATAAAATTAATTAGTTTAAGATCTTACCCCAGTCCTGATTCATATTTGAGGCTGGATCTGTTTTGTACTACTTGGGGCAGGTGGCACAGTCACAAAGTGGGAAAACAGGAGGAGAGAGTAGTTTTATCCTATTTCAAGGTCCTTTTCAGGAGGTAACCCCAAAAGTTCAGTTCAGAGCTCTGTGCCTCAAAGAACTCATTTATGCATTTAAATAACCCCAGTGTCTATTTCTGCCTCTTTGCAGATCATCACTTATCTAGATTTTTGTTGGTTTTCTTTTAAAGAATAAAACAAAAATCCAAATCACAGGAGCAAATATTCCTGCCTATTAAAAAGCACATATACACATTCCAACAAATACATTTTACAGGAATGGGATTTAAAATAGGTGTATTAAAGCACCTATTCTGATTTTTCCTATCATGGATTTTGGACTTAAGAGGATTTGGGGCATCTGTGACACAGACAGTGATGGTTTCTAAGGGAAGTAAATGTGTTCCACATCCCCAGGCTCTTATCATTGTCTCTCTCCTGCTTCCAAGGCAAAAGGAATCCCATACTCCTCCTCCCTGGATGTACCTCTGTTCCCTGTTAGGTTCAACATGATTTTGAGAGAAACAGCTGGTTTTTTGTCCATCACAGGGGTCCACAACAGATTGGAAAATACAGAAGGCTTTGATTTTGGGCTGTCAGAAATCATCATTCTCTCACATATCAACGCTGGAAATCAGAACACATCAGTATAATTAAGGAGAAAATCCATAAAACCCTGCTGCCAGAATAATTTACGTGCTCTGGACTGAAGAAAAGTGCTGGAGGGGGATTTCAGCACTAGCTCTTCATTGCCATCTTGTGGGAGGCAGGTGACCTGGGTAGGATGCCTTTTGGAGTACAGGAATGTTGGGGGGTTTTTCCTGCTCTTAGTGGTATGATAATGAAAACACAACTCTGAGCTCACAAGGTGCTTTCAGAGTTCAGGTTATACCAGTGCTGCCATCAGTCTCTCTGGTCCAAACCCTCTGGGGACACATATTTTATCTCAACATGTTTTGTGGAGCTTGTTTCTTTTGGCCACCTACAAAGTTGGGTGTGTTGGAGTGCGTGCTTCCGTGAAACTTTTAGTTATTCAAACAATAGTTATTTCCTGTGGCATAAGCAGAACATGGGTGTGGTAAATGTATGAGAATGAAAGTGTGACAAGAAGGTCAAGGGAGGAGATTCTCCCCCTCCACTCCAAAGACGTGAAGCTGCTAGAGAGAGTCCAGAGGAGGCCACGGAGATGCTCTGAGGGCTGGAGCCCCTCTGCTCTGGAGCCAGGCTGGGAGAGCTGGGGGGGTTCAGCTGGAGAAGAGAAAGCTCCAGGGAGACCTGAGAGCCCCTTCCAGTGCCTAAAGGGGCTCCAAGAGAACTGGAGAGGGACTTTGGACAAGGGGTTGGAGGGACAGGACAAGGGGGAATGGCTTCAAACAGAAATAGGGTATATTTAGGTCAGATATTAGACAGAAATTCTTCCCTGTGAGGGTGGTGAGGCCCTGGCACAGGTTGCCCAGAGAAGCTGTGTTCAAGGCCAGGTTGGACAGGGCTTGAAGCAAAGTGGGATAGTGAAAAGTGTCCCTGCCTATGGCAGAGGGTTGGAACAAGATGATGTTAAAGGTCCTTTCTAACCCAAACCACTCTCTGATGAACACAGAGGGTTCTCACCTGGCTTTCACACAGTAGAGTCATTCCAGAAACTGAGCTTCCCTAATGTAGCCCTTCGGAGGCTGTGGAGGCATTTCCAGGTCTCAGGGACGATCTCTTTGCAGTCAGCACCAGCACATGGCCATGGGACAGACCTGTGGAATTAGATCCCTGCTGGATCCAAGCCAGCAGCCTCCAGTGTGTGTCCCGGGACACTTCCTTCACCACCCATGATGGATCGATGTGTGGTACACAAACCAGGGTGGTGTCAGGTGCTTTTTGGGAGAGCCAACTCATGTGCCAGAGAAAGGGTAGGGAGTTCATGAGCGGTCACCATTCCCCACGGGCTGCTGGGAAGTGACATGTCAGCTGCTGGGAATTGCTGTGAGAAGTCCATGTCCTTGGCCAGCTGGTCCGTGGCAGCTCTGTCATCAACAGGAGTGTATAAAGACAGTTCTTTTGGGGCAAGATATCACTTTGGGAAGCCACCCTTTAGGAGGAAGCAGGTAGGACAGACTGGCCCCTCTCCTGAAGTCCTCTTGGATGAGCTGAAGGTGTAGTTTCCACACCAGTTTCAACCAATAAAGAGAAAACCACATAATTTTTTGACAAAATTCATTGCTTCTTTAAAAAGAAATTCATCATCCAATATGTATAACTGTATTAAATTTAATTTAATTATAACTTAAGTTCTCATAAACATCTGAAATGGACAGTGCTTGGTGTTTCAGTAATGCATTTGGCTGATTGTTACAGTCAATAATGATGATTCCTAATTATTATATTAGTTTGCATTATTTTCAGAAGGTAATTGGAGTCTGCAGCAAGAAATGGTGGTGGAGAGACACTTCAGGACTTTCAGCTGTCTCACATTATAATGGTGTTATAGGGCGAAGGGAGGAAGTTAATTTTGGAGGAAGATAATTATTTTTTTATTTTAATTGTTTGAAGTTTTAACATCCAGAGTTATTAGTATGGGATTCAAATATAAGGGTCTTCACTAAAGCTGGTGTCGGCTATCACTGCAGTTGGTGGAAAAAAATTAACAATATTAATCTAATTATTTAAAATTTTATAGCCATAAATAACTTTTTTTATCTTATGCAATATGCTTTCAAATATATCTTCCCCTAAAAACTGACATTTCAATAGATTTATTTCACAACGTTTAGAAACATTGCATAAATGCCAATTTTTATTAAAAAACTGCAGCTTCTATGTCATAAATAGTGTTTGTACTGGATGATAACAGATGCAGGTTAAATGCTCGACTTCTTTCTGATTTTTTCTTGGTAGCTGTTGGATTTGGTGGCACTGAATTTGGACATGAAGATCTTTTCCCTTTTCTTTGCTGTTCTCCTCTTAATGCTCCAAGGCACTTCAGGTAAGAGTTATGTAAAATGGAAGGAAATGCAGAGGGAAAATCATGAGTATGGAGAGATTAAAGTAGAAATAGAAATAAAATAAAATAGAAATAGAAGTGAAATAGAAATAGTTTTAGTCCCTTTTGCCCAAGGCCAACTAATGCTTCCAGCATGCTGGACACATTTTACTGGTGAACAGATATCAGCTGGATCCATTGGACGCACTGAAGCCTCCCAGTTTGGAAAATAAGGGAATTTAATGGTGTGGATGTGGCCAGCCCACAGGCAGACTAGAACATTGCTGTCGTGCCATAGCCTAAATTGTTCTTAGCCTCTTTTGGGGAGAAAAATCAAGACTTTGGGTTGTTTATTGTTTCGTTCTGTGCAGGTTTCATGCGTGCCCCCAACAACGAGGTGCAGTGCAAACAGGCTGGGGGTGTTTGTTCCACTGACCATTGTCCCCCACCCAACACAAGGTCCTTTGGGCGCTGCCAGCGAGGGATCCCTTGCTGTAGGACCGTGGTGAGTTATGGATGTGATGATCCACGGAATCACTGAATGGTTTGGGTTGGAAGGGACCTTAAAGCTCATCTCATTCCACCCTCCTGGAACAGACACTAGACCAGGTTGCTCGGAGCCCTGTCCAACCTGACCTTTTTTTTTATCCCAGGGATTTCTTAGGGTAATGAGTTTATTACTCATTTTCCTACACCCAGTCTGCCCTTCAGATGAAAAACTCCTCCAGCAAGGGAGCAGAGACTCTGTGCACTCAGATACAGGATTTCCTGAGGATTTCCTCACTGCTTCCCTCTGTACCATTAATGATTCAGCTCAAGTGACTCGTGGGAAAGATCACAGTGAAACCAAAATATTTGCTGATTGTTTTGAGCAACCTAGTCTGCTGAAAGATGTCCCTGCTCATGACAGGGTGCTGGAACAAGATGAACTTTAGGGTCCCTTCCAGCCCGAACAATTCTATGATTCTGCGTTTTGTTTTGGGGGTTTTTTATCCCTTGAATTTCTTACTAGAATCCTAAATTTCAGCCTAAATCTTTACTCTGATATGAAACTGCAGAAACAAATATCCGTGGAAATTTACACTCTACCTCCAGTGATTTTAATGTTTCATTTTCTGTATCTTTTGTTGTTGTTGTAAGATGCTGCACTCTTATTTTTGGAGTCTCTTATTTAAACTTTGTTCAGTATTAGTAGCAGAGATGTTACAAACAAAGCATGAGCATCAGAAATTCCTTTCCACACCAGAGCTTCCAAGATGAGTAGGAAGCTTCAGGCACAGACACTGGTCAATTCATTATTAAGTAAAACAGAAGAGCAATTTAGTATTAAAATTCAGCAGCAGCAAGACTGAATATTCTACCAAGCACTGAAGCATTGGATCCAGGAATATCAGCTCTTGGTGCTCATTCAATCCCTTGAAATCCTTTCCTAGATTGCAAAATGTGACAGTTTCTTTCCTTTATTTTGCAGTATGATTAGTGACCACTGACATCTCAGATGGGCTAAGCAGAGCTTCTGGAAATTTAAGAGATGCCTCATCCCATTGTAAAATCTGTAATTTTGAGCAGAAAATATGCATTTAACATACACATGCACACAGGAAAACACGAACAACAGAAGGAGAACAAACTCCTCCACAAACAGCCTTCGTGACCTGAAGGATCTTGAAAGCAATTCTTGAACCACCCAGAAAACAAGGTCTCATTTTTTAAAATGTTTTGCAGTTGAAGTTACATTGTGTCAATCAACTTCTATCCCAGAGAGATCAGGCACATTCAGAAGTCTGTCCTCATGAGAGGATGCAGAACAAGTCTTCTTTGGCCCTCAGAACAGCTATTCTTTGTCTTATTTCCTTTTAGGGTTAGCAATAGTTTGAGTAGTGGTAGAAGACAAAGGCTCCAGGAGACACTGAATTCTCATTTGGGGGTGTTTGTACTTCATAGTCTGCATATCTCAATAAATTTTAGTAAACTTTCTCCAGAGGAGTTCTGTTTGATCCTTATACCTGAGAGGAATTGTCTTGGTGTGTGTTTGTGCTGGAGGATCTGGCTCCCATCTCACCTAGGGTCAGTGTGAGATGTGCCTTGTGGTTTCTTGTCCAAGAAAAGAAGAAGGAGCCCAACCCACATATGGACAGGAATATAGCCTGGCCCTGTTCATTATTAGGTTGACCATTAACAGTCCAGAATAACTTCAGACCAGGTTGGATGGGGCTTGGAGCAACCTGGGATAGTGGAGGGTGTCCCTGCCCATGGCAGGAGGTGGAACAAGATGATCTTTACTGTCTTTTCCAACCCAAACTATTCCATGATTCTGTGATTCTCCAAACCCACAGTGATTAATTAGGCTTGTAGGAAGCTGGCACAAACTGGTCATATTCAGTCCTGAAACCACCCATAGCAACTCCTGGCATGGACAACATGGATTCTTTGAGTCATCCCTTGTCTCAAAGCCTTTTGGCCTTTGCATTAGCACTGTGGGATAACAGGGATGGGGAGAGGAAGGAGGGGATGAGTCTTGAGGGGGATGAGCATTGGTGCACAGACTCCGGGCTGATGGACACACAGCCCACAGCCTCCAGCCAGCAGAGCACAGGGAAAAGCAGTTTGACTAGTTTAGCATCCAGGGAAATAAAATTCCATTGGCATGGTACTGGTCTATGCTAAATAGAGACAGCAGGAGCAGAATGATGTGAATGTGGTGAGGTGGTTTCAAGCCCAAAGGAAGTTGGCCTTCTGCCACCCCAGGGTTTCCCCTGCACTGCCATTCCCAGCATTTCAGGTTGGGCTGGAGACATAACTCTGTAGGGGGAGCAGAGAACTGAGCCTGTCTCCTGAAACCCAGCCCTGGAGGTGCTCTGGGCTGGAATGGCAGCAGGAATGGGCTCTTGTGCTTTTGGAGTTATTAATATATATGTTGCCACACAAACTGCTGCAACACAGGAGGATTTAACAGGACTTAATAACACAGGGACTTAATTTAGTTAAATAAAATTCATTTACAGGCTGATTTTTATAGACAATAAGAACAACAAAAGCCACCCTGATATACATGAGCAGACATCAGCAATGGGGTTTCACAGGAACTTGCTTTTATTAGAGTTGAAGCTGCAAATATCTTTATTGGGGTACAAGAACTCGTCCTCAGATCTTCTTGTGCTCCTGAGGGCCTTCACCCCCATGGGAAAGGCTCCTCAGGGTTGCACCGAGGACAGGATCCATCGATGTCAAAAGATGGGAGATGTTTCAGATGTCCAGAGCTCTTGTCTGAGTGGTCAGTGAGGTGTCAAATTTATGAACTGGGTGTCCTGCAAAGAAAAGTCAGGTGCTTAGATCATCCACCAAACTAGTTAATTTTATCTGGACACCTCACACTGCTGGAGGCATAAGGTAACACATGGGATTAAAGACAACTGGAGATACGTGTGATCTGAAACTCTGTTTCTGGTCATAAAACAACCCAGATGAAACAGAAGATGTGGCTGCCACCTCTCAACACACACCACAGGTTACAGCTGTGGCTGCCGATGACCCAAAATACATGCCAGAATACAGTTTAAGAGTAAAACTGATTTCTAAATAAAGAGCAACACTGGAGAAGGTGGCTGATCCCCTCACTTCAATACATGCCCTTCATAGAATCACATGATGGTTAGGGTTGGAAAGGATCTTAAAGACTATCTAGTTCCAACCAGTACCATGGACAGGGACACCTTCCACAATCCCAGATTGCTCCAAGCCCTGTCCAACCTCGCCCTGGACACCTCCAGGGATGGGGCAGCCACAGCTTCTCTGGGCAACCTGTGCCAGGGCCTCACCACTCTCACAGTAAAGAATTTTTACCTAATTTCTAATCTAAGCCAACTCTCTTTCAGACTGAATCCATTCCCCCTTGTCCTGTCACTCCAGTCCCTTTTAAATAGTCTATCTTTTTCAGAGAGAGCAGCCTGGAGTTTTTCAACACCACAAGCCTCTGCCTTTTTGCTGTCGGACACAAACCCCGGCAACTGAAGGTGTTTTTTGGAGGGCGTAGGGGGCTGGAGAAGGGGCTCTATGACGCCAGGAGAGGGAAAAGCCCATTATTTCTATTTGCTCTTGGTGCAGCAGCATTCCTTTGCAGGGATTCTTCTTACCATTTGCAGCATCTGAGCTTCCCACCACGGCAGGTCCCGATGTCAACCAGAGGAGCAGCGCATGGAACAAAGGAGCAGGAGCCCCGGCTTTGCCGGCAGGTGAGGGTGTCAGAGGTGTCCTGGCTGGAAGCTGAAAGTAAACAAGAGAATATTCATGTTCATTTGTCACAGCAGAGGATTGGAGAGTCAAGACATCGGATTTATCTGATTTGCTATGTGGTTCGGGTCGTCAAATTGGACTTTATCCCCAGTTTGAAAGGTTTGACAGCTTTATTCTAAAATGGATCTACTACCTATTAGTATGTTCTATATACTATTTCAATCACTTTGTCCTGGTGGTTTTCAAGTCCACTCTCTTAATCTCCTACAAGTGCCTGGATTTGGCCCAAGTAGCTCTACATTTCTTTTTTGAGTGGACAGACATTTGATGGTCTAGGAAAGTAGGTAAAAAATTGAGACTACTGCAAACTAAAGCAATCATTGAGATAGATTAAACTACTCCAAAGACCCCCAAATACCCTGGAATGATGCATGTGCTCCATACCGATTTAATTCACGTGGATAATACAGAGTTCAGGTAAAGACCCACCGCCACAACCCCTTTTGTCCCAAAAATACAGGAAGTCTTCTAATCTGGAATACACAGTCTAGAGGTGCGGGTGGGAATGTGAGAAGAGAAAGCTCTCATATTGCAGGGTTGATCCTTAAGTATCAGCCTAAGACCTGCCTCAACAGAGTCATCATAGAATTGTTTAGGTTGGAAAAGCCCTCTAAGACCTTCAAGTCCAACTGTTTCCACAGTAGTGACAGGTCCACCACTGGCCCATGTCCCCAAGTGCCACATCCACACGGCTTTTAAGTCCCTCCAGGGGTGGGGACTCCACCACTGCCCTGAGCAGCTGTGCCAGGGCTGGACAACCCTTTTGGGGAATGCCTTTTCTAACATCCAATCTAAACCTCCCTCGGTGTAACTTGAGGCCGCTTCCTCTCATCCTGTCCTTTGTTTTCTGGGAGCAGAGCCCGACACCCCTCTGACTCCCCCCTCCTGTCAGGGAGTTGCAGAGCCAGAAGGTCCCCCCTGAGCCTCCTTTTCTCCAGGCTGAGCCCCCCCA
>JAYRBT010000114.1:112225246-112257124 GCA_036023395.1 Myiotriccus ornatus
TGTCCTTCCTTCTGTAGAACCCCCTCTGTGCCCACCACAGACCCCAAACAACACCCAGTGCAGCATCAGGCAGTGAAGGACATCAGCTGGCCTGCCACCTACTGACCCCATCACCTTTGGTCCCCTGGTCCTGCCCCTTCACTTTGCCTTTGGGTTCAGCTCAGCTGCTCCGTGTCTGTGTCCTGCTGCAGTGACATGTCTGTGAGACCCCCATCAGAGGTCAAACCAAAGCCAAGGTAAATTATATTCCTTGGTATTCTCTTGTCCATGACGGAAATCATCTCTTCAATGAAACACATCACTCTAGTCAAGAGTGTTCTGCCCTTGCTGAATCCATGGTCACTCTTTTCAGTCGTTTTCTCATCCTTTTATTTGGGCTTGGATTTCAGTAGTATTGCTTCTGTAGTCTTCACGTGGGCCCTGAGCTGAGGTTGCCCAAACTAGAGCTCTCCAGTTGGTCTTTCTTAATCTTCTGGGGAAAAAAAAAACTTCTCATGTTGTTCATCAGAAACTTGTCCCATTTTCCACCTCAAGAAATCCCCTGGACTGACTGTACCACCCTGTCTTACCCTGCCAGGAAAGTATTGCCTGTCCAGGTCCGCCGGGAATGACTGAACCTGGAGTAAAAAACCCTCCTGCATTTTCCTGAGGAAGATTTCACCTCCTTCATGAGGCAAATTGTGGCAGACCCCCACCACAATTGCTCCCTGCTTTGGCCTCTACTTTGGTCATGACCCATAACTTCCTCCTGGCACAGCTCCTGGCTCAAAGGCAAGCTCTGGGCATGGTCTTCCTCACACAACCCTTGTCAGAGGTGTCCCTGTAGAGCTGCCCCTCCCACAGAGAAGCCCCCCAAAAAAACCCTTAGGGGTGTTGGTAGTGCCCCAGGTCTGACCCCGGTGTGATTTGAACACACAACCTTCTGATCTGGAGTCAGACGCGCTGCCCTTGCGCCACGAGGTCGGGGTGGGAAGATTTAGGGACCCCAGGCTGGGTGGTGGGAATGTCCTTTCCATGGGGACCACCCCAGGGGGATCAGACACCCCACGAGCAGGGCTGTAGCTGTGGAGGGGAAGGGGCAGCCTGAGGGGAGGGTGCTCGAGGTCTGGCTGCAGAGATCAGTCCAGGCTGCGGGATGAGCGTGCAGGGTGGGATGAGGGGACCTACAGGATCAGTGCAGGCAGGAACCAGGCTCGTGGATGCTGCGAAGGAGGATGGTGGCCCGGGGGGGAACACAGGACAGCCCCAGGTGGGCTTTGGGTATGTACCCAGAAATAGTCGTGGACAGTTTTGTTTCGAGCAAAACATCCACGGGCTCAGTTCATTTACAGCTCCTGATGTCCTGCCCCAGCCACAACCCTGTGTTAGCTGGACATGGCAGCTGGGCTTTCTGCAAGGAAGGAAAGGTGCCCCACCAGTGCAGGCAAGGCTGACCACCAGCTCTGGCCACCCAGTCCTTTCCTCATGGGTGGTTACTGCCAGGTTGTCATGGACAGGGGCGTCAGAGAGGAGGTGAAACCTTCCTCCCTCCTCTCCAGCTCCCCTCCCACCCCAGCACACTGGAGACAGTCTGCTGGGTACCAGGGTGGCTGGGGAGGGACGTGGTGGTGACACAGTACAGGCAGGGGCTGGGAAAAGCTGTGCAATGGGGAAAGAACCTGCAGATTCCTCCCTGGCTCAACCTAATGCTGCCCACAGCCTGGCCAGAGAAGAGCTCTCAGTATTACTACACTTACAGAGTTTTTTAAAGTTATAGAAATGTTATGAAATTATATGAAGTTAGAAATACGTTGACTTCATAGTTATACACTTACCCTGAATGGGACTCCCTCCAGTCCCTAAAATTCAATGTCTGAAACCAAAACCCCACAGCCCTGCTCTCCAAACATATTAATAATGGCCACACACTTACTCTGTGCATTATCAATGCTGAAGGTGGAGCAAAGAGGCATTTCCTCTTGCTTTTACCTTTCCAGCTGAGCAAATCCTGCCCAACAAGGTCCCTTCCTCCTCCAGTAGCTCTTCCCACAAGAGGGAGCCAGGAACCAGCTCATGAGCTCCACAAGCTGTAAGTCAGGCTGGAGATGCATTTTGCTTAGTGAAGGACCCTCCATTCCTGAGGCAGACTGGACAATCAGCTTGTTTCCTTCTTGGAAATACAGAGTTTTTACCCCAGAGCCCATATTTTTTTTTTGGCTATTAGTCCCAATGGTCGCTATTAGACTTTTTCCCCCCAGTTTTCCCTGCTGACCACCCCCAGTGGCACCTTTCCTCATCCATCCCACTCTGGTACTTGCTTAACCTCCATGCATGACATAATAGCTGAGATTCAGCTGCCTAAATTCAGGTGTCTAATGCTGTGTTACAGGATGTGCTGCCTGGTCTCTCTCTCTATTTGTCCCTTCAGAAATACTGAGTATCCCACAAACTCTGTTCCATGTAATATCTTGGATGCAGCAGGATATCTGTTATGGCATTATGTTCAGGCGACTGAATCCTGCCTAAGGGTGGGAGTCACCTCAAAGATGTGGGCATTTAAAGCAGGTGTCTCCCCACAGGGGTGCATTGCTGTGTTAGACTGTTGGGCCATAAAATGCTTTGAAGAGGTGCAGAAGACCTTTTTGGACACTTGGCTTTGCTGTGTTCATTTGTAATTTTAAGCAGAATATATTTTTGTCTGATACGAGTTTGAAAGAAAGCTGAAATTTCCAAATTTCCCAGCAGAACACCCCATTTCTCCCCAGTGCCCCTTTCCAGCTCCTTACAGTGTTATAAATAAGGTCAGCTTTCCAGCTAGTTTGAGGAGCACAGCACCCCAACTGCAGTCAAATCCTCCTGATTTACACTGCCATAATGCAAATCTGGGTGAGTTCTTGGGGAAAGCAGATGTTTCCCGTCATTTTAGTGTCCCAGGTTACTTCAGGGATACCCCAGGCCCATTGACTGAAAACTTCAAAATGAAAGAGAAGTCCTTCCTTCTCAGACTCAATCCCTCAAAGGGATGGGAGTCTCAGGCCAGAGTAATAAGATTTATTCCACAACAGAAAGATCAATAAAGGATTTATCTCTGGTCCTCATTCTCCAAAGCCATCAGGACCCTCTACTCTGTTCTTCCCCCTCTACTTTTCTATGGTGAGACCCCACCTGCAGTGCTGTCTCCAGCTCTGGGGCCTCCAACACAAGAAATACATGGAGCTGTTGGAACAAATGCAGAGAAGGCCACTGGATTCATCACATGGCCAGAGCCCCTCTGCTCTGGAGACAGGCTGAGAGAGCTGGGGGTGTTCACCTGGAGAACAAAAGGCTCTGGAGAGACCTTAGAGCCCCTTCCAGTGCCTAAAGAGGCTCCAAGAGAGCTGGAGAGGGACTTTGGACAAGGGCCTGGAGTGACAGGAAAAGGGGAAATGGTCTTAAACTGAAGGAGGGAAGGTTTAGATTAGACAACAGGAAGAAATTCTTTACTGTGAGGGTGGCGAGGCCCTGGCACAGGTTGCCCAGAGAAGCTGTGGCTGCCCCATCCCTGGAAGTGTTCAAGACCGGGTTGGACAGGTCTTGGAGAAACCTGGGATAGTGGAAGGTGTCCCTGCCCATGGAATTGGGGTTGTAACGAGATGATCTTTAAGGTCCCTTCTAACCCAAACCGTTTCATGTTTCTATGACTCTTATGACTGTCTATCCCTCAGACACACCCCTCAAATGGGATGGAAGTCTCCTCTGGAAGTCCCTGTATCTCCACTGACTCTCAGGGAAAGCTAGAAGATTACTTTACATCAGATAGCTGGAATAGGTTTCATCCCACATCTTTTGGAGGCTGACAGATCCCTCCACCTGAACCAGTCTTCTGCATTCTTTTCATAGACAGTGGAGAGAAGCAAGCACTGGATGAATCAAATGGAATAGAAAGGACACTGGAGACATGAGTGGCTCCAAAGTTTAGACATCTCAAGTGGAGTGAGGGGAAGTTCCCTCATAATTTCCTTGTGTTTAATGTAAAACATTCAACCCCAAAAGCCTCAAAGCTGAAGATCTCCAATTATGGGTGATTCGTGATGACAAAAATAGCGATTCAAACCCTGCTCAGAATTCTGCAGTTGTTTGCCTTTTCACACCCTTCATGGAAATGCATGAAAAAAATACCCCCAGTGTTCCTGTCCACTGGTAAACTGGGAACAGGAACTGGGAACAAGCCTTTCCTGTGACTATTGCAACACTGAGCACGAGGCAGCACTGGCTACTTGGAGGGTTCTTTACTTTCTCCACCCTCAGCAGTAGGTCACAGAGTCATAGAGTCACTGAGAAAAGACCTCTCAGGTCCTTGAGTCCAACCATTCCCCCAGCACTGCCAAGGCCACCACTAACCCATGTCCCCAAGTGCCACCTTTATGAGGCTTTTAAACCCCTCCAGATGGCCCCACTGCCCTTGGCAGCCTGTTGCAATGCTTGATAGAGCTTTTCATGAAGAAATTTTTTTTCTAATATCCAATCTAAACCTTCCCTGGCACAGCTTGAGGCCATTTCCTCTTGTCCTATTGCTTGTTACCTGCAAGAATTCCACCCCTGAGTCTCCTTTTCTCCACGATGAGCCCCCCACCTCAGCTCCCTCAGCAGCTCCTTATAAGACATCATTAGGCAAGGGGACAAACTGTGTAAGCATTTCTTTTGTGATCCATATAAAACCATGGAATAACCTGGGAAATGAGGATAACAAACAAGAGCGAACGAAGTGCAGATGAGGCAGAATGAGATGCCACTTGAAATCTGAATATTTTTTACCTAGCATAAAATTTCTGATTATAATTTGAAGGGGGTTGTGATTGGATAAACACTCAGAGCCTGATAGTGAGGACATCCATGTGCAATGGCTGGAAATCATAGGGAAGGATTTTGAATGTAAGATTACTGGACAAGCACTCCTCCTCCACCGGATTATTAACACATCTGAGGTTTTGAATTTGTCCTTCATTTCCCATGAAAAAAAACTTTTTTTTTTTAAAGGCAAACATTTTCAGTCCATCATTAAACAGAACAGGACCATTTTTTAAAGACAAATGATGGTTTAGAAAGCTGGGTTTCTGCTCCAGTCTGACAAGGTACAATATCAGATGCTGTCTGAGAGCTGACATGAATATCTCAGCTAGGATCTCCCTGGCTTCAGTGGGAACCTGAGCCAACTGAAGGTTTCTTGGCAAGGTCTTTGCTTCACCCTTTTTTTCTGGAGTACCTGAAAATGGACATAAACATCTCTCCTCCCCCTCTGCTGCTCAGGAGGCTCGATGGCATCTGCAAATTTGAAATGGAAAGCAAACAAAGAAACCAAGGAGGCAGAGAACAATGCACAGCAGCTGAGGGGGAGGTTTATATTGTCGGTATCAGGGCTGCTGGGTCAGAACAACATCAATAAATATCATGTATAGAAACAGGCTTGAGGAAGTGAGCTGGTTTCTTCTGCTCTGAGGGAGAACCTGTGCTGTCAGCTGCCACTTCCCCATGACTCTGGGTAACACCATCCAAACACTGTATGGAAAGATCCTTGGGAAGACTGTGTCATGAATCTCACCTGTCCTCTGCTCTTTGTACACCTGTAAAGGTGCTGCTCATAACGTCTGCAAACTTATAATCTGCACCTCATGTATCATAGAGTCCTGGAATGATGGAATGGTTTGTGCTGGAAGAAACCTTAAAGACTGTTCAGTTTCAACCCCCTGCCATGGGCAGGGACACCTTCTGCTGTCCCAGCAGAAGCCCATCCAACCTGGCCTTGAACCCTTCCAGGGATGGGGCAGTCAGAGCTTCTCTGGGCAACTGAGAAGGTATGACCCTGCTGTACATCCTGTGATGCAACAGTGGTTCCCAAGAGAAAGAAGTGAAGGATTGTGACCGTTTCATCCATAAACTTATCAAATAATTTCATTCTGTGAAGGGTACTGTGAAGAAAATGAAAAAAAAAAAAATCCTTTTTCTTTGTCAAATTATCCTTAAAAAGCCAGAAAAGTGAAAAAGCATTTCCTGAAGCAAAGAGGAGTCAAATACTCATTTCTTGTTTACAGGCACTCAGGGGCTGAACAATGGCTTCAGGCAATAAGTGCAGGAACCCACAGTACTGACTGCTACTAAGATAGAAACATCTTACTTTTTTAGTTGAAAAATGGCATTTTTAGTAATAATACAGTATGTTCCATGGGAGTGAAGTCCTGGCAGCCCAAGCACAAACCAAGCTGGTTAATTCTAGACTGCTGTGACAACTTGTGTTACGTGCTGGAGCATGGCAGGACTGTTCATAGAATCACAGAATGGTTTGGTTTGGCAGGATCCTTAAAGATTATCCAGTTCCAACCCCCTGCCATGGGCAGGGACACCTTTCTCTAGACCAAATTGCTCAAAGCTTTGAGCTCGAAGCTCAGATTTGAGGATAAGAAGTGTGGGAGAGCGGTGGGACATACTCAGCCTTGGGGAGACTTTCCGGCAATTTCCACATGCTTTTATTTAAATACATTAATGAAACCAAGTGAGCATTTTTGCAGAAGTGCAGGTTGGTGCATTCTGACTGACACATGCTTTCCATAAAATAACAATCCATTCAGATTGAAACCCTGTGAGCTCTGGGCTTGGCCAGCTAAGCACAAGTATCTACAGCAAAGGTTTCTACACGTGTGTTGGGTCCTAAGGTCACACTATAACTAAACAAGTGATTTGACACTGATTGAACATGTCATTCCAGTGCAGCCACATCTGTATTCGATGCCTACATCTATCTGAGTGTTGCACTGACCACTGCCAGTGTAGCACCTTCCAGTACCCGAAGGGGCCTATGAAAAGCTGGAGAGGAACTTTTTACAACGGCGTGGAGTGAGGAGAGACTGGAGCACCTGGGCTATGGAAACAGGATGAGAGAGCTGAGATGTTTGGTCTGAAGAAAAGAAGGCTCCAGGGAGACCTGAGAGCCCCTTCCAGTGCCTAAAGGGGCTCCAAGAGAGCTGGAGAAGGACTTTGGACAAGGGCCTGGAAGGAGAGGACAAGGGGGAATGGCTTCCCACTGCCAGAGGGCAGGGTTAGATGGAATATTAAGGAGAAATTGTTCTCTATGACGGTGGGAAGGCCCTGGCACAGGTTGCCCAGAGAAGCTGCGGCTGCCCCATCCCTGGAAGTGCTCAAGGCCAGATTGGACAGGTCTTGGAGCAACCTGGGATAGTGGAAGGTGTCCCTGCCTATGGCAGGGGGTTGGAAGTAGATGATCTTTAAGATCCCTTCCAACCCGAACTATTCTATGATGATCCCGTGATATTCCAGCTGCCTTCTCTCCCTCCAAATGATCACTAATTTCCTCAGGATTGTCCATTACCACCACCTTGATCTTTGAAGTCAAGGAGTAATGACACTCCCAGGTGGTTTGGTGTTGAGAACCAGCCCTCTCAGTGGTCAGGCAGGGAGGTGGAGATGTTTCTCCACTTGCTTTCATGACCCTGTGCCATTGTTCAGGCTTAGCCGTGTGCAGAGGTCAGATTGAACTCTCTGCCTTCCACACTCACCCCTGCCAAGGTCCCCCAGCCAGCCAGCCATGCTCCCACAGCCCTATAAATGGCACAGTGCTCCCTCCTGCCCTGCTCAAAGGTTCTGGTGTTGTGGCCCTGTCTCCACGCTGCAGCTGAGACCTTCCACCATGAAGCTCTTCTCCTGCCTCATGGCTCTTCTCCTCTTCCTCCTCCAGGCTGTTCCAGGTAAGGGGCAAGACCCATGCTGGGGTCTGCCTGTGTAGGAGGCACAACTCGCTTGTGTGGTGGTGCAGAACATGCTCTTCAGCTCCTTTCGTTAGAGCAGTTCCCTATTTCTCAGTCTGGAAGCAGAAGCGAAAAACCAGCCTGTGGTGAGCAGGTGTCAAACTAGAACCTCCTCACCAGGTGTTGGCTTCTTATGACTCTATGAAGTCCTTTTTTGTCACTATTTCAACATGATACCGTGGAAATCATCTGCCTCTTCTAACCCAGGGCTGGAAATTTTCTCCCTTATGTAAGTTAGAAGAGAGGAGAGATGTTCCCTTTTATTGCTCAAGATGAGCCAGCAAAGCTGACTTCAGCTCTCTGAATATTTTGCTTCCCCTTCCTCAACCGCTCAGCTGCACTGATGTTCTGATGGTGTTCTTCATGTTTCTTCTACATGTTCTTCATGCTCAGTGAAACTCCTCATTCTGGAGTCAGGCTTTGGGAGAAGGAAGGAACTGGGCAAACTGCTTGTCCCTGTTAATTGGGCCATATGCCACTTTTGGGGGCTTTTTTAAGTCACAGTTACCCCTCAGGGTAGGTTTTCACCATGCTGTCCCTTGCATGGCCAGCCTGCAGCATTGCAGGCCCAGAACTTAGAAGCATCCAAAGGCTGGGCTCTCACTGCCTACTAGCCCCTCAGTTCAGAAAGGACATGGAAGGGCTGGAGCAGGTCCAGAGAAGAGCAGTGAGGCTGGGGAAGGGACTGGAGCACAAGTCATGTGAGGAGAGGCTGAGGGAGCTGGGGTTGTTTAGTCCGGAGAAGAGGAGGCTCAGGGGAGACATCATCACTCTCCACAACTCCCTGAAAGGAGGTTGTAGCCATGTGGGGGTTGGTCTGTTCTACCAGGCAACCAGCAGTAGGACAAGAGGGCATGGTCTTAAGCTCTGCCAGGGGAAGTTTAGGTTGGATATTAGGAAGAAATTTTTTATGGAGGGAGTAATCAGACACTGGAATGGGCTGCTCAGGGAAGTGGTGGATTCACTGTCCCTGGAGGTTTTTAAGATGAGACTGGGTGTGGCATCAGTGCATGGTCTGGGACCCACAGCGGTGTTGGAACAAGGGTTCGACTTGATGATCTCGGAGGTCTTTTCCAACCTGGTTGATTCTATGATTCTATGAATGCCCAGTTCAGAAACACCTACATCTACTTTTCACTCTGGTTGTACAAAAGCTCTCCTTGCAGTCCTTTGAGGTCCCTTGAGTTTCTCAGAACTCGTGGAAAAGCTGCCCCGAGTTTTGGGGGTATTTGTATCAGATCCCTAAGTGGGGTCTGCGGGGTTTCAGCGGGAGGAAGGCCCGTGAGAATGGACTGATCCTGCAGCACAACTGGGAATCCCGTTCCTCCTGTAGGTCTCGGCTTGCCCCAGGACACCCTGCGTTGTCTGGAATACCACGGCTACTGCTTCCATTTGAAATCCTGCCCGAAGCCTTTTGCTGCGTTTGGAACTTGCTACCAGCGTCGGAAAACCTGCTGCATAGGTATGTGTGGGGGCCCTGCCCCGGCAGGAGAGGACTAAAGTCAGCAAAACAGTGCTCTGATAAGCCCCAAAGTCCACCTTGGTGCCTCTGTTTTTGGAGGCAGTAACCACAACTTCCCGACAGTTTTTGATGTGTGAGTTGGTTCAGGTGAATGGTGTCATGTTTTGTGGTTTGACTTATATCCTCTGAATTGCAGACACGACATCAAACTTCCACATTTGTCAAGAGGAAGGGGGTCATTGTGTGCCCCCAGAAATCAGGTGCCTGGAAGAACAAGTGGGTCTCTGCCCTCGCAGGGGATGGAAGTGCTGCACAGAAGTGTGACGAGGACCTCATGGAATTGCAGAAAACCACAGAAATACATGACCAAGAAAACAACTGAGGGGTTTTTTTCTAATGTTTTAGAGATGTCTGGTGTTCTCAACATGCAAAATGTGTAATTAACTAGAGGTAATGTTTCTTTATATAACAAGGGCAGTAAATGCTAAATAAACAGGTGTAACCGTTGTGTATGTATGGAAAGAGGCAGAATGTTTCTCTATTACCCCCCACAGAAATCCACACTGCTTTGCTGCTGCATCCTTGGAAACCACATCCACTAAGCCTATTTACCAGCCTAATCTTACTTACCAGGTTGATGTTATGCTTGGATGTTTTACAGGATTGGGGACAATTAATCAGGGAATCACAGAACCGTTTAGGTTGGAAAACACCTCCAAGATCACTGAGTTCAACCTTTGACAAATCTCCACCTTGCCAACCAGACCAGAGCACTGAGTGCCACATCCAGGTGTTTCTTGAACACTGAGCACTTCCAGGGAGTGGCTGAGGGAGCTGGGGGTGTTTGGCCTGGAGAAAAGGAGGCTCAGGAGAGACCTTATCACTCCCTAAAACTACCCGACAGGAGATTGTAGCCGGGTAGGGGTTGGTCTCTTCTTCCAGGCAACCAGGAACAAGAGGAAATGGCCTCAAGCTGAACCAGGAGAGGTTCAGGTTGGACATCAAGAGGAATTTCTTCATGGAAAGGGTGGTTAAGCATTGGAATGGGCTGCCCAGAGCAGTGGTGGACTCACCATCCCTGGAGGGATTTAAAAGATGTGTAAGTGGGCACCTGGGGACACAGTTTAGTGGTGGGCTTGGCAGTGCTGGGGAGTGATTGGTCTTGATTATCCCAGAGGACTTTTCCAATTTTAATGATTCCATAATTCCAGATATGTTGTTTAGCTTGATTTTTTAATAGAGAGAAGGGACATTTTAACCTTGCTCTTTCAGCCATCCAGTTTTGGATGTGTTCACACAGCAGTGACATTGCCACAGCTGAAGGGACAGCAAACAGCAGGGCCAGGCAGGGCAGCAGGAATATCACATTTCACAGCAAGAGCTGCACATCTATCACAGATTTACCACCACAGGGTGCATTGCTGAGCTAACAGCCACCCCCTCCACCAGCAATGTATGCTCATATCACACTCAGGAATGAAGCCTCCCAAATTCCTCGGAAGCCAAAGCTGGGAAAAAAAAAAAAAATCGCACCCAGTTTTCAGCTGCAGAAAATATTCACACGAGCTCAGATGAAAAACAAATCACTCCCAGCCTGCACCGTTCTCTTTGGAGCTCCTCAGGAGTCTTCCCTTGCAGGTTGCCTCCCTCCCACTCATCACTTCCCGGGACTTTGCTGGTGAAGGGCAGAGGATCCCTCTGAGCCTCTTTTCCCATCTGGCGACCTACTAGTCCAAAATGCCAACTTCCAGGGAGAGGGGAATCAGGGAAGCTGATAACCAGTGAATGTGAAGCAAGTCAACATTGTTTGGAGCCACAGCACTGGGTCAGAACGACACAAAGGGTTGCTCAGCAGCAAATGTCACTCCTGAGACTGGAATATAATTAACTCCTGCCTGTTCCTTCCCTCCCCACGGATGCCACCCAGCATGTCAGCAGCACACAGAGGCTTCTGCACAATCTCACACTCAGCCCTGAAGTTTTCCAGCAGAGCCAGAGCAATGAGGATCCTTATGTTCATTTTCATCTTCCTCTCCCTGACCCAGCACGGTAAGACCGGGAAGACCAAGGGTGGTTAACAGAGGGATCTGGAACAGGGATAATCTTTCCTCAACTGTGTCCTCAGGTTCCTTGGTGGCAAAATGCATGATTTAGTCCCTTGAGGCAATGCAAAAATGAGCAGGCATTCATAGACTCTCAGAATGATTGGTGTTGGAAAAGGCCTTAAAGGTCATCTAGTTCTAGCCCTTTTAAGAAAGAAGCTGTGCCTTTGCAGGAGAAGCCCTAGAGGAGATGCCCTGTGCTCTGGGAAAATATTCCTGCCTTTCCTCAGGCTGCAGTTGCCTCCTTGGCAGGGCGAGGACGACCAGCCCGACCTCCCATGCACAGTCTTTGCCAACGTCCTGAAAAAGCAAATTCGTGATAAAATGTTCCTTGAGGGAGGTCGGTTCTGCAGCTTGGGATTTTTAACATGGGTGTCTGAAGCTGTCCTGTGGGGATGGGGATGCCCAGGCTCCATGTGTTGGCTTGGCTGGCCGGGCACAAAGTGCCACGGGAAGCCCCATGAATTTTACCCATCCGATTTGACTTGCTGCTTCTTTGTACAGGAGATGCTCACGGACCAGAGGGCTGTAACCACGAAGGGGGCTTGTGCAGAGTTGGAAACTGCATTTCTGGTGAATACCTGGCTCAGTTCTGCTTTGAGCCCATCATTCTCTGCTGCAAAAATTTACCACCCACCGCCACCAAGAGCTGAAGGTTTCCAAAGGAGCCAGAGAGCTGCTGTCAGGCTCCACTGACAAGGCAGGAGCAGCTGCTGGGAAGGAGATCTTGTGGTTTCTGTGACTGTTGCTCCCCTGGGAGAACATGGGTGTGGATTCACATGTGAACTCCTGAACACTTCCCTTTTTGTGTGACTTCCAAGGAAACATTGTGACAAGAAGAAATTGGGGCCACCCAAGCTGTTTATCACCCCTTTGGGACTCTGGTTGTTACTCGTCACACACAGGTGAGAAATTGCCTTTCTCCTTACCTGAAATAAATAAACATGAAGTTTAAGAGACCAGCAAGTGCCTGTCTGTGACTTAGCAAAGTTGCCAGAGGTGAGACCCCCCCTCTCCCACTGACCAGGAGTGAACACAGCAGCCCTCACCTTCCCAGCAGAGCAGGGTGACTCTGTCTCTGTATTTCCCCTACCAGAGAAAACAGTTGTAAGTGGGACAGCGATTTGGGCATCACTTTTGGTGCAGAAACAACCTGGTTTGATAATAAGTCAAGTGTGGTCTGTGTTTCTCAGGCAAGACCCCCCCCATATCCACTCTTCCTTTCTGGGCTGTGCCAGGATCTTACAGGCAGTCATAGAATCCCAGAGTGGTTTGCATTGGAAGGGACTTTAAAGCTCATCTCATTCCAACCCCCTGCCATGGGCAGGGATACCTTTCACTATCCCAAGTTGCTCCAAGCCCCGTCCAACCTGGCCTGGGACACTTTCAGGGATCCAGGGGCAGCCACAGCTTCTCTGGGCAACCTGTTCCAGGGCCTCACCACCCTCACAGGGAAGGATGTTTTTCCTGAGAGCACAGATTTACTTGTTTTAAACATGGGGGGGAGGGGATCTGACATCTGTGTCCCACTGCCCCTGACAGGCTGTCCTGCCCATCCGTGGACTGCATTTCTGGTGTTCCTCCTTTCCTCTGTGGTCACCCAGCAATAGTCCCAAAGAAATCAGTCTCTTTACCATTAGCAGCTTTCTTCCTGTGAGCTCCATCAGCCTAAATCCATTAGCTGTCCAGATCCACTCTCAGCCCTTCTGTGTCTTTTCAGCATGAAATTTTGGCACTCCCCTTTCTTTGTCAGCTCCTGGTCTCCCTTTCCAGGTAAAATATTTCTCTCTGGGTCAATCATTTCTGTGAAAGCAAGAAAACAATGATGTAATGAGAGAGCTATGCCAATTTGCTGAGGCACTGGTCAGAGCCAGGGAAAAGTCCTCCCTGGGAGATGAAATTCTTGCACTGATGAACCAATCAGGAAAATTCCCATTGACCTCACCAGGGTCAGGACCCATCGCCAGAGATCCAACAATTCATTCATTCCAGTGTCTCCATTCAACCATGAGCAGCCCAGCTGTTCTCTAGCACTCCCCTGGAGATCCCCTGCAGTTGGAAGAACCTTCAGGAGAGCCAGATTACCCAGACCTGGCTGTTGGCTTGGGAACCAGTGCTGGAAACAGTGTTGGGCTGAGCCCAGATCCAAATTCCTCCCCAGATCCAGCCCCTGTTTCTGACGCAAACTGATGTACGAGGACAGCACAGGGAGGGTTTTAAATCAGGGCACCTTTCCAAATTAAACTGTTTATTTCTCACGTTCGTCCACAGAGTCCACTATTTATGCTTCTTACCTGGGAATGTTCACCCATCACGGTTACAGCCTGGTTTCCTAAGGAAGTGAAAGGTGGGCTCATGGAGCTCACCTTGCACATCTCCCTGATGGTCACTGGGCCTTCTGCCCCTGATATGTTTTGGACCTGCTGGTTTTCAATCAGAAAAGGTGGAAATGTTCAGTTTATAAGGCAGCATTGTCCCTCTGGCAGTAATGAAAATGTAGGCTGCTGACAAAAGGCATGCTTTCTTTATTGCATGGTCTCACTCTCCTGAGTTTGTGTGTTCCATTCCTTGCTGATCTGGCTAGAAATAACTCCCCCCAAAAAATCATAGAATCTTCATAGAATGATTTGGGTTGGAAGAGGCCTTTTAAGATCATCTAATTCCAACCTTCCTGCCATAGGCAGGGCAGTACTAAACTCCTCTGAGTGACCACGTTCATCCATTCAGCACAGAGCTGTTCATGAGACCACTCTCCTACTCAAACACCATTTTCCAACCCTTTAAACCCGAAAGCCAGAAAATACTTGTTGATTGAAGCACTCAGTAACAGCTATACCCACCATGACCCTTTACCAGAGGATTTCCACACAGGACCACCAGTCCTGCCCAACTGGGACCATTTCCCAGAGTGCAGACTCAGGTGCAGTCAGTGGATTCAGCTGATTCCAACCCTTTACCTGAAGGATTGCATGTAGGAGTATAGGACACAGTCAGACAAGCTTAGGGGCACGACAAGGTGGCGTAAGTAATGAGCCTGAGAGATTCAGGCTGGTGAGAATTTAAACTAGGCTGGATCTGGGAGAAAGCCAAATGAGAAGGAGGAGGATTTTTGTGGGAAAGGCTTGGTTGAGCTTTGAACTCCAGCTGTCTGTACTTGATAGAACTCTGAAGATTACAAAGTAGGGGTTCTTTAGTACTACCCTATCAGACCTACACCAGCTCCTCAGGGAGACACAAAAACCATCCAGGCATCTTGGGGGGTATATCCGGAGTCTCTGCAGCCATACAGGCAGCCAGGATAGATCCCTACCATCGTGCTTGGTCTGTCGACCGGCACAAGCCTCGTGGATAACTGGGGGTGTTAGTTCATCAAGGCATGCCATGAATTCCCTCGCTGGAATTCGTTTGCTCTTCCCAGGCAACGGTCCAGAGTTTGTTTGGCAGAGAGAGTGAGACAGAGGTGAAATCCTCCACTTCTGCCCTAAGAATGACATTGTAAATGGAGCTGTGGAATCGGGGGCTGGACGGTGGTTGGATGAGCTCCTGCTTGGGGGAGCTGAGGTCCCATAGCTGTGGGCAACCCCTTAGACCCAGGTTGTCTCTTACGTCCCTGGTAATCCCACGCAAATGCAACCACCTGCATGGTCAGCTTTTCTTTCACCCCCATGCAGGAGAAAGGGGGTCACATTCCACCTGCTCACGTGGCTGCTTCTCCGCCTCCTGTGGAGTGAAAGATCTCATCCTACCACAGCCCAGCTCCATGGGCGTGCTGGGGAGATAAAATATACTCTGCGATTCAGAGGCTGTACCTACACTAGTAAATGGAATCACGTGAGGCTCAGGCTCAGATATCAGTGCATACTCTCATGTGCTGTCAGCAAAAGGAGCCCTTGGACACGCTGTTCCTTGGCACAGTTTGGAGGTGGGCACATTCCAGGAATGATCTGTAATGGACAACTGGCATCTGGATGTGGTCATGCAGCTGGTGGGGAGAACTCAGTTGTAAGAACACAAGGTGTGCTCTGTCCATGTGCTGTGGGGCAAAGAACAACATTTTCTGTGTCAGGCTCTGGACTCCTCAACGTTAGACAGACATGGACCTGCTGGAGCGAGTTCTGAGGAAGCCAAGAAGAGTGGTGTGTAACGAGAGCCTGCCCAAGGCCATGGGGGATTTCTGGGCCAGGGCTGAGCCCATGGTCATTTCTTCACAGGCTGAATTGCAGGGCTCTATCAGTGCCTGCTTGGCTCTGGGTTTGGTAAAAAGCCGTCGGTGGGATGTGGAGGTGGCATCGCAAGCTGGCAAGGGTTCATTCACCGAAGGATTTGCTCCTGCTGGCATCAACTTATCCCAGGATTCATTTAAAATACTCCTGCTGAGATCCTGGCCCAAGGGCAGATGAAGTCAGTGGAGACATCCTTCCTGCTTGGGGCTGTAGGGCGGATGCAGATTGATTTGACTCCTCCCCAGCCTCTAAACCTCTCAAGCGCCCAGAAGATGATTTCTGTGCTGTGTGTCTCTGAGCACAGATGAGTCTTTGTGCATGGTGGGCTCTGAAGCAAGACATCTGGTGGCAGGTTGGGAAGCAGGAAAAGGCAGCAGGCTGCTTGGCCAGCCCCAGTAGGCTCAGCAGAGGCTGAGGCCAACACAGTATCGCGACCACGCCAGACGCAGCAAGACCAGCTGTTGTTCAAGCAGGTGCCCAGGGGACAGAGATTTCCTGCCCCTGATTTCTGGAGGAAATCTGGTTTTTGTTGGTACTCGCTAGTTCTGGCTTTTTTTCCCAAGGCACATTCTGCAACCCAGCCCATGTACCACAGAGCTGCAGAGCAGGGGCTTGTGGTGGAGTGGAGGACACATCCTGGTCCCTGTGGAGCCTGCAGCATCCAAACATCTCCAGGCACAGCTCACCTTCTGTGATGGTGCTGCTTCCACCACAGGAGAGCAGCTGAGCTAGAGATAAAACATGGCATTTTGCCATCCATCACTGGGAACACCATGGCCACGTGGTCCTCTGGCTCTGCTCTAAGCATCATCCCTGGAGCACATCAAGCCGCCTGCACACACATGTTCAAGTCACATAGAGCAGGACGCTCAGATGAGCATCCACACACTCCTCCCTGCTTGGGCTGCAGCTCAAGAGTTGCAATCTCTTTTCTGTTAAACTCTGCCCAAATTCTTTCCTTTGCAGGTTGTTTTCTATGAGGGTGGTGGGCACAGGTTGCCCAGCAAGGTTGTGGACTCCCCATCCCTGGAGGTGTTCAAGGCCAGGCTGGACAGGGCTTGGAGCAACGTGGGATAGCGGAAGGTGTCCCTTCCCATGGCAGGGGGTTGCAACTGGATGGTATTTAAGGTTCCCTTCAAACCAAACCATTCTATGATTCTAAGAAACCCCACTGCACCGTCTCTCACGTTGGAGATGCTGACCCTCAGACGTGGGTTATGGTCTTCCACCCTCTGCACTGAGCAGTGCCACCAAATAGGCAAAACACCAACACTTGCAGAGAGGCTCTGCACACATCCTTGCAGCCAACCCTCCCACAGATGGTTTTCCAGAACCATTGTCCATCCTCAGGTTGTGCATGGCCAGCTTGCACGACACCCTGTGTAAGTTCTCAGTGTCCCGTGAGCCAAAGTCCAGCTGGTGAAGGCCCCTTATCTGCACTGTTTGATGAAGGTGATCCTTGGTCTGTTCAAGCAGCCCAAAGGACGTGGGCTTGACATTTTCCAGCACCACCTGGCATCCAGCCTGCAAATTAAAAGCTATCAAGGTGACTAATTAAGGGAAAACAGAAGACTTGGTGATGGCCTGGGCTGTGTAGTTGCTGTAAAAAGAAACCTTTATAAAGTTTTTATTTCCTCTTCCTCCATTTGTTGTTGGTTGGGGGGAGATTTCTGCTTGTTGTTTGCTTTGTGTTGTTTTCTAAAGTTGAAACTCAGGTCCCACCTCTACTGATTTCCTAGAACTGACCTGGAAAACTAGGACAAACCTGAAAGCCTGCCAGCTTTCTTGGGACACCTGGAATACACAAACTTTCCTAATGCTCCTAGATATCGTGGGGAGGAATCCCAGCTTTCCCATTTAATAAATGCAGAAATTAATAAAATACTAAATTGCCATTTTTCTTGACAGCTGTAAACAAAACCTTGGCAATCAGCCTCTTTGCAGCCTGGAAGTTGGGAAATAGAGGCAGACTGATTTTTTTTAAGAATTCCATTATTTTCAAGCCAACTTTGTGCGTTGGGGAGCGCTGAGGAGGAGACTGGATTTTTTCACAGTCGACTGTGTCAGTGTTAAACACAGAGATTGGGAGCTGGAAATAAAAATAATAAAAAAAAAAAAAACCACAACACTTTGATACTGCAAACACTTGGATTGGATTTTAACATCACATGCTCAAACCTACAAACACAGAGCCAGATTGGGTCAGCCCCAACTTCCTGTCTCCAGCAGCAAGCAGTAGCAGACTCCCCAGTGCTCAGTGCTATTTGTTGACAGAACGCTGTCTTTTTTTTTTTTTCCCTTTTTGTTTATTTTTTTTTCTTCTTGTTTTTCCTTATTTTTCCTCGATTTTTTTTGCCTGTTAACACGGTGTGACCAAGAGCCGGCACACCCCAGTGCAATTGTTTGCTGTCGTGTTGAAATGCACCTGAGATTGACAAAGTTCCCTCCACTCCAGGAGTGTTACACAACCCCTCAGGGCACTATAAATCCAGGAATTCCCTCTTCTTCATCTCCTTACAGGCCCTTCGCTCCTCCCCGTGGTGGGACCTCCACCCACGAGCCATGCGGATCCTCCAGCTGCTCTTTGCAGTCATTGTCATTCTCCTCCTCCAGGACATTCCGGGTAAGGACAAAATGCTCACAGGGGTTTCTGCAGGAATGCAAGAGAGAAAGGACAGGTTCCTACCCTGAGGGAGAAAAGGACAAGACAGGGCCCTCAAGTCAAGGCTGACCTAACTCTTGCTTCCAAGGAACATGTTTCTTCTGTGAGGGTCCCCATGAAGTTCCTGGATGCAGCTGTCCCAGGTTCTTAGGTTGCACATTCCCTCTTCCCCATCCCCTCAAAACTCACCCAGAAATGCTCCTGAAAAGAGGAGCATTTCCACAAAATTCTCCACAAAACAAGGAGAATGCCATGAAATTCTCCTTGAGTAGAATGCAGAGGTGGCAAATGCATGAAAATGAAAGCATGACCAGCAGCTTGAGGGAGATGATTTTCCTCCTCTGCCCCACTCGGGTGAGACCCCACCTGCAGAGCTGCCTCCAGCTCTGGGGCACCAACACAGGAATGACATGGAGCTGCTGGAGGGAGTCCAGAGGAGGCCGTGGAGATGCTCCAAGGGCTGGAGCCCCTCTGCTCTAGAGCCAGACTGGGACAACTGGAGGTGTCACCTGGAGAAGAGAAGGCTCCAGAGAGACCTTGAAGTCCCCTTCAGTTCCTAAAGGATCTTCAAGAGAGCTGGAGAGGGACTTTGGACAAGGGCCTGGAGGGACAGGACAAGGGGAATGGTCTTAAGCTGAAGGAGGGAAGATATAAATAAGATATTAGAAAGAAATTCTTGGCTGTGAGGGTGGTGAGGCCCTGGCACAGGTTGCCTAAAGAGACTGTGGATTCTCCATTCCTAGAAGTGTTCAAGGCCAGGTTGGACAGGGCTTGAAGCAACCTGGAATAATGGGAGGTGTGCCTGCCCATGGCAAGAGGTTGGAAGTAGATGATCTTCAAGGTCCCTTCCAACCCAAACCATTCTGTGTTTCTTTGATTCTATGAAGTCAAAGCCATCTTTCAGGGGGAAAAGCAGAAAGACTGCTAGTTTACTTTTTTATCTGTCTGCTTTCTTTTGGGATGCTGTTTTAATAGAAAAACATTCCTTAGCTTGGTATTTTCACTGGTTGCTTGTATATACTTGTTAGGAATTCAGGTTACGTTCAGGTGTAAGGTCACTATGATGTTACCAGGACTGTGTTGGTATCACTTTCACAGAAATCAAACCTGATACCCAGGAAGAGCAGATTTACTTGCTTAGCCTGTTTATGCTCTCATTCATTAAATCCTAGGGATAAAGAGGGAAGAGAGAAAGGTTTGCCCACTCCACTGGTGATGGAAAAGTATCATTGCATCCCTTCAGAACCCCCAAACTTGGTGTTTCTGCTGTGTGGAAAGAGAAGCAGCACATGCCTGCTTATCAAAACAGGAAGATTTAGAAAGCCCAAGCAAATAATAACCCAAAACATCAAGGAACAAACAAACAAAAAGAGAATCAAACAAACCAATAGATAAAACACCAATTCCAAAAGACCTTTCTCTATCTTTTGATGCTGCCCAAGGGATGGACCTCACCTGACTCATCTAACCTAACTTAACCAACTCAAAGCTTGATGTCTCACCTAGGCCAGTTGTTAGACTGACCAATGCTTGCAGGAGGGAGTCTGACCTTCACCACGGATCCGGACGAATTTCCCTGTCGCCAACTGAAAGCCTCTCATTGCTCAGCCACTGACACAGTGGGTTTTGCTCTGGCTCCAAGTGGGTTTCACATCTCCTAATCAGGTCTCCTGCCCTCTTTCCCCAGCAACCAGAGGCCTTTCAGACAGCCAGCAGTGCAGGAGCAACCGTGGCCACTGCAGGAGGCTTTGCTTCCACATGGAGCGCTGGGAGGGGAGCTGCGGGAACGGCCGCCTGCGCTGCTGCCGGTGACGGGGGGCCCACCAGGACAGAGCCCAGCACCCCAGGAGAGCCAGCCCGGTGACCCTGCAGCCACAGCTGTACGTAGGATCCACTCTCAGACACCTCCACGCTTGGTTTTCCCGTCACCAATAAAACCTGTTGTTTTTTTATGTCCTTCTGGGCCCCGGGGCGCAGCCGTGTTTCCCTCTGGGGTGGACCATCCTGACTTACACTGGGGGTTTGATGCTGCTTGAGATGCACTGGGTGTCCAAAACATCTGCAAAAGGCTGACAGATGTGATACCCACCAAGGGGTGTCTTTCCAGAGTGGCAGCAAGAGAGGGGTCTGCAGGACTTGTCCAAGTCTCTCTTCTAGCCCGTTCCTTTACCTCTGTCTCAGGCCCAGCCTTTCTCAAAATCAGTTTCTTGCTCTCTTCAGGAAGGGCCATGGCAGGATCCATCCTTTCAAGGAGATGAATTCAAGACAGAGGTATGATTTGTCCTCCAGAAGTGCCTCTTCCTCTCCCATAGAAACAACAAGGTGAACCAGAGTATACAACTCATGTTTTCCAACCTGATCTAGTTGAAGATGTTCCTGCTCATTGCAGGGGGTTTGGACTAAATGACTTTTAAAGGTCTCTTCCAACCCAAATTTTTCCGTGATTCAAAAAATGTATGCCACTCACATCACATGAGGGACATCACTGCCTCTTTTCCTGCACATGCTGATCTATTGAGTGGAATTATGAGTGGGAATGGGCCAAGACCAAGTTCACTTACAGCAGCTCCTCACCAGGGAGTAAATGTTGTTGACTGTGGAGCTAAGGAGGAAGAGGAATTGCCTGTCATGATGTGGTCTGGAGCAGGACACCAGAAGCAATTCACCTTGGAGGTGGTGAGGTAGAAAGGAGGCACCACTCCTAGGGTGAGCAAGAATAGAGATGTCTTGGAGGTGTGAGGAGGGAGATGGCTTGACAGGATATAAAAGTCTCCCGGAGAGAAATCTGGAAGATTCCTCTCTGGAAAACACCCAGTATATGGTATCTAGGACATGCAAGCAATGAGGTGGACCTAATTCCCACCCTAACCCCCCCAGCTACACACCTGGCTTCAAGGTAAACCCACTCTGCTGTTTAAGCCAGAGGGACCAGTCTTGTCCTGGAGGAAACAGGGAAACCAGTAAAACCAGCTGACAGTTGTCAGTGGAGATATATCCCATCTTTGCCTGGACTGTGAGCAGGGAAAGATTCCCTCGCTCCTCCTGAACCAGAGAGGGACTGGGCTCCTGTGGGCTCCGTGCTGGAATAGCCCATCCGTGCTCCCAGATCTGCAGGTCGCACACACGGCAGCAATGCCTTCGTGCAGTCCCCTCTCCTGGATGCTCCTCCTCTCCGCTGAGGGACGGTCCTGCTCCACGGGGCCCTCGGAGAGCTCAGCCAGAGGTTAGCAGCCACCCCAGCTCACAGGAGCCATCATTCCCATCGGGAGATAAGGCTCCCCTTGATAACAAGACCTGCCAGAAACGAGCCTCCAGTTTTTCCACCTTTTTGAAGTCTAGCCGGTGAAGTTTTGCAGAACCTTGTCTGTTTGCCAAAGTAACCAACTTCCAGCTCCAGCCTTTGCCTTCCCTCCTTTTCCCCGACCTCCTCCCCCCGCCTTCCCTCTTCCTCCTCGCTCCTCCACGCACACGCCTCTCCGTGGGGCTGACAGAGATGCTGGAGGGGGTGGACACGACGAGGGGGTGATGTCATCTGTTTTTGGTCCTTCGGAGGAGCAGACGCTGCCGGAGGAGGAGGAGGCAGGGGTTAGACACGTCTGCCTCTACCCAGCCTGGCGCCGGGAGCAACTGGGAGCCTTCCCTTGGCAGCCGCCCCTGCGCCTTATCAGGGGGCAGGATGACACCTCGGGGACGGGATGCCGGGGCTGCAGAGGGAAAGGAGGCGGGGAGCCCCTGAATGTGAGCCTTGAGAGAGGCGTGGACGCCTGGGTGTGCACAGGGATGTGTGTGTGTGTCAGTGTGTGAGCTCGCTGGAAGCAGGGAAATCGTTCCCAGCAGGATGGAGCCGGCTATCAGCCGCCGGGGAAGCAAAGAAAACGACTCCCTGCCAAAGCCCAGCCGAGTCAAGGGCGATGCTGTCACCCAGCTCCGCTCCTGCTCAGCCCTGGGAAAGTTTAACCTCTCGTATCCCAGCCAGACAACCTGGAAAACCCTGCGCGACCATCTGAAAAGGGTTAGAAGATCCCCCTTGCCATCAAAGGAGGAGGTGAGGGCAGAGGGAGGTGAATCCATCTGTCCCACACCCATAGCTTGGGTTCCAGGAGGGGTCTCAAGCAGAGCTGGGTACAAATTTATGATGGAAAGGGTTTTGAGATGGAGCGTTGTGCCCCTCTCCAGAAGGTTTTGGCAATTTTTTTTTCCCCCACTTGAAATGGAAAACCATCATTCCCCATAAAACGGCAACAACCCTGACACCCCCACCTTTTTTCTTCTCTTCCCCCAGAAATGTGGTTTGATCAGAAAAGTATGAAATATTTTTGGCTAAATTCAGAACAAACTGTGCTTCCTATCTCCTGCAACAGGAGGGAAAAGCCTTGTGAGACACGGGAGCTGCAGCCCAAGGAGAGAGATTTCCTTACACCAGTGGCCTCTTAATATATTTAACTTTTTATTATGCATTAATGTTAGAAAGGATATTCCCCACCCCCCCATTCTGATGGATCATGTTACTCATATTGGATACTAGTGCTCTAGAGGAAAATGGAGATTTGAGGAGAGGATCTACCCCCCCGAGGCATGGGACAGAAATCTAAACGAGTGCTTCTCTTTCCAGCTGAAAAAAAGTTATAAAATTAATTTTCTTTTGCTTGGAATAAACAAGATTTCCTGCAAAAGTCATTCTCAGGTATTGTAATTACAGTAAGAAAATAGATACTGAAAAACTAGGAGTGCTATAAATCAGGGTCACCTGCAGGGACTCCCTACAAAGCACAGGTTTCCATCTCCATGGCCTCTACAGCTCCACTGGAACCAGAGGAACAGCCTCTGTTCAGCAAAGAATTATGTCTTACAAGGGTCTTCTTGTCTCTGTGGATGGCAAAGGAAGCCCAGGGCAACCCACCAACGTGGAGATTCTTACCTTCAGTCGGTTTGCAGATGACACCAAGTTGGGTGGGAGTGTTGATCTGCTGGAGGGCAGGAAGGATCTGCAGAGGAGTCTGGACAGGATGGATCCATGAGCTGAGGACAACTGTATGAGGTTCAAAAAGGCCAAGTGCCACGTCCTTCACTTGGGTCACAACAACCTCCTGCAGTTCCAGTATGGGGCAGAGTGGCTGGAAAGCTGGAAAAGGCCCTGGGGTGGTGGTTGACAGCAGGTGAACATAAGCCAGGTGTGCCCAGGTGGCCAAAAGGGCCAATGGCACCAGGACTATACCAGCAGTAGTGTGGCAGCAGGATTAGAGAGGTGATTCTTCCCCTGTGCTGGCACTGCTGAGGCACCTCCAGTCCTGGTGGCAATTCTGGGGCCCTCACAGCAAGAAGGACACTGAGGGGCTGGAACATGTCCAGGAAAGGGGATGGAGCTGGGGAAGGTGCTGGAGCACCAGGAGCAGCTGAGGGAGCTGGGAGGGCTCAGCCTGGAGAAAAGGAAACTCAGAGGGGACCTTCTGGCTCCCTGACAACTCCCTGACAGGAGGGGGAAGCCAAGAGGGGTCTCCTCTGCTCCCAGGGAACAAGGGATTGGACAAGACAAAACAGCCTCAAACTGCACCAGGGGAGGTTCAGGTTGAACATCAGGAGGAATTTCTTCATGGAAAGGGTTGTCAGTCTTTGGAAGGGGCTACCCAGGGAGGTGATGGAGTCCCCATCCCTGGAGGTGTCCAAGGAAGGACTGGACATGGCACTCAGTGCTCTGGGCTGGGTGACAAGGTGGGGATTGGTCACAGGTTGGACTCGAGGATCCTGGAGGCCTTTTCCAGCCTAAATGATTCTGTGATTCTGGGTGATTCTGTGATTCTGTTGGTCAAATGAACCTCTGCCAGCAAAACCTTGGTACTTTTTTTTACATGAATAAATTGATGTCCTGTTTGTAGACCCTGACAAAGAGGATTAAGAAGCAGTGCAGCCCCTGGCACTGCCCTGTGCTGACCTCGGCTGTTCACATCCCAGCCAAAGCCTGGCAGTGGGTCAGCCCTGACTGCTCAGAGGCTGTGCAATAAAGTACATTTCTTTTCTAGGCATAAATAAATGACTTCACCCTTCTGGCAAGGTGTTCTGGGCTCTTTTGGCAGCCCCACGTGGAAGGACAGCAGTGCTGGAGGAGCACAGCCCCCTCCTCCCAGGGACAGAGCACTGGATGCTCCAAAACAAACACTGTGGTGAGCAGCTGCCAGGCTGCTCCCCAGAGTGACAGCAAAGCCACCTGAAGCCAAAATCTCATGGATCTCAGTTTGGAGATGCCCCAGGGCAGTGGGAAATTTGGGGGAATGTGCAGGGGAATGGCTTTGCACCCCAGATGAGAGAGGGTGAATGAGCTCTTTACCCCTCTCCATTCTCCTCCCCAATGCCACAACTTGCAGGACCCTTCTCCAAACCCCATGAACAGTCTGCTCTTCCTTCAGGATCATCTCCCTGTGCTTGGGATGGACAGAAAAGCTGTCAGGAGGCTTTATTGTCCAGATCTTCGTGGCGTTATCAGCAACTCCCACACACTGGAAGTGAGATATGTGTGACAACATTTTTTCCATCAGGGAGCTTATCATTGCTGAGAAAAGGGGAAGAGACTGGGGAGGGTGATGGGGAGGATGAGGGAAGGAGGGGAGGTGTATGAACATGAATACCACCCACCCCATCCTCCACCCACCCCATGATCCCCAAATCTATGAAAGAAGGAGAGGAAAAACCACTTTTTTTGAGGAATGTGTTGTCCAACCGGTTGTGTCAGACCTAAAGCCTCCTGACCCAGTAGAGCCAGTCCTAAATTTCTTGGGTAAGATCCTAAAACTCCCTTCCTGAATGCACATCTCTTAATTCATATGGGTGGATATCCAAGTGGAGAGACCTTCTGCAAGGATGTTGGCTGGGCTAGTGAGACCCCAAGGGGTATGACCCCTCCTTGGTGTCAGACAGATCCTTCCCAGGGCTGGGGGGAAGCTCCAGCCAGCAGGAAAGAAAATAATGCAGCAAAAATCTTGGCTGTATCAGACCACAACAGAGCAACTGGGACCCCATCACAGTGACTGCGTCTTGCTGGGGTTTTCCAGTGGTCACTCCAAAAAATCCAAAAGGTCTGGGAAGGAGAAGTCATGGGCCACACTCCTGTTTTGAAGAATAGAACCTGAAACCTGGCTTTCTTGGTCCTCATCTGGAGAAGAAAGAAGGAGAAGAAGTAAGGGATGGTTCTTCAAGACTGGAAGTCCATCCCCACCCTGGGGGACCTGATGCCGTGGTCCTGGGAGCACCAAGAAACAGCAAAGTCTGTGCTACAGGAGCTGTGATGAGAAAACCAAACCTGCAACTGGGTGATGGGAAGGCTTTAGGGAACCACAAGACTTGATGAGAATTCAGATAGAGGTCTGGAGGTGGCAGCACTTGCAAGGGGAACACATTCCTGCGAGGTCAGCAGGACAAGGAGCTGAGGATACAGGTGTGATTTCATAGAATCATGGAATGGTTTGGGCTGGAAGGGATCTTAAAGACCAGCTAGTTCCAACTCCCCTGCCACGGGCAGGGAACTTTCCACTAGACCAAGCTGCTCAAAGCCCAGTCCAGTCTGGCCTTGAACTCTTCCAGGCATGGGGAGTCCACAGTTTCTCTGGGCAACCTGTGCCAGGGCCTCATTGCCCTTAGAGAAAAGAGTTTCTGTGCATTTGCTCTGGAAATCACTATGTTTATTCCAAATTCATGCATATCCCACGTTTGCAATTAGCCCCTTTTCTCCCAAGCTCTGGGTTTCTTCTTGGCCCACAGCAGCCCTTGGAAGCAGCTACCCCAAATAAAACACAGTTCCTGGGATTTAAAAAAAATAAATATATTAAATAATAAATAATCTCTCCTTCCAAACTGCTGTTTCCAAGGAAAGCCCAAGACAATGCTGTCCTGGTTTTGCTTCAAGGCAAGAAATTTGGCAATGCTGTCTTGGGTTATCACCATGGGGAGATGATCGCCCAAAGGAGACATCTCTGAAAGCAAAGGTGAAGCTGAGGGCCCCCTTGCAGGGCATGGGAACACGTTTATCTCCCCAGGGAGGACAGTTATTGATTTACCTGATGGACTCTTTGCATCATGGACAGTTGAGGATTTGCATTATGGACTCTCCAGGCTGATGTTTCCAAGGAAGGGGCTGGATGACAACACAATCCTTCAACATATGATGCACAGTCCAGGGGCAGCCCTATCTGAGCACCAGACATCTCCTGACACAGAGCACATGGAGAGAAAACACATGGAAGCACAAGGCAGGGGGAAAAATGTGGATGTTTTGTCTGCTCCGTGGTGTGATTAGTTCTGGTAGCCGGGGTGGGGAGGTGGCAGCTGCTGCTTCTGTGATTAATGGGAGGTTTCACCATCAGCATCGTCCCTCCCAGGCTGCCCGTTCCTCTGGGAGCTGCTATCTGCTGGGAGATGATGTTCCTCAAGCACAGTTCATTAGCAGACTCCCCTGGGGGGTGACAGACTGCGGTGGGTCAAGCACAGGCTGGAAAAGTGTCTCTTGGATTTTGTGAGCTGACACAGTGGGGGATGAACCGAGGTCCTGCTGAGTGCAGGCAGAAGCAATTTTGGCTCGAGCTGATCCAGTTACCAAGCCCCACAACAAGCCCTGTCACTCACCGAGAGTCACGTGGTGAAAGCCTTCAAAAATACCTTCAGAGACTGGCAGAATCATCCCACCAGCCACTGCCAGCCCCCGAGCCCCCAGCTGGATCACCCTGAGACAAAAATTAATCTTGAAATGTCTGTGGAGACCTTCTGTGACTTGGGCATGGGACAGAGACAAATGTGTTTCTCACGGATGAGTCTGCGGCAGCAGTTCTCTCACGAGGGCAGTGGTCAGCCTTAGACCAAGAAACGAGGTTTGTGGAGGAGGGTGGTGCTGTGAGGCCAAGAAATACAGGGCCTTTTAGTAGATCCTGTTGTGACAGGACAAGGGGTGATGCTTTTAAACTAAAGGAGAGTCAATTTAGATTAGATATGAGAAGAAGTTTTTGCAATGAGGGTGGCACAGGTTGCCCAGAGGAGCTGTGGCTGCCCCTGGACCTCTGGAGGTGTTCAAGGCCAGGTTGGATGGGGCTTGGAGCAACCTGGGATAGAGGAAGACCATTGTAGGGAGATTGGACTAAATGAACTTTAAAAGTCTCTTCCATCTCAAACCATTCTGTGGTTCTATGAAATATCCTCTGGTAGTGTGAGGAAGCAGAAGGTGCCTTGGATTTTTGGGTAAATCCTGTACACAAGCACAATGCATCCATGTCAGTGTTGTACTGCCCTGAGAACAGAAGACTTTTTTTGCCAAATTGCTCTTTCACCATCCAGGCAACTGAAGGGGTGAAGAGTTTTCTCTAGAACCCCAGAAGGTCTTCCAAACCTGACCATCCAGGAGTTCACCTGGACTGCAGGGTGTCAGCCTGGCAGAAGTCAGAGACATCTCCAGTTGTTTCCTTGATCAGGTGTTCCTTGACCATCTCCTTGTCTCTCTCTGTCTTCACAGCTTGCAGGTCATCGGAATGGGGAAAACTTGCTCTGGAGGGGTGGTACCTGCACCGAGGAAGGTGAGCTAATGGTACAGGGGGAAAGGATCCCACTAGTGGGGCCATGGGCTAGATAACACAGGTGAAGCATGGACCAAGACACAGTGGCACAAGGAAATTGGAACCAGAGAGGAATATACTGGCCAAGTGTCCCAGGACAAACCACCACATGCCATCAGGAACAGAAAGAAACCAGTTCTTGTGTACAGTAAAAGAGCAATCCTGTTCCCTTGTGCTCACGTGCCTGTGGGTCGACCCCAAAGGTCACGATATGTCAGCTGGCAGGTCTGCTCCGGGTGCCTGGGACTGTCCTTTGAGCTCAAGAGTTATTCAGCCTAGAGAAGAGAAGGCTCTGGGGAGACCTTAGCACCTTCCAGTACCTAAAGGGGCACTCCAGACCTTTGCCCAAAGTCCCTCTCCAGCTCTCTTGGAGCCCATTTAGGAATTGGAAGGGGCTCCAAGGTCTCCCCAGAGCCTTCTCTTGTCCAGATGAACATCCCCAGCTCTCCCAGCCTGGCTCCAGAGCAGAGGGGCTCCAGCCCTTGGAACATCTCCGTGGCCTCCTCTGGACCTGCTCCAACAGGTCCATGTCTTTCCTCTGCTGAGGACCCTGGAGCTGGATGCCATTTATATCACTCACTTCATTCTTTTTATGTTGGAGGGAAAAAGAGGGGCTGTTCCTCTATGTAGCCCCTGCACAAACAACTCCCTGAGCCCTCTTTTCTCACACTAACTAAATGCAGTTTTGCATCATTGCATCCCAGGCACCACTTTCTCATATCCCACACTCGTGTCATGCCCAGCACATGATCACCAACCACGTCCTGGCCAAGTTCCCTGTGCACTCGTGATTGTGACCCTCAGGCTGAGGTTTCAGTTTCCAGCACAGACCTAAACAAGCCCTTGGCACAGTTTGGCAATCAGTACATTCCCAACAGGCTCTCCTGCAGTGAAGAGGTCTCAGACCAGGAATGATTCTGAAGGAACACCATGTTAGGTGTCCCTCCACCACTCCTGTCTGTGTTTCGGGCAGGGTTACATCACAGGTTATAATAATCAGGATGGAAAATGGTAAGCACCTGGATTGGGGTTTTATCCATGCAGGTGTAGAAGAAAGGCAGTATCTTGGAGCAGGGAAAAGACTTCCATGTGCCACAAGAGCAACCTGCTCCAAGGTGAGACCTTGGAAGTGATCATACACCCATGGGATCATCAGAAGGTGGTGGTGTCTGCAGAAATCAGTCAGAAAACAGAGTTGTTATATTTTGCCAGATTAATTTAACACCAGGACACCAGCACAGAGAACCTGAGGCAGGACAGACCTGGGACGTGGGCACAAGCCCCTCTCTCTGATGTTTCAACCCATCAGGATGGCAAGAGGCTGGCTCATGTCAAGTCATAGAAAAACAGAATCACAGAATGGTTTGGGTTTGGAAGGGCCTTAAAGATCATCTTTTCCCAACCCTCTGCCATGGGCAGGGACACCTTCCACTAGACCAGGTTGCTCAGAACCCCATCCAGCCTGGCCCTGAACACTTCCAGGACTGTCCCTCTTTAGGGACAGCTTGCACAAGGCAGTGACTCCATCTCACCACAGTGGAAAACAAGGCCACTAACAGACTAATTAGCAGGCTTCACAACAGGCTAATTAACATCTTCCCACAGGGCTGTACTTGGAGTTTCCCAGCCAGGTATGACCCCGTGGGTATGTGACAACCCCTGCACACAGGCCTGATGGAGCATCCCCAGCTCCCACCTTGCTGTGTGGCTGAGACCTCTTTCCTAATAGGATGAGGATATTTCCAGGCTGCTTTTGTTTCAGCAGCTTCCCCTCCTACCCTCCATTATTCCCCAATATTCCTCTTCCAGGTTCTTTTCCTTATCTGCCGCCACCTTCCTGTTTTTCTTCCTCGCCCAGCACCCTCCAGCCTCCCTGGCTCCTGGACCATCAGCTCCTGTCGAAGTGCTTCCTCCTCCTCCTCTGGCCAACGTCCTCCCAGAGATAGCCCCGAGCATCCCAGGGGACCACAGGCATCCCGTGGGGTCCCGCTGGGAGAGGGTGACAGGGCTGACCCCGCGCCAAAGGAAACAGCGCCGGGAGGAAACAGCAGCACTGGGCTCCCAGAATATCTCCACCAAGGGTTACCCCAGGGATGCAGAGATAAGCAGGAAAAGCCTTCTTGGAAGGGGGAAGGAGGAGGAGGAGGAGGTCAGGGCTGCTGGGCTGAGATGTTTGTGTGTCTTCTGGCACAAACACCAGTCTGGGCTTTCCCAGCAGGCGCCAGAGTCCTTTCTGGGGGGCAATTGTTTGTTCAGCCTCTGCTCACCTTGGGACGTGCAGCTCAGCACTGTCACGAACGAGATGCTCAAGGCCATGGGGAGACAGTGCTGGAGAGCCAAGTCCTGATGCAGCAATTTCCAGGGGAGGGTCCCCTCTTTCTTTGGTGCTTGTTGTCTCACGTCGGTGCCAATTCAGGGTAAGGACCTCGCTGTGCCCAGTGCTGGAAACACTCAGGGCTATCCCTTGCCCCTCAAGTGGGATCTACGGGCCCTTTGTGGACACGTGGGCCCATGGTGACACAGCCCATCCCATGGGACAGCTGCCTGCTCTGTGAGCACTACCACAGGTGATGTCAACCATACAGCTTCATGGGCCAGTCTCAGGAGCCTGTGGCTCTTGCCAACACCAGCACACAGTGTTTGTCACCTACAGGTCCTTGGAGAGGCTGCAGATGCTTGGAAAATGCAGGGAGGCCCCTCTGGGAAGGCTCCATGGTGTTTTGCTAACCCCCAAACTCTGAACGTCCATCCCCCTGGGGGTGACCAGGTGCCTCACAACAGTGGAGGCTGCAGCCAGAAGTCACAACCTCTTTCCCCATCCCAGAAACTCTCCAGACCAGGAACCTCCTGCAGCCCAAGTGATGCCTTGGGATGAGGAAAGATGCCTTGGAAGACAAGGAAAAGACCCTGGAAGAGGAATATTGACGAATAATGAGGGGTAGCAGGAAAGTTAAGTTCATGGCTTCTCCTACAACACAGGCATAGCTGGAGATGACATTCTATTCTATTCTGTCCTATTCTATTCTATTCTACTCTGTCCTGTCCTATTCTACCCTATTCCATTCCATTAAAATCTGTTAAATTCCATTAAATTCCTTTCCATTCATATCATTCATGATTCTATGACTGTGCTCAAGGGCTGTATGTTGGGACATCTGCCACCCTTTCCCTTGCCATGAAATGGCCATCCCATGACTAAAGATGACCCATTTCGATCTAGCTGACTTGTTACCTTATCAGCTGGGGAAAAAAAAAACATCTGTCAACTTCCCCTACAAAGCTCAAGACTTCTCCAAAGTCCCAGAACAGCATAACTTTACACTTAGGTCTCGGTTTAAACACAGGCACGTGACTCTGTCGCAGTGAGCACGAAGAAACGCTCGCTGTCTCAGGGCCAGCTCCATCCACCCTTCCCAAGCCAATCCCACTGCCTTCCTCCTGCTATATTTATCAGAATGATTTAGCCGGTTGGAAAGTGCTTGGGGAGGCAGCGGGGGGTGGAGCGACCTTGGAGTTCAGCCATGGGAGAAAACCTGCAGCTGCCTCCAGCCCGATGTGGCTGTCGCAAGATGCTCTCGCATCCCCGGCGGGGTAATTCCAGTGTAAAGCTGTGAGGCTGCTCTGTCACTTGTTGATTTCTCATGCTCTACAGGTAATTTGTAAGCCTTTAGCACCCTTGTGCCTGGTCAGTTGGGCTCCTCCTTGTAAGGGAGACCTGCCTGCCTCCCAGACCTTTCGAATCCTCATATCCAACCGGAGATAAGCAGGAGGAACTGCTGTCACTTTTCTTCTGAGCAGAAGATGGTTCAAATCATTTTGTCCTCCCACTGTTCCTCTGAACCACAGGGATAGTCAGCCTGAACTGGGAATTCTTACTTATACAAGTGAGAAAAATGCATTTAAGTACCTAAAAAAAGTTTTGACACCTCCCCACTCTCCTGTGGCAGTGACACCAGAGGAGAATAACACACGAAACCTCTCCCAAACCCCCACAGAAAGACACAGCACTGTGCAGCTGCCTTTTACTCGATTTTTTGCATCCCTTGGGAAGATCTGTTCCCAGATGT
>JAYRBT010000114.1:112265830-112278182 GCA_036023395.1 Myiotriccus ornatus
GGGGGTTGCGGTTGCGGGATTGCGGGAAGGGGTTTGCGCTGCGGCTCGAGGGGGCGGATTGTTGCAGGAAAAAATGCCGTGGACCGTCGAAAATCAGAAAACCTTCAGTAAGGGCCACGGTAAAGGAGAGGAAGCGTCGTTTTTGTAATAAAGGCAGGGAAAACACCCCAGCCCTGCTCGTCAGCTGACGCTGCGGTCGGTTTGGCACCCCGGGAACATCCCGTGATCACAGCCCAGCCTGGTCCAGGACCAGGACCGTGGCTTGGGAATGGCGCTGGAGAAGCTGCCATGCGTCGCCCTGGCCTGGAAGAAATCTCCCATCCCTGTATCCCAATCCCAGGGATGCTCTGCAGGCGTGAGACAGCAAAGATCGCTTCCTTCGGGCATTTCCCTCCTGGTTGTGGGTGAAGGGAAGGGATTTCCGTAGCACGGAGTGCCTGAGATCTTGTGCAAGACTCTGGTTTGGGGATTGGACTGTAAGAGTAGAAAAAAAAAATCAGTGCAGCTGTATTTGTGAGGAATCTTGTGCTTTCTGTGCATGGAAGCTGTAGAGGTGAGCGCTGCAGCTTGTGTCAGGACGGATTTATTTTGCCAGACACAACAACCTGGTCTAGTAGGAATTAAGATGATCTTTAGGGTCCCTTCCAAGTCAGACCTTTCTAGGATTTTGTTATCTAACCTGTGCTTGTGATCTGGCTTTGCTAGAAAGGAGTAAGTGTGGGAAAGAGTGCCTCATGTTGTTTTTTCATGAGGAAAAAAAGAATTCAAGCTCTGACAGTGCAGCGAGAGCTGTAATGAAGTCACCAGGCCACGGGTTTGGTGCTGCCAAGCTCACCTGGTGGCACGGCAAGCTGAGCTGGATCGTATCCTTAATGGGTTTGCTTTGTTGTGGCTTGGAGTCACAGACTAACCCTGGCAAACAGGACAAAGGACAAAGCCTGGCCTGGGCAAAGGGCTGGTGCTGAGGACACATGACTTGAGCGTTGCTGAGCACCCCCCTCGCCTTGGAGGGGCATCCCTGGCCCTGCAGGGGTGGGAGGGGTGTTTTAGGATTGAGGGTGGGACAGCTTTTATCTTCCTCAGACCCTTGGAGAAGGGTGTGTGACTGCCTCTGTCTGTGCCTGGAGGGGTTTGCCCCAGACAGTGGAGGAGCTGAGATGCTTCAGGGCTGTGACTTATCTTGTGGTCTGACCTGCCTCAGCTGAGTCATGTGAGCTGGGCTTGGAACAGCTGGTTTTGGGGTTGGGTTGTTGTTTTCCTAATAAAAGTTAAGTGGGAACTGTAGCCTTTGATTTTTGGGGTAATTTGGTGAAGACCTTTGTGGTGTGACTGCAGCAGCGAAGGCATTTGCTGCTGTGGGCACTGTGCACCTCCCCTGGCTGCTTAGAGGAGGGGGCTGTGGGATCCTGCTGATGTCTGGAATAACAGGGTTTAAATAGCTGGATCTCTATCCCTGGGAAAGTCGGCAGGGAACTGCCCCTGGCTCACAGATCTGGTTGAGGGGGATGGAGAAGGCACCTGGGTGGTGTCTCGTCCTTCCCTCCTCCTCTGCGACAGCACAGAAGGATGTGGGTGGATTCTGCAGCACCAGCACAGCCATCTCCCTCTAGATACTCTCCTCCCTCGCAGGCTGCAGCTGCTCTGAGCAGCTCCTGTCGGAGAGCCTTCGGCCTCACTGCTCCCTCCTCACTGGCTGGGAGTGGGGAGCTTGAGAGCTGCGCTCAGGGGCCCAAATTTCCTCTTTTTAAGCAGTCAGCTGGCTGAGTCGTGAAATTGTGAGTCCTGCCCAGGGTCAGCTGTCCTGCTGGGCAGTTATTTCTTGCTCGTTCTTCAAGAAACTGCATTAGCAGTTTTGGATCCCAAAGCAGGGGGGTTCTGTGCTCACATGGCTGCAGCCCAAGAGCAGGTGAAGCAGTTTGGATGGCTCTTTGTAAGCCCCAGACATCCTCCTGCGACCTGGAGAGCTTTCTAGGGTGAAGCTGCCGTGTCCTAAGAAGTCCAACAGCCTTGTTTTCGTTTTCAAGCCATTGAGCTGTGGTGGGATGTGACCTGTGAAAACAGCCTTAGCCAGGGTTATCCCGAAGCCGCGAGCACCTCCGGAGCTCGTGGGAGGGTGGCAAAGGGACGGGATCTCCTGGGTTGGCTGGAGCAACTCCTCTGATCTGTTCACTGTGCATGAAGAGGAGCAGATATCTGTGGGGTGCAGCAGCTCTTATGCAGTTCTGGGTTTGGTGCCGCTCCTCTGGTGGCATTTGAAACAACCGTGGGGTTTTGGTGGGAGGAGGCGTGTGTGGAGGAGATGGGGGTGGTGGGGGAAGCAGGTGCCTGATAACGCTGCCCGCAGGAAGCTCTTGCAGCTCCGATCAGCCGGGAAAGGGGGGTGATGGTGGAAACCAGCAGCCTTTTCCTGCTGCAGCCTCTCCGGGGTCGTTGTGGCTCCGGCTGCGCATCACCCGCCGTCAGTGGGAATCGGGAATCCGTCCTGCCAGTCCCGTGCCTGTGTGCCCTATTTATAGATCTGCTGTGCACTGGGCGCTGGCTGAAGCCGGGGAGGAGGAGGAGGAGGAGGAGAAGGGGGGGGATTAGGGAGGAAGAAATGCCGCGAGATTGAGGATTTCCCCTTCCTTTTCCAGCCAGATGCTGGGATGTTCCATGCCAGCCATCTGGGAGTATCAGCTCCCCCTTGAATCTTCATGGCCATAGGAGACCTCCTAGAATAATAGAAAGGTGTGGGTTGGCAGGGAGGTTTAAAGGTCACTTAGTCCAACCCCCCTGCAATGAGTAGGGACGTCTTTAACTAAATCAGGTTGCTCCGAGCCCCATCCAACCTGACCTTAAATTTGTTTCCAGGGATGGGGCAACCACAGCTTCTCTGGGCAACCTGTGCCAGGGCCTCACTGGGAACCACTTCTCCCTAATACCCCATCTAACCGTGCCCTCTGTCAGTTTGAAGCCATTCCCCTTGTCCTGTCCCTCCAGGCCCTTGCCCAGAGTCCCTCTCTAGCTCTCGTGGAGCCTCTTTAGGCTCTGGACGGGGCTCTCCTGTCTCCACAGCACGTTCTCTTCTCCAGGTCGAACATTCCCAGCTCTCTCATGCCCCACAGGGAGGCTCCATGCCCAGGGGAGACCTGGCACGAGGTTTGTTTGCTGAAGAAAGGGGCTGGCTCCCAGCTCTTTGGTTTGCTGGCTCTGGGCCATGTCGTGGGGCACATGCAAAGCAGCAGAGCTGAAGCAGCGAGGGGAAACTGCAGGGATCTATTTTCAGTTTGGTTTCAGGAGGGGAAACTGCAGGGATCCATTTTCAGTTTGGTTTCGGGTTGCCTGGAGTGTGGTCCGGTAACCTGAGGACGGGAGATCTCCCTTGTCTGTCCCTCAAAAGCTGGGTGTGAGCAGCCTATCGGTTCATTGCAGGGTGGGTTTCAGCCTGTCAGCAAATTTACAAGCATCCTGCCAAAAAGAAAAGTGTCTCTCATGTGGCTTCTGGCCTCGAAAATACCTCCTTCCTGCGCTACGGAAAAAACAAAGCTGACTGCAGGAAGTACAGAGGTTTTTTCGGGTTGGATTTTTTTTTGTCTGTGTGTATTTTTTTTTTTTTTTGGTATATATATTTTTCATTAAAAAAGGTGCTTCAGCTCCGGCTGGTCACCTACAAGCTTATCGTGGCCATGTTGAAGGGGCACAAGGCAAAAACCACAGTAGTTTTAGAAATGTGTGTTTATTTCTCTGGATGTAACCTCCTTCCTGCTGCGTAAGCAGGGGAGCACGGAGGGCACACCGGGAATGCCAGCGAGTCCCTCCCCTGCAGAAACCTCTAAGCAAGCAAATATGCCTGAAACCCCTGCAAATATGCATGAAACCACTTCAAAGAGGTGAGATTCAGGGGTAGGAGGACCCCTGTGCTGCTGAAACGCAACTATTTTTTTGTGCTGAGCATCCTGCTGAAAGCACAACGAAGAGAGGGGAAATAAATAAACGGTGGAAGTAGGAGGGGGAAAGGAAAAAAAGCCCCTTTATACAGCGAGCTGCAGCCTCATAGGCTTGTTGCTGGCAGAAAGTAGGACACTCCTGCTGGGTTTTCTTCTCTGGAAAGGCTAAACTTGGCTGTGAGTGGGTGGAAGCAGCCGGCATGGAGATGTGTGTGATCTCCCATCCCCTGCTCATCGAGCTCTGCCGCCCTGGGGCTGGAGAGCTGCTGGCAGGAGCTGCGTGTCCGGTTTAAGCCCAGGCTTGCAAAGGTGATTACACACTCAGCTGGCTGGGATGAGCGGGAATTAAAGCCCGAGTGTCTCTGCTGTGGAGCACCCGAGATCTTGGGTTCCTCACCGAGGTGGGTGTGGGGGTTGGTGGGAGGGAGCTGGGAGGGTTTGGAGGAGGAGGGTGCGCTGGTGTGTTTGTAGAGATAGAGGAGCTCGTGGCCTGGTGATGTGTCTGAGTCAGGCGTGGGGACGTGGAACAAGCTGCTGGTGTTGGGGGTTAAATTGGAGTTGGGCATTTGGATGTGAATTATATTAAGGGAGGCAGGAGAGCAGAGAAACCACCGAGCCCTGGGAGCATCTTCGGGTGGGTGGTGCTTGTGCTCCTGCATGGGAGGCTGTGGTCCATTCTTTCTTGCTCTTGGATTTCCCCTGCGTCTCTGTTCCCCAAATTGGGGCTTTCCTGGTGCCCTGGACCTCCCTGCTGAAAAGCCCCAGTGGGAGGAGGAGCAGGGGGGCAGCGGCCACAGGCACCTCCAGTGCATGTGGGGGCCCCTCTGGATGGGTAGGGGGTCACTCTTGGGGGCTGTGACCCCAATCAGGGTCCCCAGGGCAACGGGCTGGACAAAATGAGGCTGCAAAGTCCAAAAAGTCCAAATTTGGAGTGATATCTTTTCAGGAAGAGCATTGCAGAAGGGCCAGGAGTCAGCAAGTCCCTGGGGCTGCAGCCCTGCCTGTAGTTTGCTCTAGAGGTGGGATGTCATTTACTCCTTATCCTAGTCCTTATTCTCCATTTTTGTGGAAGTAAACACAGGTTTTAATACCCTCGAAATCCCTTGGATCTGCTTCAAAAAGTATTTTCCTGCTGCTGCTAATCCTGCAGTGGTCAACAAACAGGGTTGCCTCATCTGATTTCTCCTAAGCTGCAGGAGGAGGGTTATTTCTCTGCTCCTATGTCTCTCCTGACTTTTGGGGTAATTTGGGATACAAAGGGGCCTGGTGCAGCCACATGTTTTATCGTCCCACGTGTTGCTGTGATGGTCCTTGGGTGTTGCTTGTGGTCCAAGCCTACCTTGGGAAGTTTGCAATGATGCTCCAATCTGGCTGCAGGTGGAGTGTCCCATTCTGTGGCCAAGATGTGGCCGTCCGTGTCCATCCTGTGTGTCCTGGTGGCCTTCGCCAATGCTCGCAGCATTCCTTACTTCCCTCCCCTCTCCAGTGACTTGGTCAAACACATAAACAAGCTCAACACCACCTGGAAGGTGAGTGCTGCATTGATTTTGGGTGGGTTTTTTTGGGGAGGGATATACATTGGGAGTCTCACCACAGTGGTGACATCAAACCAGCCTTGGTTCCAGTTGATTTTTCCGGTGGAGTGATGCTCTCAGGGTTTCCCGGAGTGACAGTAACTGGAGCTTCTCCTCTTTGGAGCAGAGCACTGATGCGTTTGTGGAATAGGAGCAATGTAAGAGGAGGAAACCCTGGAGGAGGCTGGAAACAAGCAGCAGGTGTCCAGCTCTGTTGGTGACCTGCCCAAACCCTCCTTGGGCACTTTGCTGTGGCCAGAGCCTCGAGATGGACCTTACTGGTCATGATGGGCTGATCCTGGAAGGGGCTGTGTTCTGTGTCTCTGGGTAGTTGGCTCTTGACCTGTGGGCTTTACAGCAAGTGTCAGACTCTGGCTGGGGATCAGGGAGCTCTGGAGGACCAGGCTGGTCCCAGCAATGTGCTTGGTGGCTGTGAAGAGTTGTGTCCCATTTCTGTGTGTCTCTTCTTAGGCAGGACACAACTTCCAAAATGCTGACATGAGCTATGTGAAGAAGCTCTGTGGCACCTTCCTGGGGGGGCCCAAGCTCCCTGAGAGGTGAGTGCTGGGAAGAAGAAGGTGAAGCTCCTGTAAAAGCTTGTGTGGGTCCTCCAGATGTGTCTGGAGTGGATGAGGGACTCTTCTGTCAGACTGTGAATGGTGTTCCCATGGTTGCAGCCTGGTGGACATCATGCATGGAATTAAGCATGAAGCGTGTGTGAGGGGAATATCTGTCCTATCTCCTGCCAGATACTTGACCAGTTGGGTAATTTGTTATCCTTGAAAATTAACACACTAGAGGAGCTGCTGACCTGGTCTGAGGACGTCAGAAGCACTTAAGCTCCTTCAGTCAGGAAACAAGAGCCCTCATCCTCCAGGTCACCTTCAGAGGAGGTTAAAGAGTGCAGAGCAACCAGCCTGTAATACTGGTGCTCCTGTGACGGGAATTCCCTCTTCTCACTCGCAGGGTGGACTTTGCTGCAGACATGGAGCTGCCTGATAACTTTGACTCACGGACACAGTGGCCCAACTGTCCCACTATCAGTGAGATAAGAGACCAGGGCTCCTGTGGCTCCTGCTGGGTAAGAACAGGGGCAGCTTAAGGTCCTGTTAATACACACTTTGCTGGACAAAACCCATGCTGTTGAGTTTGCTACTGAACTGTGTAAACAGAATCACAAAATGGTTTGGGTGGGAAGGGACCTTGAAGCTCATCCAGTTCCAACCCCCCTGCCATGAGCAGGGACACTTTCCACTTGACGAGGTTTCTCCAAGCCCCATCCAGTCTGGCCTTGAACACTTCCATGGATGGGGCAGCCACAGCTTCTCTGGGCAACCTGTGCCAGGGCCTCACCACCCTCACAGGGAAGAATTTCTTCCCATTATCCCCTCTAACCCTGCACTCTGGCATTATGAAGAAGCCATTTCCCCTTGTCCCTGTCCAAAGTCCCTCTCCGGTTCTCTTGGAGCCCATTTAGGCACTGAAAGGGGGGCTTAGGTCTCCCTGGAACCTTCTCTTCTCCAGGCTGAACACCCCCAGGTCTCCCAGCCTGGCTCCAGAGCAGGGGGGCTCCAGCCCTCAGAGCATCTTTGCTGCCCTATATGGTGTAACAGGGGGGATCCTGCAGTGTCTGAGCTCCTCAGTGTCTTCTCCCAGCCAGGCCCATGCTGCTGCGCTTGGTGCCAGGAGGTCTCCTGGTTTCTCTCCCATGACCAGCTCTAATGGTGTTTTGGGGCTGCCCACAGGCTTTTGGTGCTGTAGAAGCGATTTCAGACCGAATCTGTGTCCACACCAACGCCAAGGTCAGTGTGGAGGTGTCAGCTGAGGACTTGCTGTCGTGCTGTGGCTTCGAGTGCGGCATGGGGTGAGCTGCTCCTGGTCCTTGTGCACTTGGAAGGGGGTTGGGAGGAACAGGGACACAACCTGGAGATGCTCTTTGCTTCACCTCTGTCTTCCTGGTCTCCCTAACGAGCAGGAAACTCCACCAGAGGTCTGTGCTGGGAATGCTGGAGTTAGATGGGAACAAAAAGGTGATTTCATGGACAGGAAGTCCTCTGGGACACATCCTGTCCCCAGGACAGTAGATGATGATGGCTGGTGGAAGGAGGGCAAGCACACAGCAATGCTCTCCCATGCAGAGCTGGCAGCTGCCAAAGCCAAGGGAAGGTTCTTTTAATGATTCCAGGTCCTTGGTTTTCAGGCACAAGCCTTTTGCCTGTGGCTTTTCCAGTTGTTGAGCACAGGGTAGGGAGTTTGGTCTCCAAGTCCTGTTGCTCCTGGCAGCAGAAGCTGATAAGGGACCTGGTAAGGAGGCACTTCGGGATTTGGAGGCTCTTAGCTCCTTACCTGAGGGCTTTGGTGCCTCAAGGCAAGTCCTTGAGGGGAAGGCAGGAACAGACTGAAAGAAAGTTCAATATGCCCAAAACTTTCCTTAAGCCACTCAAACTCACTCCATTCCCCTGCCTCCCCCAAAATGGGCAGGCTGGGGCTGGAACTGCTGCCTCTTCCTCCAGGTGCAATGGTGGTTACCCCTCTGGTGCGTGGAGGTACTGGACAGAGAGGGGCCTTGTGTCTGGGGGCCTCTACGATTCCCATGTGGGTAAGTCCTGGCAGATACCCTTGGGAAAACAAAGAGGGCCATCTCTGCCTGGTTAAGGTTCATGTCCTTCAGGATGCCTCTGTCCTGGTCTGCATCCTTGTGGCTGCTCCCTCCTTTAGTCTGGGCTCAAACACCGCTGCTGTCCCGGCTCCCTGTCCCCACTTCTGGTGGCTCCTTCTGGTCACTCCTCTGGGACAAGGGTCCCTGAGCAGCACCTAGAGGCAGGAGACCCATCCAGGAAGGGAGCCAGTAGCCCTTAACAATTCCACAAGGCTCCTGCTTCCATACCAGGAACGAATCAGGCTGTGAATTTTTTGTTGTAGCCGGTTTTGAACTAGTTCGGTACATTTTGGATGAGGTCAGGAGATCTTCTCAGCATGTTTCCCCTTCAAAAAGTAACTTACAGAGTGGAAACCTCAGCCTCCTCCTGGCATGGCCATGTTCCCATCATGTTTCCATCTTTTCCATCTCCTTGTCAAGAGGCAGGTGGTGGGAAGCAGGTCCAGAGGGAAACCCTTTGCTGATGGAGGGATTGCCCAGCTGGCAGGGGAAGGACCTACTCTTGCACCCCACTGATCTGTGGTGTTCCTGGGTCAGAAAGGCCCTTTCTTGGGGCATCTGGTGCCTTCTCCAGCATGGCTGTTAGGAAATCTGGGGACAGCCAGTTCATGTCACCTCTGTCCTCGACAGGCTGCCGTCCCTACTCCATCCCACCCTGCGAGCACCACGTGAACGGCTCCCGGCCCCCCTGCACCGGGGAAGGAGGGGGAACCCCGAGATGCAGCCGGCACTGTGAACCTGGATACTCACCCTCCTACAAGGAGGACAAGCACTATGGTAAGGGAGGTGACAGCACAGCTCCAGAGCTGCTCCTTGTGGCTGCTTGGTGGGGTTGGCAGGGTTGGACCTGTTCCCAGGCTGGTTTATGGTGGTTGTTTTCTGTGCCTTGTCCCTGGAGACCCCGGTCTGGTGATTCTGGAGCAAACACCAGCCTGGCAGGTGTACAGTTTGTGTTTCTACTGTGTTTCTATTCCACATCAACTGAGATTGGGGAAGGAAAATGGTTTGAGTCCTCATGGTGCATGTGGCTGGGTTGAAGAGTGTGGTGCTGAGCCCTGTCTGGTGTCAAAGCCACCTCCTTCTGACTCCATGGTACAGCTAGCCCTGTACATTTAGGATAATCCAGCTGTTTCTTAGAGATTTGTCTCAACCTTGAATAATTTGGATTGCTTTTTGAGGATGTACAAGAAGAAAATTTCCCTTCCCTCTGAAGCTGTCTGGAATAGGTCTTTGGGTACAGAATAGGACTCAGATGAAATAATTCCCCGTAGAAGAGGGATATCTGGAGCCCACTTGCCTGACTGTGTCTGTCTCCAGAGCAGTTGGGTTTGAATTTAACCTAAAGTGGAAGAGGCCTCTTGCAGGGTCACATTGAGCAGTCTCAGTCGAGCCATCCAATCCCTGTGTGGCCTGACAGGTCTGTACTAATGATGGGAATTTTTTCCTCCCTAGGCATCACCTCCTATGGAGTCCCTCGCAGTGAGAAGGAAATCATGGCTGAGATCTACAAGAACGGCCCAGTGGAAGGAGCCTTTATTGTCTATGAGGATTTCCTGATGTACAAGTCTGGTGAGTGTCAGCACTGAGGCTGTGGAGAGCCTTGTTCCCTACTTCATCCAGAGGGTCTTTTCCTTTGTGGCCCTTGTCCCTCTGCTCAAGTCTGAAAGGAGATCTCAAGCTCACACTTGAGTGTCTGGTGTGGCAGGACCATGGGCAGGTGCCACCTCCTGTATCTGCTGGTTTATAGCAAAGGGAATCGCTGCTGGGGAGTGGTTCAGGGAGGGAACCCCAACGGGGACCGCCCCAAATTCCAGCTGAGAACAGCAGCTTGGATTTTAGGTAAAATCCTGGCAGAAGGACCCAATTCCTTGTTCTGAACTGCTTTTTGGCCCCTTGCTGAGTGTCTCTGGGTGTCCTGTGTGCTGAGCTGGTGCTGAGCATCACAGAATTGTAGAATGGTTTGGGTTAAAAGGGACCTTAAGGACCATCTCATTCCAACCCTCTGCCATGGGCAGGGAGACCTTCCACCATCCCAGGCTGCTTCAGGCTCCATCCAGTTTGTCCTTGAACACTTCCAGGGATGGGGCAGCCACAGCTTCTCTGAGCAACCCATGCCAGGGCCTCATCACCCTCACACCAAGAATTCCTCCTAACACCCAATCTAAATCTCCTGTCTTCTAGTTTAACACCCCTCCCTCTTGCCTTGCCACTGTCTCCCCACGTAAAATCCCTTCCTCCAGACCCTTTAGGTTTCAGGTTCACACTTAACCAAAAACCTCTTCTCAGCCACCCCTCTGGGTCGCCAGATCAGGCATCCCACCATGTCTCAGTGCCCTGTGGCGTGGAGAACACGGTGCCAGCGCGGAGGTGTTGGTGTTTTGCCTTGCAGGGGTGTACCAGCACGTGTCCGGGGAGCAGGTTGGAGGCCACGCCATCCGGATCCTGGGCTGGGGGGTGGAGAACGACACCCCATACTGGCTGGTGGCCAACTCCTGGAACACCGACTGGGGGGACAACGGTGAGGCCCTGGCAGGGAATCCCCCTTCCCTGTTCTCCTGAGCACGGTGAGGAGGTTGAGGTTGAGTGTTGCTCTTGGTGTGCTTCCAGGCTTCTTCAAAATCCTCCGAGGGGAGGACCACTGCGGCATCGAGTCCGAGGTCGTGGCCGGCATCCCCAGGACGGAGCAGTACTGGAAGAGGATGTAACAGCCTTGGATCAAACCACAAATAATCCTCAGTCCCTGATGCTTTTAACTGATAGCAGGTTGGGTGCAGAGACCCCCCTTTCTAAGAGACTATAGTTGAGATTACTTTATTAAAGCTTTTTATCTTTTCTTTTTTTCATTTTCTTTTTTTGTTGTTTTTTGTTTGTTTTTTTTTTCCAGGTTTTTTTGGGGTTTTTTTTGGTTTTTTTTTTTGTTGTTTTCTTTTTTTGTACATCAGAGCCAGAGGTGGAGCTACCAACCTTTTTTGCTCCTGGTGGGTTGCAGCCATGTGGCATTCCCTGCTCAAAGGACTGCTGGGGAGCTCGCTGGCCTCTTGGTGTTTGGTTAGCTTGGACCCCTTCCAGCCCAGTTCGTTACTGGGAGGGCAGGAAGCAGTAGCTTTGTGCTGGGATTAGGGACTTGCTGAGGCAGCAGAGATGGATCCTGCTGGGAAGCCATAGCCAGGAGGGATTTGTGCACCCCTGGCTGGGTTGGTCTGACTGTTAGTACCCAAAACAAGCAGGGAATGTTAGTGTGTGCCTTGAACTGGCTAAATTTAGACCTATTAGTGACAAAATACTATGGACTTGCTGTGGGGCTGGCTCTGGCCAGAGCTGCCTGCACCAAGCCCTTTGTGCATTGCTTGCTCTGCTCCATCCATTTGGCTTTTTAAACCACTTCAACTGTTCTTTTGGTTTTTATCTGCTGTAGTCTGGGGTTCTTGATCCCAGGGAAGGGCCTAGCTGGAGCTCCATGAGCCTTTGATCAAATATCCTGCCAGCATCCAGGAGGACACTGGAAGAAGCAAACCACTTTCTATCTATGGACAGCTTGGCATGTGCACCCTGGGCAAGGGTGCAGCACCCAAAACTGGGGTGCTTGGGGGCTGGAAGTGCTGAATGCTGACCTGAGGGATGGTTCCCAAGTCTGCTGCAGATGCTTGGAGGTATCTCACTGACTTGCACACAAATGAAGCTTTTTTTTCTTGAGCCACAGGTGTTAAGGAAGAAAAAAACCCTTATTTTTGTTAATGGGGGGAGGTGTAATAGTTGTGTAGGAGGAATCATGATTTGCCAACACTAATATAGTAAAAAAGCTTTTTTTTTAATTTTGAAGCACAAAGTATCTTACTGAGCTGAGGCTGCAGGCTGAAACCTGTGAAGCAGGCGCTCCCATGCACTGTAAAATAGCCCCTTACCTCTGCTTACTCAAACACCAGTGAGCCAGAGCTGTGCTGTTGTGGTTGGAACAACCGTGCCAATAAATGATTTCTCCAGTGTCTTGTCTCCTGGGCCCTGGTTGCTTCTGCTCGACTTCCAACCAGCTCAAATGATTGTCTGGTGTGGAAGCAGGTGAGACCTTTCTGTCTTCATATAGTGGTTGGCGTTGGAAAGGACCTTAAAGATCATTCAGTTCCAACCCCCTGCCATGGGCAGGGACACCTTCCACTAGCCCACGTTGCTCCAAGCCCTGTCCAACCTGGCCTTGG